>CP053460.1:102716508-103255524 GCA_022644695.1 Cenchrus purpureus
ATGTCTATGCCAGATGAGGAGTTCGACGTGCTTGGAGAGGACGAGCTGGCGTTGCTGACGAGGAGGTTCGAGAGGCTGCACGAGAACCGGGTGAACATGAGGAGGAACACGAGGACATGCTTCCAGTGCGGCAAGCCGGGACACTTCATCGCCGACTGCCCGGAGAAGGTTGAGAACAAGGATGGCTACAAGCACAAGTCAAGGACGGATGGCAAGTACCGGTCGAGGCGTGACCACAAGAGCAAGCACAAGAACAAGCACAAGGACGAGTGACGATCGAGGAAGAAGGAGAGCCGAGGCAAGGCCCGAGCGATGGTTGGAGCGAGCAACGTCGACTCCAGTTCCGCGTACTCCACCTCGAGCTCAAGCAGCAGTGAAGATGAAGGTGATCGTCGCAAGGGCAGGAAGTCGTCCAAGAACTCAGGCGGGCTGAGCCGCTTAGAGGCTAGACGCCCCATGGCGCTGAGCTCCGGCAGCAAGAAGAGCACACAGAGCGACTCGGACTCTGACTCCGACGACGAGGTGCGTGATGAACTCCCCTTCTTGCGTCAGGAGAATGAACGGCTTGGCTTGTTGCTTGATAATCATGATGACATGCTTAGAGAGGCCAAGAAGATGAGGAAAGAGCTTAGGGCCTCGCTTGAGGATGCTAGGACTAGAGTGGCTGAGTTAGAAACACACAATTTGGATGCTAAGCTTGAAATTGACTCCCTTAAAGCTTCACCTATTGTTTCTGATGAAGTTGAATGTGCTGATTGTCCTATTTTCCTTGCTGATCTTGCCCTGTTTAAGGAAAAGCATGCCTCCAAGTGTGAGGAACTAGATGTGCTTAGGGTTGAAATGGCTGAGCTTAAGTCTAGACCTGCTTTGCTAGGTGCTTGCACTTCTTGCCCTGTTTTGCATGGAAAAATTGATGAGATGCATGCTTACATTGTTTCTCTTGAGGCTAAGCTGAAAGAACCAATTCCTACATCTTGCTCTACCTGTGAATTGCATGCTTTGAAGAATCTGGAACTTGCACATTATGTTGATCGTTTGCAGGATGAGAATGATGAGTTGAGAAAGTTGATGGGTTGGTTGTCTGGTCATGAGCCTCAGTTGAGGATAATGATCGAGACATACAAGAGGCAAGATGGTGAGGGACTTGGGGCAAACAAGGTTGGTGAGGGAAGTGGAGAGAATATCCCAGAGCCACCAAAAACCCACCACAAAAATGATTTCCCTCCTAAACCTAACCATCTTAGGAACTGACTAGACACAACCCCAGCTCCACCTGTGTTGCCTCCACAAACAAATGATTTTCAAAAGCCTATCAAGTTTGTGAGCACTTCGGGAAAAGTGTTCTTTGGGAAAGAGAGTGAGGAGAAACCGGGTGAGAAGCCTAGTGAGGAGAAACCGGTTGGGAAGTCGAGTGGAGAGAAACTAAGTGAGCAGCCCCAACCCAAGCCTAAACCTAAGCTTGTGAGGTTTCATTGTGGCTATTGTGGGAGAGATGGCCATAAGGATGAGTTTTGCTTCAAGAGGAAGCGAGAGGAAAGAATGGCGAAGGAGTGGGCTAACAAGGACAAGTACCACCCTCCAAATGGTGTACTTGAGCCTCGTGTGCAGATGCCCAGGGCTAAGGCTAGTGTGAGGATAGTTCCGGCTTGGGGAGAGCGAAAGGCTGTTGGAGGTGCTGTCGGGCTACACCGGCCGGTCGTGAGGGGCACCTCGACGGCAGTGCCGGACAGGGCAGCAGTTTGGGTTTCGTGCTCGTACAGGTGCGAGGTTTGGTTTTGGAGGTCGTGGTTCTGGTGGTTGGGCTGGAGAGTTTGCAGGTGGTCAGTTTGCTAGGCATTCTCCCCCTCATGCTCAATACGGGGATGGGAGGAGTCGTAGCTTTGAGTTGGAAAGGAGGGAAGGTCCACGGTACTCCTTTCGTGGTTTTGGTCCTCCTCCAGGTAGAGAGGGTTGGTTTCCTCGTAGTGGTTTTCGTGGTGGTGTTCGTGGAAGTAGCTTTGGTAGGAAAAATGTTTTGGATTGTGCTAACCCCACTTTTGAGCAAATGGCTCAAGACCGGTTTTACTCTTTTGGTACTAACCCTAGTGTCCGAGTCGCTTGTTCACCACGTGCTCGTTTTTGAATTTCGGTGGGAGACTTGAAGAACATTTAGTTGATTGACTCCGGTTGCTCGAGGCATATGACCGAGACAAGGGTGGTTCTCAAGTCTCGTCCTGGTGACAAAGAGGTACATCACCTTTGGGGACAATGGGCGTGGGCGTGTGCTTTCAGAAGGTGAGATTAAGGTGAGTGACAAGATCACTCTCAGCGTGTTGCTCTTGTTCAATCGCTTGGATACAATTTGCTTCGTGTCCCAAATTTGTTGGATGAGGGTTTTGAGGTGTTGTTTCGGCCCGGTGGTTCTCGGATTTTGGACTCGAGGGACCTTGTCGTATGGTCGTTCTCGAGGGTCAAGTGTTCGAGCTGATTTTTCTCGCCTCGTGTTGAGCGTTGTTTCTTGGCCGGTTCTTCGAGTGAGTTGTGGAAGTGGCATAGGAAGTTGGGTCACTTGAGCTTTGACCTTTGTCTCGCTTGAGTAAACTCAATTTGGTCCGAGGATTGCCATGGTTGAGGTTTGAGAAAGAGTTGGTTTGTGCGCCGTGTAGGCATGCCAAGATGGTAGCCTCTTCTCACCCGCCACTCACCGATGTGATGACGGCGTCCATGCGAGCGCTCCATATGGATCTTGTTGGCCCGGCTGGTGTGCGATGCGGGTGGGAAGTGGTATGTCCTTGTTGTGGTGGACGACTACTCTCAAGATGCGTGGGTGTTCTTTCTTGAGGAGAAAGGGGAGACGCTTTGGTTTTGTTCGAGATCTTGTCTTGAGGTTGAAGAAACGAGAGGCACGGAGATGCCATACGAGCAATCCGCAGTGACAATGGCTCAGAATTCAGAAACTCTCGTTTTGAAACCTTTTGCCTTGACTTGGGTCTTGAACACCGCCGAGTCCGTATCGCCTCCCGTAATGGTGTTGTTGTGGAAAGGAAAAGCAGGACCTTGTGTGAGATGGCTCGGACGATGCTTGATGAGCATAGGACTTCGAGAAGGTTTTGGGCTGAGGCGGTGAACACCGCGTGCTATGTGTCGAACAGGATCTACCTCAGAGTGCATAAGAAGAAAACTTGCTACGAGTTGATGCACGGTCGCACACCCAAGGTAAGTCACTTCCATGTCTTTGGTTGCAAGTGCTTTATTCTGAAGAAAGGGAAGAAGTTGGATAAGTTTGAGGCTAGGTCAGTCGATGGTATTTTTTTTGGTTATGCATCTCACTCTAGAGCAAATCGTGTGCTCAATCTTGAAACTAACCAAATCGTGGAGACTTGCGAGGTAACCTTCGACGAGACACAGCCACGTAGTCAGCTTGTCTTTGAGTGTGCAGGTGATGATGAACTTGGAGAGGAGATCTTTCAGGAGGAGGAGCATGAACATGGAGATGATGAAGATGGCGGTGTGGTGCCCGCGACTGAGCATGTACATACTACCCCGACTACGGTGGTGGACGGCCCCCCTCTCACACCTACGACGACAAACCAAGATCAAGGAGAAGCTACAGTTGAGGGGGAGGTAGCATCAAGGCGAGAACCTCCCCGGCGAGTACAAGTGGATCACCCAGCTTCAAGGATCATCGGCGACATGAATGAACTTACTACACGGTCGAGGGTTCGAAACAATTCTCATTTCGCTCATGCTGCTTTTGTTGCCACCTTTGAGCCCAAAGACATTGGATACGCACTATCTGATCATAATTGGGTTAATTCGATGCATGAGGAGTTGGAGAACTTTGAGAGGAATCAGGTTTGGGAATTGGTTGACCTCCCCTGTGGTGTAAGCCGATTGGGACAAAATAGGTGTGGAAGAACAAAGAGGGAGAGAAAGGTGAAGTAGTGAGAAACAAGTCAAGGCTTGTTGCTGTGTCGAGAAGGAGGGATCGACTACGAGGAGACCTTTGCTCCCGTAGCCCGTTTGGAGGCGATTAGGATTCTTCTAGCCTTTTCTGTGGCTAAAGGGTTCAAGTTGCACCAAATGGATGTGAAGAGTGCCTTCTTGAATGGTGTGTTGGAGGAAGAAGTGTATGTGAGGCAACCTCCGGGGTTTGAGAGTGAGAAGTACCCACCGGTGTACAAGTTGAGGAAGGCTGTATGGGTTGAAGCAGGCGCCTAGAGCTTGGTATGGTAGGTTGAGGGGGTTCCTGTTTGAGCGAGGGTTTGAGATGGGAAAGGTCGATCAGACCTTGTTTTTACTCAGGCAGGGCAAAGATATCCTGATTGTGCAGGTGTACGTGGATGACATTGTCTTTGGTGGCTCGTCTAACTCTCTTGTTGCAAGGTTTGCAGAGGATATGAGCAGGGAATTTGAGATGAGCATGATGGGCGAGTTGCAGTTCTTCCTCGGGCTACAAATCAAGCAATCAAAGGAAGGAACATTTGTGCACCAAGCTAAGTACACCAAGGACATTGTGCGGAAGTTCAAGATGGAGGACTCCAAGGCTATGGCGACGCCGATGAGTACGACTACAGCTCTTGATGCGGATGAGGAAGGTGAACACGTGGACCAGAAAGAGTACCGAAGCATGATCGGGTCACTCCTCTACTTGACGGCGATGAGGCCGGACATTCAGTTCTCGGTATGTCTCGGCGCTGTTTTCAAGCGTCTCCGAGGACTTCGTGATCGGCAAGCGGTGAAGCAATTTTCAGGTACTTGCGTCACACCCCGACTTGACCTTTGGTACTCCGCATCCTCTTCTTTGGCTCTTCATGGTTTTTCGGATGCGGATTTTGCCGGGTGTCGGTTGGATAGGAAGTCCACTTCTGGGACTTGCCAGTTTTTGGGATCTTCTTTGGTGTCTTGGTCTTCCAAACAATGAGTGTTGCTCAATCCACTACCGAGCGAAGCGTTGTCAGCAGCTAGTTGTTGCTCTCAGGCTCCTTTGGATCACATACACTATGAGTGACTTTGGTGAGGAGTATACCCATGTCCCACTTCAATGTGATAGCACGTGCCATAAGCGTTGCAAAGAACCCAAAGGCTCCATTCCAAAACCAAGCACATAGAAGTGAGGTATCATTTTCGAGAGACAACGAGAGAAAGGAAGATAGTTTTGATCCATGTACCCACACATGACCAACTAGTCGATATTTTCACCAAACCCTAGATCAAGCAACTTTCACTGCTTATGGGGAGCTTGGTGTTTGTTTGATTTCTTGAGTTGGTTGTGTGGGAGCTGCTTTGTAGCATATGTATAGCTTTCCTTTGTGCATTTCTTGCATTTGGCATGGCATATGTAACATGATGTATAGGCATCTTGTATCTTAGGTTGCATGCATTTTGTATCATATGCATTGTTAGGAAAAGCTTCTCCTATATACATTGTTCACCATGGAATGATATTTATGTCTTTGTGAGCTTGTTTGGTATGATATGGTTAGTTTGGCTTAGCTCTTGATAATCTTGATTTATATCCATGGTTGATAGCTATGCTTTTAAAAATTGTCACATATATGCTCTCTCATGTGTAAATGCCTTTATATGATCTTGACATGTTTTAGTGGCTTGGCTATGCTTAATTTGTGGTTGGATAGCTAGTTTATTGATCATATGGGGCCAAAGGCTCATTTGCCATCATGAATGTTTAGCCCTCTTGCTTTATCTTGTGGAGGGCATAAGTTCCTTTTGTCGCAAAGACATTTCATGTACCAAATATGAATCTGAAAATGAAATGTAAATTGCTTGGAAAATGTGCTCCCATGTCATATGTGCTAATTTAATTTGCTTTGGTGTTAAACGTTGCATGATGCCTACCAATGAGAAGTCTCATACATAGAAGTAGGCACATGGCTGGCTTTGACATGACATGAGGTGCTTGTGGGTGTTTATGATGGTCTTATGATTAGAATGGTTGTCCTAGCATGAAGTTTGTGTGGCTTTGCCATTTTGACATGTTTTGCTCATGTTTAGGACTTTGCTCATGAGAGGAAATTTTTCAAAATTTCTCAAATCCATCTTAGCTCATTCAATGGTTGTGAAACTTGGTGATCATGTAGTTGATGTCAATACGAAGCTATGGAGTATCTAACTTGCTCATTTGGACATGTGTAGCATCCTATGTTGAATTTTGTCTATTTGAGAAGCTCTAGGTTGCATTTTTGCATTTTTGGCTTGATTCATGCATTGTCAACAAGGGGAGAAGTTTGAGCTGTTTAGAAGGTTTTCGTGGTTTCGAGCCATTTTGGCTCATGTCACACCGGGTCACCCCGACCGGGTCAGGTGGGTGGTTGACCGGCCGACTGGTGGTGACCGGCGACCGGGAAGCAAGCTGCCTGCTTTCTTCAAGTGGTTTGCATGCATTCGTCCGTGGGGAGTTGCATTGGTTCGTGGGGAGCTTGCATGTGTGTGGGGAGCTTTGTGGTTTTCGAGCTTTGGTTGGTGGTTTGTGCCTTTGCTTGAGCATGTTTTGTCTCGATGTGTCGAGCCGCTGCCCTTGCCTAAGGGGTCCGAGACTTGTCTTCTTCAAGTGATCTTGCTCTTTGCCTTTCTTTTGGCTTTCGATCGCTTGTTGGAGTTTCTTTTAGTCGCTTTTCTTTTCCTTTTCTCTGTTACTTCAGGTGTGTTGTCAATGCACTCATCAAGGGGAGATTGAGACCATGTGTGGTTCGAGGACCGTGGATGGTCGCCGTGTGATGAGTGATTGACAACGTTGTGTGGACCGATTCTTGGCTGGCATTGTGCGGTGCGGCTTGACCGGTGTTGGTGCAGTGAAGAACAAGCGAAAGGTCGTGGTGTGAGGCCTCGTGTGGAGAAGACAAGTAGGCTTTGGTTCGAGGGACCCGTGGCCGGCGGGTGCAAGGGCCGCATGGTGGCAAGAACGGCAAGATGAAGTCATGGACGGTTTCTTGGTTGAGCCTCAAAACCAAGGTCGAGCCGACTACGTGGGAGCCGAGTCATGAGTGGTGATTGGCGGAGGCTACACCGAAGTTCGGGGTTTCCGTGGTTCACCGAAAACCACCGGGTTCCTTGGTTGATCCACAAAGCCAAGACCAAGAGACCGGTGGGTCTCGACCGGGTACCGATCGGTGAGGAGCACCGGCCCGACCGGTGTGCGACAACGACGTCCGGAGATCTTCAAGCGGAGGACACGCGTCGGGATCGCAAGGCTTGCGCCGAGGCTAAGCAAGTTTGCGGTCGAGCCGGGCATCCGTCCGATGGAGCGATGACAAAGACTTCCGAATTGCCTCGAGGCATGTATCCCTAGTTAGCTAGTAAGGATATTTTAGACTTTCGGTTGCCTCCATATAACCCAAGTGGTGAGAGGATGGCAGCCATCTCTTGGAACCCTAGCTCATTTGTTTTCCTATTTTCCCTTCCTATTTTCCTAGGATTTCTATAGGACTAGCTTGAGAGCTTCATGGTGAGATCTTGTGAGAGGGTTGGATGATCGGGCGGCAAGCTAGACCTTGTATGAACCTCCTTGGTATATATAAATGATTCGGTGTGGTTCCTCAAGGCTTTGTTGTGTTGTTCCCGGTTGTTCTTGGTGGTGATTTTCGGAGCTCTCTCTTGGTGGTTTTCTCGGTGTGTTTTCGGGACCTTGCTCTTGGGGATTTGATGGGGGAAATTTGTGTGAACCCTTCGTGGTTCTTTTGCCTTTGATTCCCCTCCCAAATCCGTGAGTTAAGGGGCTCGATTTTGGGGTGTTCGGTGTTCTAGGGTTAGAGGAGTTCTTGGCGGGATTTCTTCGATTCCTCTTGATTTGACAAGTTTTGGTGGACAAAAACTTGGCTATGGACTCCTCATGAGGTGTTCCAACTATCCCCAAAGTTTTGTGCAAATCCGTGGAGCGATTCGGGAGATCGGGAGTTGGTTTTGGGGGAGTTGACCCGCGGGTGCTGTTCATCCCGAGCTGCCCAGGCTTGACCGGTCTGACCGGTGTGTGTGACCAGTCTGACCGGTGTATGTCACTTGTGGGATTTGCCTCGGGTGAACTGCTTGACTCGTGTGTCTTTGGGTCGTGGTGCTGTTGGTCAGTTCTTGGTCTGTTTGGAGTTGTTTAGATAGGCTTTGTGTAGGGTTTTTCTTCCGTGCAGGTTGTGTTTTGGGGGTGTTCTTGTTCCAGGGCCTAGAGAAGTCACTGAGGCTCTCTGGAACACTTGTTGTGCGGCCGCCTGAGCCACCGCCCCACTCCACCGGTTCGATCATGGTCACCGGTCCGACCGACGCAGCCATCGGTCGACCGGTGGCAGCACATGCCAGCCGTGCAAGTTTCCGCTGTGCGTGTTGGTGTGTTTTGGCTCGGAAGGTTGTTTGTTGGTTCCTAGGTCCAGTAGCACTCAAGTGGCTGCGTGGACTTGGCCAACTTGGGTAGTGAGTCGGAGACGTGTGTTGGAAGTCATGTTCATCTTGTTGGAGTCTCCATCTCCTTCGAGAAGAATTTTTATCGGCTCCCATTCACTCCCCCCCTCTCTGGTTCGTCGTATCGGTCCTTCAAAGTGCCTTGATGACAAATCCATACTCAAACCTTCCAACCATGTGCAATCCGATAACGAGGACTTCACTCGTGCCTCGGGATCATCCATTTGCCACTTGCACATGTCCACCTTCCTAAATGTGTGTGTTCCATCTCTCTCTTTCCAACATTTATTTTCCATGGCCTTTTTGACGAGTCTCGGTAATTCCAATAGATATATCTCTTAATTTGACAATATTTCGGATGTATGTTTTGCTAGGATTGTTTTTAACCTTCCAAGTTCCACATAAGCCTTCCACTATCACATATGAGTAGAATAGGTTGAAAATAATCTAGTATAGGCTTGAGTGACTTGATGAGATGAGTGTTTCCATGAGCTTTTGCAAGAGATTTTCACTTATGTTGGATATGCATCTTTTTGAAAATTCTTCCTTAGAACAAGGTAATGGTTTGAAGTTTACTTAAGTTTGAGAGCATCATGTTTATTAAATGTGGCTTGTTCTTTATTGTTAGTCTATCTTCCATAATGAAAAAGAAGTCGGTCACAACTTTAACTTTAAAAATAAATTCTTAAGAGAGAGCAATTTGCCTCGTCATGAATGACTAAGTGCAGGGACAACATTGGAAGGCAACGCTGATTTCCCTTTTAAGCGAGGATTACTTACTCGAGGACGAGCAAGGTTTAAGCGTGGGGAGATGTTGACGTGAATTTCGTCAACCTAGAGTACTTGTTATACATTGGTTTCGATTATGATTTGCAACTAACCCGCCACTAGGCATACTAATGATGTAACAAGTTCACACTTGCATGTCGATTTTGGAGTTTGTTGTTTACGCAGGAAATTAACGTTAAAGAGGAGATTTTCGGGATAAGTTCATCAAGCACTTCAAGAGAATATCATGAAGCCCGTCACAAGTCAAGACACGAAGTGAACAAGACTCCAAACAACCCAAGGACCGAAGCATCAACACGCAAAACTCCAGGGACTTGGATGTTTACCAACGAGATCAACTCAGCCCGAGAGATATTCTCGCAGCCCAGGACAGCATGATCTTTCGGTGCAGATTCGGAGACTTAAACGACCTTTAATGGCAAAAGTTTGACTACCAAAGTTGTGAGCCTCGACGATACCTTCGATTTGGACATGTGGAAGACCCAATTCGGATAAGGGAGCTAGGAGATATGGCCCCCGAAATCCCTGCTACACAGTCAATCCGAAATCGGAACAAATTATCTTCCAAGGCCGATTTGGAGATCTTATCTTCGTTTACAAGGAAAGAAATGAATACCAAAGTTGAAGATAATTTCGTGGCACACAACCTGGACACCGAATTTGTATTATTTGGAGTCCGGGCATGGGAGATATGGCGCCGGCAAGGAAGGGCTGCGAATCAGGAAAATCTGGACGAGGCTGATTTTATGGAAACCAAGTTTGCTTCTCTCCCAAAGAGGATCTCGTGCAAGGCAAGGTGGAGCACACCCCAAGGCACCCCAAGGACATAAATACAACCCCCTATGCACTCCAAGATGGTTACCCATTGACATCCATTCATCGGAGAGCCGCCACAAGATGAGGGATGAGATTAGATGAGTTCGTCGCAAGGATCAATGTCGGCGGAGGGAAGGAAGCAAGAGAAGGACTCCAAGCCGCTGGCCTAGGGGTGTTCCCAAGCTTTGTCGCCGCCATCTTCATCGACGATGTTCTCCGGAGTCTCCATCACCCCTATGTGCTTCAATCTTTGTAAGATGATGGGGTAATGTCTCCGTTCACCCCTAGGGTTAGATGGATACATGCTATGTGATCGCTACTTGATTCGTGGTTTCAATCTATTGCTTTCAAATTGATGATGCTTTGATGATTAAGGTTAGCTACCGTGTTTTTCGGGCGTATGATATCCGCTACTCCCATAGATTCCATCAACATACCGTGTCCATCATAGGTCTAGTCACGATTACCTCCACGTAGTGACAGTACGGGGGGAGGGAAAGGGCGAAACCGTGGTCACAACCCCCGGTAGATTGGTTTACCACTCTCGTGTAGTAGATGCATATCCATGATATCCTAGATCCTAGGGAGGGAACGCTTATCTTTCTTAATCACTCTCTTGTACCAACCTTTGCCATCTAGCTTAATCTTAGACTAACATAGATTAGATTGCTTTTACTTTAAGTTTAATCCTCTCTTTAAAGGTTTCCCTAGTCAACTAGATTAGTGCTTGGTTAAGCGCTAGCAATCCCCTTGCTCCGTGGATTGACAAACCTTGGGATCTCCCGTAGGTGAAGAAGGGCATAGGTGACTTGTACGCTTGCGAGTCCAATCGAAACGTTAAACGAGTTTTTACCATCAACAAAGACCTTTTTCGGAGGTGATGCATCTCAGCCATGGTTTAGTAACTCCTGACTTGTACAGTTCTCCATTGACTACTGCATAGCCCCTTGCCCTTTACTTCAATCTTTTTTCCTCCAATTCATCCTGTGGTTCATAATGACCCCTCAAGTTTGCCATGATTTCGGCTCTCCAATCGTGAGTCTCTACGACATTCACGATTTTCGGCTTTGTTTCCTTGATGGATGGTTCTTTGATGATTTCGAAGAACACATCGGGAGGCATTTTTTGATTTCTGGCTGCCGCTTTGGCTAGTTTGTCTGCTTCATTATTGTCATCTCTTGGAATATGTTGCACTGAATAACCCTTGAAATGTCTTTCCATTTCCCTGACCTTCTCAAGGTATTTCATCAAAACAGGATTTCTTGCTTCACTCTCTTTTTCAATATGTTCCTGAATGACTTTGGAGTCTGTCTTGATGATGAAGGTTTGCTGACCCAGAGCTTTCATCTTCCTTAATTCTAGAAGTAAGGCTTCATATTCCGTGGTGTTGTTCGTGGAATGCTCGTCATTCGCGAATATGAGCCGAGCTGCATATCTTATCACGACTCCTGTTGGAGATGTTACAACCGCTGAAATTCCGACTCCCTTGTGACACCAGGCTCCATCACACTGCACTACCCAAGGTGTGAGAATTTCTTCGCCGGGATTATGAGTTGGTGAAGTCCAGTCTACGACAAAGTCTGCCAAGACTTGCGATTTTATCGCGCTTCTTCTCTCGAAATCTACAGTGTATTCTGATAGCTCAGCTCCCCATTTGATGATTCGGGTGGATGCTTCTTTGTTCGCAAACAAATCATTCAGTGGTTGATTTGTGATGACTCTTATTCTGTGACCCTCGAAGTAGTGTCTTAATTTTCTCGCAGCCATGACGACTGCATATGCTATCTTCTAATTCGAATAAAGAGTTTTGACCACAGAGAGCTTCTGAAGCAAAGTACATTGGGATTTGTTTGAACTTCCCTTCTTCTTCCTTTTCTTGCACTAGTACGGCACTCACCACCGAATTTGAGGCAGACAAATACAGCAGAAGTGGCGATTTTGGCTCGGGATGGCACAGCTTAGTCATATTCGACAAGTAGTCCTTGAGTTCTTGAAAAGCTTGTCTCTGAGTTTCGGACCATTGAAAGTTCTTGGAACTTCTGAGAACTTGAAAGAAAGGAAAACTTCTTTCTGCGGCCCTGGGAATGAATCTGTTGAGAGCGGCAACTCTCCCTGTTAATTTTTGCACATCTTTCACCGAAACTGGATCTTGCATTTCGATCAGCGCTTTGATTTTGTCGGGGTTCGCCTCTATGCCTTTTGTTGAAACTAGACATCCGAGAACTTTTCCCTTGTGAATGCCGAAGACACATTTCTCAGGATTCAATCTTAGATTCGCTGCTCTGAGATTCGTGAATGTTTCTGCCAAATCGCTGATGTGGTCTCTTCTCTGTACACTCTTGACCACTATGTCATCCACATATGCCAAAATGTTTCTCTGAAGTTGGGGGTGAAGAACTATTGCTATCATTCTTGAAATGTACATCCTGCATTCTTCAGTCCTTCTGGCATTCGAAACAAAACGCTCCGAAAGGAGTGATAAAGCTCATTTTTTCTTCATCTTCTCTGCGCACTCTTATTTGGTGATATCCTGAGAACATGTCCAGGAGTGAGAGCATTTCACTATTGGCCGCATCATCCACGATTTTGTCTACCCTTTCCAATGGGAAATCGTCCTTCTTGCATGCCTTGTTCAGATCTGTGAAGTCTACACACATTCTCCATTTTCCGTTCTTTTCTTGGTAGTGCATGTTGTTGGCTAGCAGTGGATACAAGACACCGTTCGATAACTTTCGCATCTTGAAGCCTTTGTACTTCAGCTTCTACTACTTTCACTTTTTCTTCAGACATTTTCCTGAGCCTTTGCTTCTTCGGGGGTATCTTCTCATCTGATTTGAGGGTGTGCTCGATGATATCTCTGTCAACACCTTGCAAGTCTTTGGCTGACCAGGCGAAGACATCTTTGTTTTTGTTCAGAAATCTTATGAGTTCGTTTTCTTCTTCGGGGGTAAGATGAGCCCCTATTGTGACTGCTCTGTCGGGCATGTCATCCAGGTACACTTTCTTGGTTTCACCATCAGCGGCTATTTCGATTTTCTCTTTGTCTCGCTTGGCTTCAATGTAAGGCTTTCTCTCTTCTTCAGGCGAGTTCAGCTGATATACGTTGGTTTGGCCTGAGGTATGTCCCTTTTCTATGTTTCTGGCCTCTTGTTGATCGCCAAACACGGTGATGACTCATTTAGGCGCTGGTATCTTCATGCACAGGAACTGTTGCCTTATGACAGCGTCGAATTTGTTCATGAATCCTCTGCCGAAAATCGCGAGATATGGATGATATATATCAACCACATCGAAAGTGAGAGTTTCTGTTCTGGCATTGTCAAGATCTCCGAAAGATAATGGAAGGGATACTTTTCCGACTGGCTTGATTGGCTTTCCTTCGAAACCCTGTAATGGGTATTCTGGTGGGTGTAGCATGTGCTGAGACAAATTCATCTTCTCGAAAGTTTTCGTGAATGTGATATCGAACTTCCATTATCTACTAGAATTTTTCCAATGACCCATCCGGCTATGTTCACCTCGATGACCATGGCATCATTGTGATTCGTGGACTTGAGCTTGAAGTCTTCTTCTGTGAATGTTATCGGCACCTTGGCCCACTCTGGTCGCGCAGCTGGACCGTCATTTATGATTGTATTCACAGATCTGAAATAATTGTTTCTCTGCTTTTTGGTTTCAAATTCCATGGCTGATCCTCCTGTGATGGGCATGATTGTTCCGAAAGATGGCAAGGCTTTCGAGTTCTGAGGTCTTGAACTTGATTACGGTCTTGTGAATCGTGGTGGTGGCAATATTTCTTGGATTGGTCATTCTGAATTGGTTTGAATTGCCCTGATCGAGGGTAGAACTACTGAGAAGGTTGCCAAGATGGTTGTGGTTGCTGAAATTGCTGCATTGTGACTGGATTTGGTTAAGAATTCATAAACTGCGGTTGCCAAAAATTCGAGCGAAGTTGAGTTGGCATTGAAGAGGTGATACTCATCATTGCCTTCTCTTGCTGAATTCTGGCATTGTTTTTCTTGGTTTCTGGGCTCCCTTCGGTGTTATGACCTCTTTTGTGATACTGGCAGTAGAAGTATGGATCTCTTGGGTTGTGGTTTGTGAGTTTCGGGGGTCCTCTTCCCCTTCCCCTGGGTGCAAATCCTCCTCTAGTGCTTGGTCCGTTGTTCTGATTGGGTTGAGGGTTTTCCACATTGTTGATGTTTCGGGGATTCTGGAATTGAGGTTTCCACATCGCTTCTCTGTTGCCTTGTCGCTTCACGCTCAACCCTTCTATCGGACAAGATGTACTCTTCAAGTTCATGGAAAAGTTCATCGATTGTCTTGGGTTTCTTTCGTGTCAAATGTGAAGCTGTTTGTCCCGGAGTTAGACCCTTGATCAGTGCTTTGATCGTTGTTTTGTCATCCGCTTCGGGAATCTGGGATCTCTGCTGCATGAATCTTCTTACGAAGTTCCGTAATGGCTCTCTGTTTTTCTGCTTGCAGTTGTATAGACCTGATGACTCGGCTGTTGTTTCATGAAATATCTGGAATGCCTGCATGAATTTCGTCTTGAGATCGACCCAGCTGCAGACTGAGTGTGGTTGTAACAGAGTACCGGTCGAATGGACCTTCACAGTAATGATGAAGGATTTAGCCAGCGCGACATCATCTCCTCCAGCTGAGTTTACGGCCGATTCGTATCTCATGAGGAACTGTCTAGAGTTTCCGAAACAATTGTATTTTGGGAGAGATATTGTTTGAACTTCGGTGGCCATGGTGCAGTTTGCAAGCCTATGGATAGTGGTGACTCAAGATCCACGAATTGTGAGATTCCATTACCCGTGAAGAAATTTTCTTTCGGGGTTCCTCTGTGTTGACCAGAATTCTGGTGCAGTGAGTCTTGCCACAGTGAACTGTTCTCTTGTTCTTTCATTTCTGTAATTTCTCTTTGTATTGTCTCAATTTGCTCTTTTACTTGATTGAGTTTTTCTAGCTTTTCTGTGGCTTTTCTTTTTGCTTGCAGCTGCTTCACGAATTTTTCTTTCTCTTCTACGAAGTTCTTTGTATCTCTTTGAACTCTCTCTAGTTCTCTATCTACAGCCTCATCATCATCATTATCATCATCATTTTCATGAGTATCTTGTTCTGCAAGTTTGTTCTAGAGTGTGTGTTGTCTTTTCAGCTCTTGCTTTCTGGAGAGCTTCAAGTTTTGCTCTTCGTTCTTGATCTGTGATGTTTGAAGGTTCTAGAGTGTGAGAGATTCCGTTGTCTTCGTCATGATGGTGTTCTTCTTGGTCAATCTCGGTGGGAGCGTTCTTCTTGGACCTCTTCTGTGGTGGCATCGTGAGCAGTTTTTCGGTTGAAACACGGTGGACGCCAATGTTGGGGGGGGGGGGTTCGAAAAACTGGAGGGAACCCCCGAACACAAGAGTAGGGAGCAAATGCACGAAAGTTACGAAGAGGAGACAAAGAATCTCCGAAAGATCGTACTCGCCTTAAAAATTGTGAATCCCTTTACACGTGCCCTCGCACCCCCTTTTATAGCGAGACGAAGGGACTTTTACATTCCGAAAATACCCTCGAATATAGGGAATATTCCTAGTGTGAACACGTACATAAATGTCTTTTACATCTCATGATTTGCGGAGCTAATTTCATACATTTACAAGTCTGCCACTAGTTCACACATCAAACTCGGACTTTTGAGACAACGTCTTTGACTTGGCTTCTCATTGCTGGTTCCCAATTTCATGATTCGATTCGGTGTGTTTCGCAGTTCGCGATTCGAGCTTAGCGAGTTCATGATTCCAGAACTTCGCAGGTTCGTGATTACAGAGTTTCGCAGGTTCATGATTCCAGAGTTTCGCAGGCCTCAAACATTCTGAAATGGGTTAAAAGTTCGAGCACAGAGGCCAAGTTCGGCTATCACTTTTGCACATTTTTTCTGAACCAGCAAAACATTCCACAGGAGTCAAGCTGAACCCTTCATTTCTCAGGTATCTTACGAATTTCGGCAAATCCGACGTTTCGAGGGTGTAAGGCTTTACCAAATCCCCCAACACTTTTCCCAATAAAATAGTTTTTTGAACAATAATAAAATATTGATTATAAGGAACAACGGAGATCACTATGATCCCATTCTATGTGAGAGAGAGACGTTTGAGCTAGCATGTCGAGTAACAATTTTGTGTTCTTCCAAGTCATTCGTACCTAATGAAAATTCAGGGGAAGATATTCTTCTTCATGGACTAAAAAATGATTTGATAATTTATTAAGAAAGATGAGAAAACATTTTCGAAATATAAAGATACATCTCTTCTAAATATCTTGATCTTTTCAGATTTTTCTAACCTGTTTGAAAATTTTAAAGTTTTGCAGCCTATTATTCATTTATGGGAAAAAAAAATCGTTCCCGCGGGTCGGCCAGACGGATAGGGAGGAGCTCCACCTTCCACTCCCCACTCCAATGGCCGCCGCTCTCCCGCACTCCCACCTCCGCCTCCACCTCCCGCTCCGCACCCCCAACCCGTCCTCCCGCCGACGCCAGCGCCTCCACCTCCCCTCCCTCGTCGCCGCTTCGCGCCTCCAGAACCCCACCACCGCGACCCAACCGGTCCTCCCGCCGCCGGCTCCGGCCCCCTCCGCCGCCCTCCTCGCCGCCGAGGGGGCCTCCCTCGCGCCGCGCCGGGAGTGCCGCTTCCCGGGCTCCGTCTCCACCCCGACGAGCTCCGCCGCCTCTATTGGGCTCGCCGAGGCGGAGGATGCCGTCCTGCGGCGCGCCCTCGAGGTCCGCCGCGCGGTGGCCGCCGAGGCGCTCGTGGCCGCGCTCAGCGGCGGGAAGGTCGGCGGCCTGACGTACGTGAAGAACCTCACGGCGAGGATGGGGCCGTTCGTAGACCGCGTCGTCGTCGAGGCCGCCGCAATGCGGCGGGACCGGCCCGACCTCGCGCACATGTCCTTCAACGCGCGGGCGAAGGCGTACATCCAGGAGTCCGGCCTTGTCGAGCTAGTCAAGTAAAGTTCCCAGCTTTGCATTCATTCATCTGTTTCCTCAGACTATTTATGTTCTGTTTGCACAAGAATTGCGATAATTCGGCTACGAGAGGCATTGCAAATCATAAAAATATGCAACTTTTGTAGTTTACTTATGAAATTCTTCTCCAATTACAATTGAGATGATTACATATTGCATACTTCAGGTGGTTCAAGCACAATTCGATGACATATCCCCAAATTGCCAAAGTGGTTTGCACGTGTTCAGGTGATTTGGGTAAAGTAAAGACGATGATCAAGTGGCTGAGGTCAATTTACGTAAAAGGAGATTTTTTGGGGCGAGTCCTTGCAAATGGTGGATCTTTTCTGAACCGAAGCTTTGAAGAATTGGAAGATATTATTGGTTATTTGGAAAGCTGTGGTGTGAGGAGAGACTGGATTGGTTATGTGGTCAGTAGATGTCCGCAGCTACTGAATATGTCCATGGATGAGCTTGAGACACGAGTCAGGTTTTATACGGATATGGGGATGGATGAGAAGGATTTTGGCACGATGGTCTATGATTATCCAAGAGCTCTTGGATTTTTAAGCTTGGAAGAGATGAACAGTAAGGTGTTTGCTGTACGTTTAGTTTTACTTCTGTGCCTATTTTGTTGCAGACTACACACTGGCAGGATTATTAGCCCCTTTTTTATGTTGTTCATTTTCTGTTCCTTAATATGAAAAATAAAGATAAAGAATTGACCTTCAGAATGATTCAGTCTCTATTTATCAGTTCACTATGCAAAATAGGCTGAACAAAACTGAGTCACAGTCACACGAGGACTTCCCCTACTCATATGATGGATCAACATGCTGATCAGTAATATGCGGTCTTAGGTCTAGAGTTCCATATGAAATTGTCTATCTACCTTGAGGTTTGAACTGATAAGGGACTCATTGACTAACCTTCCTTATACTTTTGGAAGGTTTCTGATAAACTATTTAGTTTCAATGTTATATTCATTTCTTGAGTTTGGTAATGAAATATCATTCTGGATCACAGGTTGAATATCTGAAACAGTTCGGTCTGAGCACTGAAGAACTCGGGAGGCTATTGGCTTTCAAGCCACAACTTATGGCCTGTAGCATTGAAGAAAGGTGGAACCCTCTTGTGAAATATCTGTATCACCTTAATGTTTCACGGGATGGCATGAAGCGAATGTTGTTAGTCCAACCTACAATATTCTGTCTTGATTTGGAGACAGTGATAGCACCGAAGGTAACTTCTTAGTTGATTTGAAAGATATTTTTATCTTTTTAGCTGTCACACACTATTTTCTGCTTGTAGTATCCACAAAAAATTGTTATGATTTGTTAAGCTGCTCCTTCAAATTAGTTTGATTTGTCAGACTTGCTCTTCAAAGCTCGAATGGGACTAAGTATTTACTTATTTCTGCAAAGTGTGCTACTGGGATTTATAGTTCTGAATGTTCTGAAGTCTGGTTATATGACTCATCTACATCTATGCAAAAATCTTTTTCAGGTGCAATTTCTACAAGATATTGGTGTACGGAGTGATGCAATTGGCAATGTGCTTGTGAAGTTCCCTCCAGTATTAACTTATAGCTTATACAAGAAAATACGCCCAGTGGTGTGTTCCCATATCTCGTTACTATTCTTTTTCAGTTTTGCTAAATATTGATTCAATTTGTTTGGATTGTTATTACATCGATTTTTTACAGTGCTTTGTTTCATTAGTGTACAAACTGTAGGAACTTTATTTCACTGATAGCTGTGGGACAGCACAACCATACTAAGTAGTACAGTCAGTGAAATCTTAGAACGGCTCATTTTGAAGCATTAACTTCACATAACTGGACCTTTCAATAACCAAACTATTTGACTATACGGTGTGCAGTTACTTAAATATTCTCAATATTGGTTCACCAAGATGAGCCAACACATGATAGTCACATTGAGCATATTGTAATTGGACTCAGAGTGACCTATTTTTTCCTTTTTTTCTTTTCCTCTGCACATAACTTTTGTTTTCCATATTCGATATATTATATACAGTAGTAGGGCCTGCTCCTCCTGTTCTTAAAAAAAAATTGTGCAACCTTTTTTTTTCAGTAAATCTGTTACTTATAAAAGGTTTGAACCTAATATTCATCTTGCAGCATTGATGCATTGCTTGAAATTAAACATGCCAAGTTAGGATCAGTAAATTTCACTAGGTCGTTTTTGTGACAAGTTCCCTGTGGCAAGTCTGTTAGCTTTTGCTATCTGCGTGTGTGGTGTGAATCCTGTACTTGGGTCTGGCTCTAAACGGTCCCTCTGCTTTCCCTTCTTAATGAAATGACATGCAGCTGTCCTGCGTAGTTCGAGAAAAAAAGGATTAGTAAATTTGATAACTGTCGCCATGCCATATTTGGAAAACGCTGCTGTTGTGGTGGGTAACAAGGGGCATAATTATGTCAAAACTGGAGTTTTTGTTTCCACATTTTTTTTTACCTTTACATAATCTTTTTGCTACTCCATCTGTCTCACACATGTGCAAACCGTAGGTTATATTCCTGTTGACGAAAGGTGGAGTAAAACAGGATGACATTGGAAAGGTTATTGCTTTGGATCCACAGCTCTTGGGCTGTAGTATTGCACACAAGCTAGAAGTAAGCGTCAAGTACTTCCGGTCACTGGGTATCTACCACTTTGTGCTTGGTCAGATGGTTGCCGACTTCCCAGCACTTCTCAGATACAACGTGGATATCCTAAAACCAAAGTACCAGTACTTGAGGCGTGTAATGGTCCGGCCACTAAAAGATCTCATTGAGTTTCCGCGGTGAGTTGGAGTTCATATTTGCATCTGAAACAAACATATTGATAGATAGTCTAATTGATGTTTTTTGGTCGTTTTTACCGGTCTGACCCTCGTGCCTTGCTGCTGGATGGTTTTCAGGTTCTTCAGTTACTCCCTGGAGGACAGGATAGAGCCTCGGCACCAAATATTGGTCGCAAACAGGATCAACATGAAGCTGCGGTACATGCTGACTGGATCCGATGAAGAATTTGCACAGAGGGTGCGTGATGCTGTTGAAAGGAGAGCAAGATTTGAAGCTGGAAAAGTTGTTATGGAGACACTTTCAGATGCTTCAGAGACATCCGAGAAGGAAGAAACTACAGAAGCAGCAGCATGGCAAATAACATAGAGGTATATTTGATGGATGTTGTAGGTGTAGTATTTCAGGGATAAAATGAACCCATATACAAGGAAAACACCAACTGACATCTGTTTGAAAAGAACAGAAAAGAAAATAAAGGAAATGAAAAAAAAAAGCTTAGGACGTCTCCTTGCCTTGTACATGTTCTGAAGGAAGAAAAGGAGGTATTTTTAGTTTTTTTTGACTGTACAAGTCAGATTGTATAAGGCCCTGTTTGGGACCGGGACCGTGAGAAGCGACGGGAGGCCCGATTCTGTGATTTCGATTCGCCTAGTTCATTCGGCGGCGTTTTGCGTGGTGGCGGCTGGGAAACGCGCATCGCGGGGCATTCAGCGGGCTTTTTCTGTGTATTCCGTGTAGAAGCCACGCCAACAACGTCCCAAACAGGGCCTCCTAAGTGCTATGTGTAATCCATGAGACTTCAAAGATAAAATTATAGACATTTTCTCAGTCTCAGCGATGAAAAGTAACATACATGTGAATACATATAGGAAAAGATAATATTCATGGATACATACATGTGAATACATATAGGAGTACAAAACTAACATGTATGAAAAACTTTACACAAGAATAGGAAAAGCCATCACAAGGAAAACACCACAACGGAACACAGTTTGAAAAACTGCAGGGTGCGACGCCTGCATTAGGCCTTGGGTGGTGGCGCCAGGAGGGGGATTGTTGGCATGCCGGGGATGGACACCGACGGCATCGGCGGCAGCGTCACCTTCGGCATGCCAGGGATCGGCGGCAGTGTCACCTTGGGCACGGCAGGCACGACAGCGGCGGGAAGCGGCGGGAGCGCGGTGGCCGGCACGGCTGGCATCGCGGGAACCCCTGGCACAGTCGGCATGGGCGGCAAGGTCACCGCGGGCACCACTGGCATAGGTGGCACGGTGACCGTCGGCACGGCAGGGATCTGCGGCACGGTGGGAACTGCCGGCACCGTCGGCTTTGGTGCCGCGGCGGGTGCCGTGGCGTCGTCGTCGGCAAGCCGGCGAGCGGCGTGGCAAGTGGTGCCACTGCCTAGGACTAGCACGAGTGCCACGACGAGGGCCATCGCGGAGAAGGTCGGGGTGGAAGAAGCCATTGGTGGACTTTCAGTTGGCAGCTACTTTGATTGTGTTGTGAATGTGTGAAGAGACGCGAGGAGATGGTCACCAATTTATAGCTCAGGATCGAACAATGGTCGTCGGTCGTCAGCCATCTCGCGACATTGGTTGTTCACCTAGCCTCCGAACCATGCATGCATCTCAAGATGCTTGGGTGGGTGATGACGTTGGGTCCATCAGTCCATGGTTCTTCATTCCACGGTTAGCTCACCATCTTGCTACTGAACCTTGATGCTTTTGCTTGCTTCAGCAGTTCAGCAATGCAGACATTGATACTGGCATGGCCTAGACATATCAGATCCTGAGAGTCAGTTGTACTAGCCAAGTGGAATTTGGGCCCTTCAGATGACAAGATCAAAATTTTGTCTGCAAGTCATTTGTTCCCTGTTCTCCAAAGATATTTTACATTCCTGCGCGCCAAAGGGCCAAACAAACAGAGTATCAGGCTAAGCACTAAACAAACCCATGCGAAATTTACTCTGGCGTCAAATCAGGCATTAGTAATTTAGCATGTGTTCTGTCTCCTGATCTATTGACCCTTACAGAGAATTTGTGCCGTGCCAGGCCTGAATGGCTGAATGTAAACACGATCTGGAGACAAGAGCCTCCAACTAATGCAAAAATTGAAGTTCATGGCCAAAAAAAAAAAGTCTCTTCCCTACGAAATACTACAAGTTCTACAAGACAAACTCAATTATGTCTGCAAATATAGTAATAAATTATATTTGATCACTGCACGAGCAAAGCACCTGGCGATCCTTGTGCGAAATTTGTAGGATGACAGCTCATCTTCTTTTCCTTCTTTTGTCTTTGCCTCCAGCTCCAAGAGTTTTTGTAAATATCGTGTTTTGTAAGTGCCCGGGCTTTCCACTTCTTAATACAGTGGTAGCTCTCCTGCTGGTTTCGTTAAAAAAATATTTATATACGATAAAAGTTTTGGTCTCCAAAAATAAAATGAATTCCACTACTATTATTTTTTGACTCGGAAACTATTTTCCTTTCTATAAAGGGAAATAAGAGGAAAAAGGAAATAGCCAAAAAAAAGAGTTTTGGTCACACGAGCCCAACAGGCTGGACGGCCCACGAATCAAAGACCAGAGTTTCGGCGCAGACGCGCGACGACTCGGAAATTCTATATGCGTTCCAGAAGATAAAAACTTACCATCTTTAAACCTAACAACAACCCACCAGCCTATATAACAACCAAAACCTACTTTCTCCCTCCTCCTTCTTCCTCCCCACCCTCGCCCGCCGCCCCCGACCGCCGCGCCCGCCACTCGGCCGTGTCGCTGCCGGCCTCCACACCCGCGCCGCGGCCGCCTTTGCACCACGCGCCGCCGTCGTCGGGGCTCCGCGCGCCGCCGCCGGGTTCTCGCGCCGCCGCCGATGGAAAAAGGGTTAAATTTTTTTCCAACATTTCTAAAAAAATGTTGCAACATTTTGCAAAAATGTTGAAAAAAAATAGTTGACGAAATCAACATTTTCGAAAAATTTTGGAAGAAGAAAAAAATGTTGGCCCCAAAAATGTTGCAACATTTTGTAAAATGTTGACAAAAAAGACTAGAAATGTTGAAGAAAAAATGTTGTAATATTTTTTTTAAAATGTTGGAACATTTTTAATTTATTAGTTATGAAGTCGGCTGGTGGGAAAATAAAAAACATCATTTAGATAGGTTTTGGTGGGTTGGAGGTTCATAGACCTATCCGTGGAAGCCCCAGGAGCCCCGCGATGACCACCCACCACCAGGCATGTGCCAACTCAAAAGATAAAGGAGTTGTCACTTTCAGCATGGCTAAGTAAGAAAACTAAGTTAATAAGTGCGCTTTGAGTGACAAGGTCAAAGAGCACAACAGTCACTTAAGCAACCCTATCTCATCCGTGCTCGAGCGGCCCAAGTCTCATGCGCGAATATTGACTAGATGGCCCATCGGTCAGCCTGTAATTTCCCAAACTCTCTAGCAACCCTAGCTTTTATCTCCTTCCTTGCAGCCACCCCTTCCCTCCCGAGATCCCCCACTGCCGCCGCACGCTTTTCTTTGCGAAGGGATTGCGCCGCCCTACCCCTTCTCCCAAATTGCCACCTTGATCGTTCCGTGCTGCCCCTTCCCCTTCGTCTGTGCTCGAGCAGCCCAAGTCTCATGCGCGAATATTGACTAGATGGCCCATCAGTCAACCTGTAATTTCCCAAACTCTCCAACAACCCTAGCTCTTATCTCCTTTCTTGTCGCCGCCCCTTCCCTCTTGAGATCCCCCTTCCCTCTCCGACCACTAAGGGTGGGCTATCACAAAGAGTTACTTGCCTCACCCTAATCCCCACAAAGGAAGATTGGTGCTCACTAAGAGAACTCCACAAAGGAGAGGGTAATACAAACGTTCCCGGACGCACCACACGTAGTGGGCGCTCAAACAGGCGACGCCTAACCATCTAAAAGCAAGATTCAAGAGTAACAAACACTACGTGAAAAACTGGCTTTGGTAACGGGCGTAGATCGCCTTTGGTAACGGGCAATGCGCGTTACGATCATCAAATGTTACAAATAAGCCAAGAAAGGTAACGGCGAGATGCGTTCGATAAGACATATTCGTAACGGGCATTAAACAACGACCGTTACCACAACTAGCCACCGGTCACGTGAAATGGCCGTTTCTCTGGGCCCACAGGGACCTTTCGTACGCACCAAAGCAAAGCCCGTTCGAGCTCAATATCAGAGACGCCTGATGTGCACCTGCGTCTCCAGTATCTTGACGAAATGAGACGCGTCTATTTCACGTGCGTCTCAGCACAACTAGTATTCGTAACGGGCATCAAACAACGACCGTTACCACAACTAGTCACCGGTCACGTGAAATGGCTGTTTCTCCGCCCACATGGAACTTTGTAGCGGGCATGAAACGTAGCCCGCATCGTGAAATTAACATCGAGACGCATTCTGTGAACCGGCGTCTCCACTGTGTCGACGAAATGAGACGCCTCTGTTTCTACGTGTGTCTGCTTTCTCTCTATTAAAGGAGACGCTTGCTTTAAACCTGCGTCTCCTATATCTCGATGAACGGCGTGTCACAGGGCCCACGGTCGGGGCAGATCGGCTTTGCCCTGCTACATTGTGGGCATTTTTGTAACGGGCTTTCCAATGAAGCCCGTTACTCACGATCGATGTTTATGTAACGAGCTTTAATTAACGCCGACATGCACGGCGGCACCCCCTCGCCTTGCGTGCATCCCGGAACCATGTGATTTGGCGGTCATCCGAACCAGATATGGCAGCCACCACGGCAAGGAGACATCACAAACACATTCTCACATCAGATATAGGCAAAGCAAGATCACATTTATAAACAAGCTAGGATCACATCAAGTTTCAAGTTACTCTCATCGGGCTTGTTTGGATGGAGTCATGAAAAGCTGCACGAACCGAGCGTGTCGACTAACCAAGCAAGCCAGCGGGTTTCTCGACAGCAAACACGACTAAAGAAGGCGAATGAGTTTCAAGTTTACGGTCACAATAAACTCACGGTGCAACTGTAGAACTTGCCCTTTTCGATCGATGGTCTCCTTAGAATGTACTCGCATCTCCGACATCTCCGGGGACACACTTTACATCTTACGTGGAAACATCTCGGAGGTTTGAAATCCAAAATACAATCATTTATGAGAATACAAGTAGAAATCATTTTCTAAAATCGGATGGATAATATGGCCGAGACAAGGTTGAGCATTCTTATCTACTTACGACCTTTTTGATGTCGGTATGTCATCGAGTAGTCTTAACATATGGAATGCCACATGAAATCCACACAAAGAGGACCCCGTGGGCTGAGCACACCGCATCGAGGTACCAAAATGACAAGTTAATGCGGTACCAAATAGGTAAGAAGGATCATAAAAACCTCGGTCTTACAATGAGATTTGTTTTGTGCTTGAGTGTGGCTTTTGGCTTTTTTTCTTTCCTTTCGTCACTCTATCCTGTGCATCACCAAAGGCCCTGCATGATCAGCAATACCAATTAGAAACACTAAGAGATTGATTTTTTGTGAACAAAAATATCTCAAAGGCCCCTGCATGGTCGGCAATTAGAAACACTAAGAGATTGAATTTTTGTGAACAAAACCTACAAGAAACCGGACCAGTTCAAAACATTTTGGAGGTCCGAGAACTTTAGCGGGGATGTTGTTTAGCGAGAATCTAGATACCAAATCTCTTTGAACTTCATACGATGATCACTTTGTTACCCAGTGGCTAGTGCAGTAGGCACCCACCACGTAGTAGTTGTTCATCATTGCATTTGAGATTGATTTGCCAACTTGTCGAGAACGCCGAGAAATATTTGTTGAAGTAAACAAATGGATCTAAAACCAACAACGATCTCGCTTCTCCGCTGCCTTGTCCATCATTTTCCTACAAAAAATCAAATTGTTAGCATGCATGAACTTTGCGGTCAAAATTAAAGAAATATCTTTTTAGGTTTTAAAGGACTTACAATGTCCACAACCTCATGAAGGTAACATCCGAGAAGCTGTGGTTATAAGGTTAAACATGCTCCTGAATTCAATGTTTGACATTAAAGCACCACAACCACCTTTAAAGTAGTCTTGATCCACCTTTGCTGGAAAGGCAAGTTTATCCTTCGTGTTCCATGACATAAGCATGCAACTTGGCACCATTTGGTCCAGCAGCCTTTACATTTGCTTCTGACAACATAGGTGCACCAGGCTTGTATTTTGGTCGGTCTGTTACATCCCATTAACATTAAGAATCTCATCTTTAGACAGAGGTTTCTGGCTGGTTCCCCTTCTGCAGTGGAGATTGCCTGGGCTCCTCTTGTTGCAGAGGTTGCTGTACTTGTTGCATCTGCTGCTTAGGGGGAGATTGCCTGCGCTCCTCCTCCGGAGAGGAGCTCGTCTGTTGCTTATCCTCATGTTGCACCGCCGCTTAGGTGTAGTTTGCCTGGGCTCCTCCTGCTGTTGTCGACGCTCCCGCTTCTGGAGAGGCTTGCTTGTCTGTTGATTATCCTCAAGTTGCAAAGCCGCTTGGCGAGTTTGCACAGGCTCCTCCTCCGGTTGTTCGGCGCTCCTGCTGCGTAGTTTTGCTGATCTGCTCCTGCTGCTGTTGAGCCTTCTCTTGCTAACACTGAGCTGCAGCACCTCCATTTGATGTTGTACCCTGCCACCTGCGGCTTGTGGTTGGGATGTCTCGTCATGGGTGGTATAATGATCCTGTCCTTTGGCCATTGGATCCTTTGAACGAGAGTCGACTAGGGTTGCTACGTCACCCCATCAATTGGTACAGGCGGAGGGTATTGACTCGTATTGGCCCACACATAAGTAGGTTGCACCACAACATACCCATCCTGCACCGGTACTGAATGGCAAGCATTTTGAGATGGAAAGACTTTCGCTAGTGCGAGCTCCACGGTGCTATCCAAAAGGTGCACACGGTTGGCTCTGTATCTATTGTGTCCGACATAGGTGATCGACTATCACCTGCACTTCATTGGCATTCCAATGATCTTGCTCTCGCCATCTTCCTCACGACATGCATGTTCTTCCTCGATGTCATGCCCATCTTCTTCCTCAATGCCATCCATATCTTCTTCCTCGCTACTACTGACAGGCGCTGGTAATTGGGAAGGAAGAAGTGCATTTTTGGGTATGTTGATGCCTGATAGTCTTAGAGCATGGACAATTGATTTAAATGTTTTGTCCGCCATCACATCATGAGCATCAGACCTCTTGTTCCTCTTCTTCCTGTACATTCCAGCGAACTCTTCACCAAACCCTTTACCCCAGCCAAGTGAACTAGACACGCCTCGGACCCGACCTCGATGCTCTGGAGTCTCAAGTGCTGCGGTGAGGATATCATCCTCCCTAACCCCAGAGAAACAACCATCGCTACCCTGAGCTGCAAGTGTTTTCACCCTATCTGCTACCCCCACCACCGCAGGGTTACTGAATGTTATGCCCCCGCTTCCTTCACTAGTATTCTTCTTCTTCTTCCCTACCCTTGCCCGCAGATAAGGTCTCGAACGTCCAAGAAATTGGTCCCAAGGGTTCTGTTTTCCTTCGGCAGCGAGCTTTGCATCCTCCTCCTCCCACTCTTTCCTTTTACCACGATAACCTTTTACGTCTTGTGTGGCTTATTATGCAATGCTCTCTTTTGTTTCATCTCCTGGCTCAATTGCTGAAATGAAGGAGAATTGGTTTCCTGCACAAACATGTCCCAGTCTTGTTGCTGCAAAAAGGCATGCTTCACAAAGGGAGTCTCCTCTTCACTCACATATTTTTTCTTAAATGGGCCTTGAACCGCCGTTGCAAGGTTCCAATCTGTGATATAGCTGCCTTAACTGCCTTCTTGCGAATAGATTCTTCCAGATTGGCTGGGTAATCTAGCTTTTCCTCTAAAACTGTGAACAGATGGTCCTTCTCAATTGGTGAGAGATCATCAACCGCCTTGTTGATTGACACCCTCTCCCGAGCAATGAGACCACAGACCAATACAAATCTATCCTCGCAAAGATCTCGGGTAGGCCAAAAATTGGCATCAAGTTCAGTTGCAATCAACTTGTCTTCTGGCCATTTGGTTTGTGTCCTTGACCCGCGGGATCGAGTACTACTCGCAGCAGTCTGTGCTGAGTGACCCTGTGAAGAAGGTTCACCGACGATGGGCTGTGATGATGCACTGGAGGTAGAGGAGTTTGTTGTTGTGGGAGACTGCATAGATGATATGTCAGGTTTGTCAGTAGAGCAACATAAGTGAGACTGAAAATCTAAACTTAATTCTTATTAGATAAATTCGTTTTCTCTGACAGGCAAAATAGCTGATCAATAGAATAAAATCAGCATAGACATACATAGTTCATATTTTACTTAATTAGCATACGGGGATAGGTGCTAACCATTTTGGAGGACACAACAATATGCTTATATATCAAAGCAAAGAATAAATTCCTTCAACTGGTTCCTTGTCCAACTTGAGCAGCGATGGATTGTGTGTTCCATATGAACATGCAACAGAGGATAAAGCAATGGTCATGACATTATATATGTGAGTGAAACAACACTCAAAACACATCATGACACCAATAATAACAATATATATATGGTGAAACAATTAACACTCACAACAAAGCATAAGACAGTCTAGTTATCACTACCTTATAAACCATCATGCGATGCAATTAATGACATTATGTGGCCATCGAATTAAAGTATGCTAACAGTCCAAAGCATAACTGCCGATCTGGTACATTCAAAGCATAAGCGAAATTAAAGTATGCTAACATCTTTTATGCTTTTCATGAACTTACACAAAAATTATAGCACCGAACATGAAAATGAATTTCAACATTTCATATAACTTCATTTAGCAACAATTTATTCAAAAGCAGACTTGGAGCAACAAAATCCATCTATCAAATCCATATTCAATCAATTGAAGATGAACTATCTAGGCATGTCTCCTAATCCACCTTGACATGAATATATAGCGATTGGTGGACTACATTATAAACCAACTGCGATGCAATTCCCAATGACATTATGTGGCCATCGAATCAAAATATGCTATGAGTCCAAAGCATAGCATCAATCTGAGCATAGCGAATTAAAGTATATGCTAACAGGTCCAAAGCATAGCGTCGATCTGGTACATTCGAGCATAGCGAAATTAAGGTATGCTAACAGTCCAAAGCATAGCTCGATCTGGTACATTCAAAGCATAGCGAGAATTAAAGTATGCTAACACCCTTTATGCTTTTCATGAATTTACAGTGCAAAAATTATAGCACCAGGAACATGAAAATGAATTTCAACATTTCATATAGCTTCATCTGTTAGCAACAATTTATTCAAAAGCAGACTTGGAGCAACAAAATCCATCTATCAAATCCACCAATCAATTCAAGATGAACTATTAAGGCATGTCTCCCTAATCCACCTTGACATGAACATATAGCAGATTGGGTGGACTACATTATAAACCACTGCGATGCAATTCCCAATGACATTATGTGGCCATCAATTAAAATATGCTAACGGGTCCAAAAAGCATAACCGATCGAGCATAGCGAATTAAAGTATATGCTAACAGTCCAAAGCATAGCATTGATCGGTACATTCAAAGCATATCGAATTAAAGTATCTTGACATCCTCGATGCTTTTCATGAATTTCTGATTACCAAAAATTATAGCACAGGACATGAAAATGAATTTCAACAGTTCATATAACTACATCTGTTAGCAACAATTTATTCACAGACTTGGGGCAACAAAATCCATCAATCAAAACCGCATGATCAATCAATTAAAGATGAACTATCTAGGCATGTCTCCTAATTAATCCACATTGACATGAATATATAGCGATCGATTTTGGTGGCCGATGAGAGAGAGGCGTTGGGGTTCAAACAGGACTAACCTCATCGCGAATGAAGTAGTTGTTCGTGATGGTCGGAGGGGCCGGATCCACGGCTCGTGGCTCGAGGCGGCGGCCATCTTCGTGGCGGGGGCGGCGTCGACGGATCCCGTCAACCGTCTTTAGGTTGGCGGACGTACGTCGCATGCGATAAGAATGCGTCCTCGTCACCGTCGTCGCCACGCGGAGCGTGAGAAGAGCGGCTGCGGCGGGAGAGCGGCGGCGGCGGGGCCATGGCGGCGGCGGTGGGAGAATGCGGGCGTTGTGGATCTGTCTAGCGAGAAGCCGAATATGAACGGCAGCGCGTCGTGTTTAATGAAACTCTTGGCGTGCCCTTGACGGCTCAGCAAAGACAATTGGAATTTCATGGGCACAATAGTAAATATAGGTGGGAAATTTTGAGCAGCAGACGGCTCGCTCGCTAACGCTGACGAGTGGGCCAGTGTCATGGGCGACGATGGTTAGTGAACCCGGATTGCCTTTGTTGGGAGTTGGGTCAACGGTTATCTTTTTATATTAGACGACGCTGCGGCTGTCACAATTTTTGGAATGAAACTTGCTTCCCTGATTTATTAGAGCCCATAAAACAACACCTAAAAAATCATAAAAATATGAACAATTCGTATTTGGACATTCAGTATTTGAATAAAATATCAACAATCACACTTGTGTGCCCAAAATTCATATATTTCGTTTTACACCCATGTTAATGATGTAATAATTCTACTAACATCTAGTGTGCTCTAAAAAATCTACAAATTGACTTGCCAACATAATTTGGGTACCTAGACTTGTCTTCAAAATTTCAAATGGTTTCGATGAAGGAATTATATACTTGTGTACAAATATCTACATCTCACATAGTTTCCTAGAATGTTCCTTGAACATTGAAGTTTTCCACACTTTGCAACATGTTCGAACTCATATGCATTTGAAAACTTAACAAAACCTTGTGTTCACCTTAAGCTTACGAAATGTAAAGTTCCATCACTAATGGTTGTGTAAAACAAATATTATTTGTATGTTGTACTTACAAAGAACAAAATAAGGCATATAAACATCACTCAACAAAAGGAATGTGCACTAAACAATGAAATTAATGAATAGATGGTGATTTTAGAAAAATTTAGAAAAAAAAGTATCAAATTTGGACTAATAACGATGAAGAAATACTTGTTACAACATTTGATTGCAGATTAAAAGGAGAAATGGGAACTGTTCTTCATTTGAATAGAACTGGCTCCCACAGTCATTTGAATAGAACAACATTTAGTAATATCTAATAATTTACATTCAAGATAGATAATGTTCATTGATGCTTGCGCCTACATCCCGATGTTTATCCTGCTGACGGCGTACTCCACGGCGGGGCGGAAGCTACGCGTCCAGAGGTCGAACTCATGACTGATGCGACACTCGGCGCTGCAGTAGTGGATGATCTCTTTGGTATCCGGCCCGTAGCGCCTACATCCCGCTTCCCAAATGCAGATGTGGGGATTCTGGACGGGCAGCAACGGAATGTCGTCGTCGTCGTCGCCGTCATCAAGCCAGTACAACCACGCAATGTTGTCGAGATCCTGCTTGATGAGGTAGCGCAGCCGCCGCAGGTTGTGGTTCTTCCACCGGCCGTCAGGGGGCGATGGGCCGCCGCTGATTTCCTGGAGTAGTGCCATGGCTTCGGGGTCCGCCGGGTTGTAACGGTACTTCAACATCGCTAAAAAGTACTTGGCACCGGAGTCTTCAGCAGCGACGGCATCTCCGATGAGCTTCAGACCCTTATTGGGGTTCCGCCGCCTCATCAACCTCACCATCCCCTCGAAGCACAATGCCTCCGGATGATTGGCCTCATGAGCGCCCGCTCAAAGCACGACCTGACGTAGCGATTCTTGCACACCTCACGAAGATCACGCAGCGACATGTGCAGTAGTACCTCATCAGAGTTGCAGATGCGCCGAAAGGTGCCGCAGATTTTATTGCGAAGGTTTAGAAAATGGAAAATGGCCACATCCTTGATGGAGTGGATGATGATCTTGGTGAGAAGTTCATCTGGCAGCAGCAGCATCAAGCACACTGCGACGGCCATCAAGGAGAATGGAGGAAATAGCACAGCGACGGGGTTTGGAATTTGAATGGCGACGAGGGTTGAACTTGGCGGCGACGAGGGATGAAGTTGGCAAGGAGGATTGAAGTTGAAGAGGGATGAAGTTGGCGGCGATTGAAGTTGAAGGAGCGGCGGACGAGCTCGAGGTTGAAGGTTGAAGATGGCGCCTCGGCCATGTCGTAATAAAACAATAAATGGAAATTGAAAAGGCGCGATTTGGCTGCCGTTGACAAGTGGGCCCGACATCATTGCCCGGCCCCTTCTCCTTCCCGCGTAAGTGAAAGGCGGCGGCTGCGCCGAGGCGAGCCCGATGCGCAATCGAGTGGCATGTCTTGGATAATGGAGTAGTGGGTGGGGCGAGGCGCTGATGGTTCGCGTCTTGTCAATATAACTCCCTCGCCCACGCCTCCACCTTTCTCCCCTGCTTCTTCCATAAGCTTATCATCTTTTTCTTCACTTCTTCTTCCTCCTCGCGATTCACCACTACAAATCTTCGGTCACCGAGAGAAGGAGGAGATGGCGTCGAGGAGCCCACCGCCGTCGAGCGGGGCGAAGGAGACGGCGACGAAAGCTGCCGTCGGAAGAAGTTGGAGAAGGGAAGGAGCCGGCGGCCAAGGACGCTGATGAGGAACTGCTCTTCGACGACAATAAGTTCGCCGCCGAGCTGCTCAGGAGCGCCTTCAGAAAGCTTCAAGGTGTTGGCGAGGCCTTCGACAACAAGGCGCATCATGATGTGTACAAGGACCCGACCTTGAAGGGTCTCGCCTTCAGGATCCACGGGTTGGCTGAGAAGCTCGAGAACCTCCCCGTGGTCAAGCGGGCTGCCCGCCGCCACTTCTTCTTCGACGACGGCGGCTCCGACGGTAGCCACGGTGATGACGGCAGCCACGGCAACGACGGCGGCGACGACGGCAGCCACGGCGGCGACGGCGGGACTCCGACTAATTGATAGACTCCTCTACCAATTAGTAACAATAATGTCTGTGTGCTTTTGTGTCTTCGTCCGGTTCTTGGACATGAACTGCTTAGTTTGTCTGTCGATCATGAACTGCTTAGTTAATTAGCTTGGTTGTTAGATTTTGTATGTCATGAACTCGATCTAATATACGCGAGTAGATCCAACCGCGTTGTGATGAACTGTGTTCTGTTGTGATTAACTAGAGATCTGTTGTGATGAATTAGATCTTATTAGAGTAGTCATTGCCGGAGTTAGCTTTCTTGTGCAGGCGGCGATGGTTAGTGAACCCGGATCGCATTTGTTGGCAGTTGGGTCCGGGCGGGCGGTAACGGTTATCTTTTATATTGGTTGCGTGTTGTGTGGGCTGTCACAATTTTTTTTGGAATGAAACTTGCTTCCCAGAATTATTGGAGCCCATAAAACAGCACCTAAAAATCAAAAAAATACGAACAATTCATTATTTGGACATTCGATATTTGAATAAAATATCAACATCTTGTGTGTGCCCAAAATTCATATATTTCGTTTTACACCCCATGGTAATTATATAATAATTCTAATAACATCAAATTTGCTCTAAAAATCTACAAATTGACTTGGCAACATAATTTGGGTACCTAAACTTGTCTTGAAATTTCAAATGGTATCGATGAAGGAATAATATACTTGTGTACAAATGTCTACTCTCACATAGTTTCCTAGAATGTTTGCTTGAACATTGAAGTTTTCCACACTTTGCAATATGTTCGAACTCATATGCATTTGAAAACTTAACAAAACCTTGTGTTCACCTTAAGCTTACGAAATGTAAAGTTCCATCACTAATGGTTGTGTAAAACAAATATTATTTGTATGTTGTACTTACAAAGAACAAAATAAGGCATATAAACATCACTCAACAAAGCGGAATGTACACTAAACAATGAAATTAATGAATAGATGGTGATTTTAGAAAAATTTAGAAAAAAGTATCAAATTTGGACTAATAACGAAGAAATACTTGTTACAACATTTGATTGCAGATTAAAAGGAGAAATGGGAACTGTTCTTCATTTGAATAGAATGGGCCCCACGGTCATTAGCGGACAGGTGATAACCAGCGTCGGTTCTGCTCTCCCAAAATTTTACACAGATAATTCAAGCATCATACAAAAGCGAATCTACTACTGATTTCCTGTTCTCTGTGCGAACTTCACCATTTCGCACACACCTCGATCTTATTTGCAAAGCAGAGAAATTGAAGCCATCCTTTTTCCACGCTGCCGCGCACTGCGCCGGTGATCGCCGCACTGTCTGGAGGCAGGCAGCGGTTCACCCCAAATGCGCCAAGTCGAGTAGTGGGCGCAGCGCGCGGCCTTCTCGCGCAAAGCGGACACCCTCGTTGCTCGACCATCTCGGCGTCGTCATCTTTGCCGCGCGACCGCCTCATGTACCCCTTGGCGGTGTCGTCGGCGGCACCGCCATTGTCTGTAGCAAGATGGCGTATAGATAGGCCGCCATCATGCCCACCCTCGGTGAGATCATTGTATCCCCAGAAGGCTTTGATTGGAGAGGAAACAAGCCTCCGGATTCGAGACCGCTCGACATAGCAAGGAATGCTTTGTAAGCGGTGGGGTTCCACACCAAGAAATCTCATCTCGTATCCCTCTATCGACAAACGCCGGCCGGCGTCGCCGTGGCGCACTGGCGCATGGTCGAGCAAATGCGAGCGTGAGCTACGGAGGTCGACCAAGGGCCGCTCAGGGTCGCAGCCGCGCGCAATCTCAATGCGGAGGTCTTGAGGGAGGCCCAGCAGTAGCGATGACGGCTGGTGCCGCGTGCTTCTTCCCGCATGCTATCCATCTCGTGGGAATGGTGGACGATGAGGTAGGCGATTCTTTGTTTTGGTAGAGATGAAGGGGGAGGATCTAATTGTTTTGGAAGGAGAAGATATGAGATTTGTTTCAAACACGGTTTAAGTATGCAATGGAGATGACGTTTGGCTAATCCGCGTTATCATTTAATTCTCCATTAGAAACGACGTTTGGCTAATCCGCGTAGAGACGATGTTTCGTTACTCCGCGTATCATTTAATTCTACATTGGAATCACTACCTCTGCAGCTCTGCTCTCAGCCATTGACTGGCAACAGTTTCGCCATTGACCGTCTTGGGAACCTCTTCCCGTTTCCTGTGCTCTTGATCTTATCCCTTCCTCTCTTTTTTTTGGAGATGATGACTACATTGGATGTTTGGATGGAGGTGTTAGTGTTAGTTTGTAGCAAACTAACACCAAAACTAACACTTTGGAGCCAAACACATGTGTTAATTTGGAGGTGTTAAAAACTACCACTAACAGTAACACTAACATCTACCATCCAAACACGGTCATTGGAGACGATGTTTGCTTACTCCGCGTATCATTTAATTCTACATTGGAATCACTACCTCTGCAGCTCTGCTCTCAGCCATTGACTAGCAACAGTTTCGCCATTGACCGTCTTGGGAACCTTCCCGCCGTTCTCTGCTCTTGATCTTATCCTTCCTTGTTTTTCTATAAAAGGCACGCGCCTTATCGGTCCTCCTCACTTCAAGTTGCTTCCTTCTTATCTAGTAGATCTAGATCTAGCTATATGGTTCCTTCTTCTGATACAATAAAGCGAGTCACTTGCTTCCTTCTTCTCTAGATCTAGATCTAGCTAGTATATGGTTCCTTCTTCTGATACAATAAAGCGAGTCACTTGCTTCCTTCTTCTCTAGATCTAGATCTAGCTATGGCGCAAAGAATAGATCTTGTAGGGCAAGCTTTTGCTTTTCTCTCTTCTTCCTCCTCCTCGATCTCTCAGTTGCTAGAAGAATTCTTGTGATAGGGGGGTGATTGGGTTGCTCATCCCTCTAACACAGTTGCCGGAAGAATTCTTGTGACATACTCCTTCCGCGTAGCCGTGTCCGGGGAAGGTAGCCCAGAACCTCCTGGCATCAGGATGAATAATTTCATCCTGTGTCCAATGATCATTGTTTTCAGGATGAACAATCCTTCATCCTGTGTCCAATGATCATTATTTTTCCTATGCTTTCTCCTTCCACTCGCGGAATGCTCTTGCAAACCAAAAGTGCAGGTTAAGCTAGGAAGCTTTGTGGTCTCATTGCAAGCCAGGAATCAGTTCTCTGAGCCATCAACAGAGATGGAGCTTATTCAATGACCACGTGCAGCAAGATCGACGACTACTGCGAGCAAGATCGATGTGTGTGTGATTTTGCATATCTCGTCATGAAGATATGGCCGCATTGTAACCTTGTTCTGATGTATCAATCATGACTGTAATCTGTGTGTGTGTGATTTTGCATATCGCGTCATGAAGATATGGCCGCATTGTAACCTTGTTCTGATGTATCAATGATGACTGTAATCTGTGTGTGTGTGTGTGATTTTGCATCTCAAGAGACATGCTTTTGTGATTATCTACTGCGGTACAATTTTTGTATGATTTACCTACTCACTTGCAAAGCTTGAAGAACAAGCCGACAGCTAAGAGCAACTCCAACAGTTTGGCAAATCAACTTGTTTCTCTCAGGATTCCTGATGTAAGTTAGATCTGGATTTGGCAAGTGAAATTATGCTAGATTGTTGGAGATGAACTCTTTTTTTACTTGGCATGTCTTTTTAGAAGTTGGCAAAGCACAAGATTTGCCAAGTAAAATTTGGCAAACTCTTGGATGTAATCTGTTCGTGATTTCGCATATCTTGCCCATAACAAAGGCGACGCTGGTTCGTTAGTCCTCGTCTCTTGCCCGTAACAATGGCGACGCGGGTTCGTTAGTCCTCGTCTCTTGCCCGTAACAATGGCGACGCGGGTTCGTTAATCCTCGTCTCTTGCCCGTTACTGAACTGAAGCAGAATATAAACAGAATATATATAGTATCTTTGGTAGAATATATTACAAGCAGGATTCAAATTCCACCACATCCCATATATTACAAAAAGGATTGAAATTCCACCAATACATCGTATCCTTTATATTACAAAACGGATTCCATTTCCACCAATAGACACATCCTCCGGCATACAAAAGGATTCGTGAAATCAGCTTGCTTTTCTTCCTTGATTTACGTATATGGATTTTCACTATGGTAAACGCTTAAGTCACGGTGTTTTGTTAGTTCCCAAGAATTGGGGCTTGTATGAGGTGTCAAAGGATGGAATTTCGTCAAACTGGTTGTATTCCTCCTCCTCAACAACATTTTCAATCCCCACAATCCTTTTTTTTCCAAGCATAACCACAGACCAGTTCTTCTTTGCAAGGTCAGGTACATCGAACACTTGCTCAACATGCGTCTCGATCGAAATTATCGATGCAGACTTTATAGCCCGTTACCAATACGGCGTGATCGATGCGGACTTAGCGGCCCGTTCGCGATAGGGCATTGATCGGTAACGGACTTTACAAGCCCGTGCGATAGGTTTGACATTTATACGGGCTCTTTTAACATCCGTTACAAAGAATTTATGTAACGGGCGTTTAAGAAGCCCGTTACCAGAAGTCCACATTGGTAACAGGCGTTGTGGAGGCCAACCCGGGGGTCGTCCTGGCGCGCTTATAGGTAACGGGCGCCAAATAACAACCGTTACAGATGTGGGTGGGTGTAACGGGCGTTAAGGGCCCGTTACAAATGCTGCGTGACCTATTTAAGGTTTTCACGTAGTGAAATGCGAATCGATGAACCAAAGCCGCCACAAGTGCTTCTTGAGATGAACAAGCGAAGAACTCACTCAAGGGGCTCAATCTCACACCACGAATGTCTCACACCCAAACCCTAGGAGGAATCCTTGCTAGGAAGCTTGGAGGGGAGTTGGGATAGAGGGATTGAAGTTCAAAGGTGTGTTGGAGTCAATGGAGGCAGAGCCGCAGAGCCAAATGAAGGAGGGGGTGAGGGGGTATACGTACCCAACTCCCCAAAACTAGCCTTTAGCCACACTGGTCGCCAGGTCAGGATCACCCCCTCCAACACAGTATTTTCCCGAGTCACCCTAGAACCCAGGCAGGGTCACCCGAGGCACCCAACAAAGTTAGTTTCTAGAGTGCTCATGGGTGAAAAGTGTATCTCATGGGTTGTTAGATCTCAAGAATAGCACCTGTAGCAAACTATGATTCATCAACCACATCCCCTTTATAGTGCGGTGTTTCCTATACTCAAATTCAAAATGAAATTCAAATTAAATCACCAATTTGAGCATCACCACTTCATAAGCAAATTTGGGGGTCATCCTTTTATCAAACATCTTTCTTTCTTTTTATTTCTACACACATCTTAGATAAAGCATCAAATACCCAAATTGTGATTGTTATTATCATCAAAACAATTAGGGACCTAGATGCACTTTCAGCATCACACATCCTCTACACCACCTCCACTTCAACTGTCGTCCTCCGCACTGGAGATCCACTCCACCCCGACCCTCTCAATGGTAAGAACAGGTATGATCCTAGGATTGAGGCCTAGGCAAAAGCCATTCCCCGTCTGTGCGGGGTGATGACAATGACATCCTTGAATGCTGTCATCCACATGTGTCCACTGTTTGCGCCTATACTTCCTTGGTGCTCTCCTTGTTGATGGAGGTACCATTTCAAATGTCGGGTGTCACCTTTACCGACCATCCCTCCTTTGGGGCTTCCTCTACTCGAAGGGCGTTGGATGGCGGTACATGGCGTCCGGATGTGCTCCATTGGTATTACCATTAACAAGAAGGGAGGTCAATGTTTCCGGTGATATCTTGGTCAAGATGCTCTCCCCCACCCTTAGCCCCCATTATGTCGGCAAGCTCTCCCAATTCGTTGTTGGAGGGTGGCCATAGTGCAGCGTAGATGCGACGGGTGTGGTGATTGCACTTTGGCTACAATGAACTTGGAAAGTAAGTACCTAGTAGTGGCTTGCTCGGAAGACCACAGCTCCCACTTAGTGTTCCCTTGGATTTTACTGTGGTTCCACATGTACACATTGCTGGTATCTCTACTTCGTCAATGCTCTCCTTGTTTGATGGGTGCAGAGGAAAATGCTTTGCGTGGCAACCCCCCGCTTTTGTGGTCAGAGGGCCAAGATATGGCTCCTCCAGTGCACACATCCACTTCCCAACTTCTCCAATTAATATGTGTATGTATATGTATATTATAAAATTTTATATAATATTTGGACTTTAGAGGAGCCAGCATGAATGATGAGTTCGCCAGAGTGCTCTCAAAATTCTAGAACCGGCACTGGTTTACCTACGTCTGTTGTTGATTTTTGAAGAAATTCAATAAGTTGGGGCAGGATTTTTGTTTTTTATGCACGTTTGAGCCCTGCAGTGTATGCCACTGTGACCTGCTTGTCTGCTGTTTTGGTCTGTCGTGGGCTGGCCACCCGGGATGCGTGCGACGCGCGTCCGTCGATGGCTGTGTATGTCTTGAATAAGATAGTGGGAACATAATCCATGCATGTCTTGTCTATATATATTATTCATTACAAATGATTGATATTATAAATAGAATCCACATATACTAACTGCACTCTGTACTACACCAATGCAATGTTGCATTTATATACACTGTAGTAATGGTGAACAAATGTGTTCAAACATTTTCATCTATATATGTGTGCAACCAACCTAGCTAGCTAGCCTTATTTCGGTATTCTTGTCTTTCTTTAGTTTCCATGAGTAGAAGAAAAGAAATTGGACGGCACTAGAACTGTGCATGATAAGTCCTTGAATGGATATTTGGGAACAAGAGGCACTAGGAACTTCAAAGATCGATGTTCATGGTAGGAAGATGCAAGTAAGATACATCCAACACAAACGTGTGTGGTAATATCTGGCTACGAGCCTACGATCCACCTACATGCTGCCCAAGTCACATTGTATATGCCGGACAAGGATGCCTCGTGCAATGGGTGTTTATCATGCATGGTAGTCAAGAACCATTTCCCAATGGGATGCTAAGCATGCTAAGACAAGAATCGAGCAGCAGGTTATCCTGGAAGTCCAGATCGTACTGGTTGCAGGCTTGCGGCTTCCATTGGATCAAGCAAGGGGAGGGGAGAAAGTGAGGGGAGGAGAAGCAGAAGAAGAGAGAGGGCAAAAGGAAGAAGAACAAAAAGAAAGAAGAAGAAGAAGATGGAGTGTTCCGACTTAGACCTCCAAAAAGAGGACGAATCAATGCACACAGTTTTTACATGTAGTAGCTTACTGTACGCTGCACGTACAGTACGTAAAAAATCCACACGCTAATTAGCTCAGGACATAGAGGCCAGACTCCCGAACTCACAGACTCAACCTCATTGACTCATCTCATTCCGATGACCAGGATGCAATATGTAAATTTCTGGGTTCCCACTGAGATCTCCCGATGCATTCGGCTTAAATTGCAACCTGTGCTAATCCTCATGCTCTGATACTCTGAGATCACAATCACATTTTGCATCGAGGCATGCATCGAGCCTATGGGCCACACCATGCCAGGAATCCTGCGATTTCGTTCAGTAATTTCTAATCAGTTTGGTCAGTAAAATCTGATGGGTGTAGAATGAATTGTACACCAGCAGGCATGCATTTAGTCATTCCACATAAACTATTATGCTGATTGTTCTGTGCGTTGCATATATACATGCCTTAGTTATTGGGATTACCTAGCTCTGAGCTCGTTTGATGAGTGTTTGCTAGGGCAACAATCGGTCTTGTGAGTAATGGTGAGAGCCTGGCCTGTTTTGATCAAATGCCATATACGTGAATGCAAATCTGCTTCAATTTGTCCATTGATGCACACAAAGAACAGTTGAGGAACATGTGTTTTGGCAATCAGGGTTGCAAAGAAGATGGACATGGTGGTGGAACAAATTATCCCACTGGTTATGTGATAACTGGTCATTTTTGTGGCACATTTATGTATCTATGCAATGGTAATTTAATCATCAAGATTCCAGCTAAGCCTCATGCCATTAATCTCCTTTGGTATTCCTTTTCTGCCCTGCTAGCAAAAAGCACAAGAAGTACTCCTACCAAACGTCTGAAACCACGAAAAGAGATCATTAAAGGTAGTACTCACTCTGTTTCATAATACTTGTCGTTTTGTCTTTTCTAAATACATTCCTTTTGCCATGCACCGAGATATATATTTATATCCAGATACATAATAAGAGGAATATATCAAGAAAAGCCAAACCAACAAGTATTATGAAATGAAGGGAGTACTACCTTTGCTTAACTCAAGGTAGTTGCTTCCAATTCATGTGCGGATGATGGACAAAGTGGCTATGTGGCAAGCAAATCCCATCAGTTTGTGACAGTGCACAGCGATGAACTTTATGCCCTTGAATCACGGATGAATTTTAATCATTGCTAGAGAGGTGGTTGACACTAAACAGAAATCTTGATCTGAACAGGTTATGGTTTCATTTGTGCTAGCTATAATTTAGACTGCCTAATGTGGGGATATTTTCCCCACAAAAAACAAGTGACGGTAGCAAATTTCAGATGTTAAGATCCGATATTTTCCTGTAGTAACCTTGCGAATGTTAGGATTTTGTCTCTGTAGAAGAGTCTTAATTATATTCTTGCATTTTTGCATCCTTGGGACCTAGAAATGTCTACAAAGACATGCTTAACAATATGGTTAGTTTCATTGATCATGAATCACCAAAATCAAACTTGAACAAATGTCTTATAAGACCATGTTCGCTACACGAACATGTGCATTGATGTGGCACGGTACTAATTATTATTTAATTGATTATATAACAGCTGGCTATATTTTTGTGTAAGAAACTCTATGCTCGGAGTGGTAATTAATTTTGTAGTAGTAATCATTTACCAGTAAAAGGCGAAGATTTTACCAGCCCCATGCCTTTAGTCGTCTTCATTGGACTTTTTTTCCAGCATAATAGTTCAGAAAGTAGTAGAATCCACAACTTATTTCCAGTCACTCTCTTACAATCCTTCTCCAATTTTAAGTTTCGCTACACCACTCATACGCTGTAAAACAGTTAAGAATTGGAGGCATCGGGAGGAAAGAAGAAACAAGAACACAGCTTCAACCTATCTACAGTTTGGGGTCCGCTAGGTTACGCGACCAAGCTTGCCTTGCCTAGCCTCGTCTAGCTAGCACGAGCCGAAGTGCTTGTCAGCGCAGGAGATCATCTGTCCGAAAATCTAGCTCGATTGCAATCCATGCTCGGCAAGGCAACACAGCGATGAGCAAAGGTTCCATTGTACCTGAAAAACGTTTTGATTTGGCCAGCAATCTCCTCCTGTTAGTTTGTGAAAGTGCACATCAGAAATAATAGGAAAGATCAGGGCCACAAGCCACTGTGTAATTGAGGTAGACATTCCGTACAATAGCAGAGATTTATGCCAAAGTGAAGAGCAATCACTCATACAAAGTGAGGTAGGAAAGATTCCAACTTCATGTACGTTTTTGCTACACTACTCCCATATTATGCTTCCCAAAAAATTAGGACTAGGAGGAATCGGGAGAGACGAACATGGAGGTGGTTGTCCGCTTCCATGGGGAAAGAACATGCATGTGGTTGCTTCCATGGAACAAAGTGGCTATGTGGCAAGCAAATCCCATCAGTTTGTGACAGTGCACAGCGATGAACTCTATGCCCTTGAATCACGGATGAATTTTAATCATTGCTGGAGAGGTGGTTGTGACACTAAACAGAAATCTTGATCTGAACAGGTTATGGTTTCATTTGTGCTAGCTATAATTTAGATTACCTAATGTGGGGATATCCCCCCCCCCAAAAAAAATCTTTGCCGTGCGTCAGAAATTAAAACGCACGGCAAAGATTTATCTTTGCCGTGCGTTTCCAAGCGACGCACGTCAAAGACTAACGGCCGTTTATTGCAAGAGTGGAGGAAGAAAAAAAATCTTTGCCGTGCGTCGGAAATTAAAACGCACGGCAAAGATTCTTTGCCGTGCGCCGTAAAATAAGACGCACGACAAAGATTCTTTGCCGTGCGTTTTGGACGACGCACGGCAAAGAAGCTTTTTGCCGTGCGCCCGATAAAAGACGCACGACTAAGATTTGAACGCACGGCAAAGGCAGCGTTTCCGGTAGTGTGACACTAAACAGAAATCTTGATCTGAACAGGGTATGGTTTCATTTGTGCTAGCTATAATTTAGATTGCCTAATGTGGGGATATTTTCCCCACAAAAAAAAGTGACGGTAGCAATTTCAGATGTTAAGATCCGATATTTGCCTGTAGTAACCTTGCGAATGTGTTGACGCTTTTCTCGGTCGAACACATGAATGCGCTAGATCGCGCAGTCGTCGGAAATCCACTCGCCGAAACCTCCTAGCACGGGCCGGTCTAACCGCCTAGGGGGGGCCGGTCTAACCGCCTTGGACAGGAGGCACGTCGAAAACCTAGATTCGCTGCTCCAAGAGGGACCCCATCGGGAACAGTGTGCCTAGGGTTGTCCTGAGATTGGCAGGCCACTCAGAACTCCCTCAACCGCCGTGGAGACGAAGGAGGAGAGCAATGGAGGTTGGAAAAGTTAGGGTTTGGAGAAAATAAAGTAAAATTGATAATGACGATTGGATGATAGGTATCAATCGGCCACGACCCTTTATATTTATAGGGTGGGAGGACTTGCCCTGCAAATAGCACTTTACAACTCGGAATCAAGCTAAACTCCTAATTCTACCCGAAATCGGGGAGACCCGGTTAGACACTTTGGCATCTTTGTCTTGGGACCCACTCTGGCGCACCCCATTCGAGGCCCTGGGACCCGGTCGGCCGCTACTGCGCTGAGTCGGCTCTTGCCAAATTTGGGTGTCAACACATGCCCCCCTGTTTTTTAGTAAAGCTTGCGTGCTAAAAAATAATCCTAAGGACGACAAAAAACTGTTGTCGGCCATTTTTTATGCTAAGGGCGATTTTCATAAAAACCGGCCATGAACCTTCAAGCATCTTGCCATACACTTGGATAGAACTTCTTCAAATATCTTCCATTGAGCGCCCTGGGTAGCTGTTGTCCTTGCAAAGACTTCACCATATAAGAATTTCCGGAGCAAACTCTCACAACCTTGTATGGTCCTTCCCAACTTGGAGACCATTTACCAAACTTGTTGCTCTTGGATCCTATAGGCAAAATAGTTTTCCAAATCAAATCTCCTACTTGAAAAGACTTAGCTCTTACCCTTTTGTTATATGCTCTAGCAACTCGCCTCTTATCCTTCTCAATTGCTTCAAAAGCTTCCAAACGCTTGTCGGTCACTTCATCAATGTTATCCATCATCAAAGCATGATATGTATCAATATTAAGATCATTTTGCTTTGCAAGTCTATATGCACCTAGATTCACCTCAACGGGTAAAACGGCCTCTTGACCATACACAAGCTCAAAAGGAGTAACTTTAGTAGCCCCATGTCTAGAGATGCGATGAGCCCATAGCCTCAGATAACACTTCATGCCATCTTTTAGGATTGTCTTTTATCTTCTTCTTAATGAGCTTAACTAAAGTTTTATTGCTAGACTTGGCTTGACCATTAGCTTGAGCATAATATGGAGATGAATTGAGCAACTTAATACCATAGGAATTGACAAAATCACGCACCTCTTTAGCCACAAATGAAGTACCTTGATCCGTAGTTAAAGTTTGTGGAATGCCAAACCTATGTATGATATGCTCCGTAATAAACCCAATTAACTCCTTGTGTGTCATGTTCTTGAGAGGAATTGCTTCAGTCCACTTGGTAAAATAATCAGTTGCCACAATCACAAAGCAATGCCCTTTAGTTGACGGAGGATGTATCTTGCCAATGAAATCCAATCCCCAGCCTCTGAATGGCCAATGCTTGATAATTGGATGCAACAACGCAGCAGGCACCAGCAGAACATCTCCGTGCTTTTGACACTCTTCACATCCTTTATAGTACCTAAAACAATCGGCTATCATAGTAGGCCAATAAAAGCAAGCCCGCATAATGTGACAACCCCATCCGAGATAATTCCGTACTATCGCCTAAACCACTCCATTTGGTCATTAAGCGATAATAAAGAATCATCCCGTTGAGTGTTGCCGGGTTTACGCCTGGTAAATCACTTGAAAACACAGAGAGGATCGAACGTATGCATTAAAACTCCCACGAAGGAGAGTCCAGAGTGCCTTACAAAATAACATCAAATTCCCTGTAGGGTCCATTATTACAAACATAGTTCTTTGACATGAAAATAAATGGTTCAGAGTTTTTTAAAACAGCGGAAACTAAACGGTACGATCAACATCATAGGAGGCCTGTCCATGATGCAATCACTCGTCGTCATCCACCCATTCCAGCTCCCAGCCGGGTGGAAGTTCTCCGGGCCACACATCATATGCATTACCTGGAAACAACATTATAAAGCAAGGCTGAGTATACTAATACTCAGCAAGGCTTACCCATCTAAATGAAAGACTTTACCTCTAATCATGCAAGGCTTTTGGCTAGTGGGTTTGTTTGCCAAAAAGCTACTAAGTAGTGGATCCTTACTTTCATATTTTAGCTCATGTTCTAGTAAAAGTAATCATTACTAGATAAGAAACTATTGCAATCATAGTTGTGCAAACAATTAATCAAATAATAATCTTCACAAAGTTCCATCATAAAGGGATATCATGGCCAGTAGATTAAGTAGTCTCAGATAACGGTGAGAGGCCGACAATCGATTGATTTAAACCTTGCAAGGTGGGCCTAAACACACGGGAGGTGCCCTCACTAAGAGTTCACCAACCAGGTGGTTCCCGTCATTCCTTGGATTGGGATCAGATACTACAGTCTCAAGTACAAGGTTTACTGGGCTACGCCACCAAGGTCACCCAGCCTCACGCAAGTACTCGGGTGGTGAGCCTGGGGCCGCAACCCTAAGAGTAATAGCGCAAAGTTCCCGCACCGTCTCATTTAGGTACTAGGCTTATCGTACCCTTTTCCGACAAGTGCTTAGTAATTTCAAACACTTAACCAACGAAGCCATTGGACCGGAGCCCGAATCCCATGCTCTTACCACATGAGCAATCCATTTAATCAATATGGTGATTCCATAAAGGAGATCCTATTCTCGCGAGTGACGAACATCACTCGACTTGTACCGGATCCTTAGGGCATAGCAGCTAGCGACCTAACATGCTAGTAAAAGATCATATGTACTTATGGATCATGCAACTAGGGTTTCAATTCAACTCCTGAACGTAAAAGCACATAAAATAACAACGATAATTCAGAAGTTAAAGAAACACATAGGTTAATGAATAAACCGGGGCTTGCCTTCGTCAGCACAAGCAGACACACAAACTTCCGGACTTTGGTCCGGGTCTTGCTCTACGGTCACGTAGTGCACGTCTCCTCCTGCTCCCTCGTCCTTGTCAGCCGGCACGAGCGTATAGCTACCGTCGGGGACTTCTACACGGAGGATGCAATGCAGTGATTAGGAGTGCAATTAATTTAATTTAATTCAAAAACAGTAGCAAACAGTCACAAGGGTCCCATGGTTGACCATATTCACCTTAACAAAAGCATTTAATCATTTTCTCATTTCAAGATAAACACAAAAAGGCTATTTAACCTTCTCTTGATGGTGATTGTGTACATATATAAAGGAATAATTAGTCTAAATGCACAAACAGCAAGTAAATGTGTTTTTATTCCACAATTTACTCTCCTAACCCATCTATTGGGTTCAAGCATAACAAGGAGGATTTTTCCCTATTTTTCCTTCACTAGCCTAATATAGTTTTCCAACTTTTAGTCAACCAACAAGCCTCAAAAAAAAAAGCTAAACAATACCCACTGGTCCTCCTGACCAGGGAAAACCTCTAAGGACAGCAAGCAACCAAAATTTAGCCACTGAAAATAATGCACACAAATAAAAGCATTTCTAGCTAGCAATAAAAGGATTAATCCATATAAAAATAAATATAGCAGTACTGGAGCCAAACTTTCTCCTACACATGGTTTGGTCTAAAACAAGCCTAGGAAACCAACAAGCACACCTAGAGCTATTATAGATATTTATCTATACATTTATGATTAAAAACAAGCATAAATCAGGGATAAATACTTCTAGCAGTCCAAAAATCATGGTTAATTCAGTAAAGGTATACATCTAGGCATAATATGACTATTCTCAGAAGTATAGCCCAAAAACATATTTACTTTTTGCTACAAAAATCATATAAGTAGGAAAGGGATAAATACTAGATAAATCATAACTAAAGATTCCTTCAGTAACTTTGTGCAAATTTTTGCACAGGACCTACACATGCTAGTATCCACAACATATCCAAAATCCAGCTCAAGATCATGTGTGGATTTGGCTGCACAACAGATCTAGGTAAAAGTGTTTTCTATTTTTCATGCAAAAACTAAGGCTCAAAAGTATATACATGCTTTGTAGAAATTGCAGTTCTAGTCACACAGAGCACAGCAAAATTGGATTTGCAATTTTAGGATTTTTCTACGATTTTATATTGATTTTACAAGTCACTGGATCAAAGGGTAAAAACCTTAAGAATCTACTTCTGCTCAAACCCCTGGAACTTTTAAAACTTCACACAAATACCCTCGCATTTGCATGACAGACCCTCGGAGGAAAAACTCCTCACAACTATACCCTCCCGCGGCGGGGCAAGCTCGCCGGCGGCGAGGTATGGCCGGAGGTGGCAAACAAGCAAGGGGAAAAGTGATTGGGCTCACGTGTGACCGATTCGCAGTGGTGGCTCGACCGGAGAGAGGTCCGGCGATGGCCGGCGGCGAAGCAGTGGCGGCGCCGCCGCGGCTTGGATTCCGGGGAAATGCCGGCGAGGCTAGGCCATCAAGTGCGATTGGAGGCTCACGTGTGGGCTAGGGAAGAGCTTAGGTTCACCGGTTTGCCACGGAGCGGCGAAGCAACAAGATCACCGGCGCTAATGGCGGGCGGCGGGTGGCTCGGGCGCGCGAGGAAAAGGAGGCAGGGGGTTTTATAGCCCTTGGGGCATGTAGAGGCGGTTGCTATGCACCTTCGCGGCCTACAGGAGCTTAAGCATGGCGCGGAGGCGGTGGCGACGGCGTCTGCCGGCGGCCAATGGCGGATGGCGGTTCGCCCGCCCGGCTCTTGTGCGCGAGCCACGTGTCACCGGCTGGGCTTCCTCATGGGCCCTAGCTGCACAGTGGCGATGGCGCGGGCCTCGCACCGCTGGGTACTCCGGCGCCTCGGCGTGCTCGCCGCGGCCCGCAGCGAGCCGGCGTGGCGGGCGGGCGGCGTCGTCTTGTGTACAGTTTCATTTAGCACTTTTCAAAACGAAATTTCTCCAAATTCTCAAACAGAAGTGCTCCAAACTTTGAATACCAAAGTTACTCAGCAAGTTACCCTCTACCAGAATGCCAAAGGCTCTAGGGGGTTTTACTCACTGGTTTGAGCATAATTTGCAGAGAAAGTCAGCCAAAAACTCAGCGCCAGTGAATAGTAATCTAGCGCATTGTTTTGCATTTTTCACAACCTTACACTCCAAACTAGCAATGCCACTCTACAGGAAAGTTGTGTGCCTTGCAAAACTTCATATTTTTCCCATTGGGTGGTTTTGAAGTGTTTAGTGAAATTTTGGAGAACGTGCCACAGTTCTAGAATGGCATAAGGGGGTCAAAGGGGAAACTAGGGTTCAAGCTAGGGTTTTGACCATGGGTTGACCTAGGGTGACCAATGGTGGTTAGAGAAGGAGTTAAGAGGGTCATTAGCACTATTCACCACTGAGCAAAAACACGGGGTGTTACAGCCTACCCCCCTTAACCGGAATCTCGTCCCGAGATTCGAAAATTAAGAGATAAGCGGGGAGAGTTCACTTACGAGTTTGACTCGGAAGAAAGTCTGGATACTTGGTGTTTAGGAAGTGCTCGGTCTCCCACGTAGCTTCTTCTTCGGTATGATGACTCCATTGTATCTTTGACATCTTCACCCTTTGTCTCCTAGTTTGCCTTTCTTTTTGATCCAATATTCTCATTGGATGCTCTGCTAGCGATAGATCTGGTTCTATTTCTGCATTGGTCTCCTCAATTATTTGTGCTTCCGGAATTCGCTCGCACTTCTTCAATTGTGAGACGTGAAACACGTCGTGCACTGCGGACAGTCGGTCTGGAAGTCGAATACGGTAAGCAACCGTACCAAACTTCTCGGTGACTTCGTAAGGGCCAATATAGCGCGGGGCTAATTTCCCTTTTACTCCAAAGCGTTGCACACCTTTGGTTGGAGATACCTTTAGGTATACATAATTGCCAACTTCAAACTCTCGAGGAGCTTTAGCTTTGTCATGGTAACTCTTTTGCCTCATCTGAGCTGCTCTCAAATTTTCTCTTATCACGCCTACCTTCTCTTCGGCTTCTTGTACTAGCTTAGGACCAAACAAGGTTCGCTCACCCGCTTGTGACCAATTTAACGGGGTACGACACCTTCTTCCATACAGAGCTTCAAACGGAGCCATTTTTAAGCTAGCTTGATAACTATTGTTATAAGCAAACTCTGCTAAGGCTAAGCATTTGTCCCAAGCCTTGTCAAAGTGAATGATGCAAGCTCTCAACATATCCTCCACTATTTGATTTACTCTTTCCGTCTGACCATCGGTCTGTGGGTGATAGCTAGAGCTGTGGATTAGCTTGGTTCCCAAAGATTCATGAACTTGTGCCCAGAAGCAAGCAACAAATTGAGTGCCTCAGTCTGACAAGATAGTCTTTGGAACACCGTGCAAGCGCACTATGAGATCAACATAGATTTCCGCATAGCGCTCGGCTAAATAGGTAGTGTGAACAGGAATGAAGTGAGCGGTCTTGGTAAGCCGGTCCACTATTACCCAAATGGAATCATGCTTCCGGGGTGTGAGAGGTAACCCGACGATGAAATCCATGCTTATGTCGTCCCACTTCCATGCAGGAATAGACAATGGTTGCATTTGACCAGTGGTCTTTAGGTGACTAGCCTTGATCCTTTGACATGTATCACAACCGGACACGTACTCGGCTATTTCACCCTTCATGTTTGACCACCAAAAATTTTCCCTAAGGTCTCGGTACATTTTGGTGCTACCCGGATGAATGGTGAATTTAGAGAGATGAGCCTCATCCAAAATCTCCTTCTTTAGGTCCCGATCCTGGGGAATAACTAGTCTCTGACCAAATCATACAACTCCCTTGTCATCCTTCCGGAAACAATTAAACTTGGGATCTCCCTCAGATAACTTCTGTATGATTTTCTGAACCTCTTCATCGATAAGTTGAGCCATAGCAATTCTTCATGGAGAGGGGATTCGATCAAGATGGCATAAAGATTTCCATGCTCGACCAATTCTAAGTTAAGCTTTCACATTTCTTCACATAAAGCCTCATTATACGACTCTAGCGTCACATAGTTGCAATGCTTGCGACTAAGCGCATCCGCAACCACGTTAGCTTTGCCGGGATGATAATGGACTTCCAAATCATAATCTTTTATCAATTCCAACCATCTTCTTTGCCTCATGTTCAGATCTGACTGAGTGAAAATATATTTAAGACTCTTGTGATCGGTGAAGATATTGCAGCGATTTCCCATCAAATAATGCCGCCAAATTTTTAAGGCATGAACAACCGCTGCTAGCTCAAGATCATGAGTAGGATAATTCTTCTCATGAGGTCGAAGTGCCCGTGAGGCATAGGCAATGACTCGGTTTTCTTGCATAAGCACGCAACCAAGACCAGTGCCCGAAGCATCACAAAACACCTCAAACGGTTTTGACATATCCGGCTGGGTCAACACGGGGGCTGAGGTTAAATATTCCCTCAAAGTATGGAAGGCTTTATCACGCTCTTCACTCCATACAAACTTGACACCTTTCTTCAACAGTTCAGTCATGGGTTTAGCTATTCTAGAAAAATCCGGAATAAACTGACGGTAATAGCCAGCTAGACCCAAAAAACTGCGGATTTTATGTACCGACTTGGGTGGCTTCCAATCCATGACCTCCTGCACCTTGCTAGGATCCACGGATATACCATCCTTGGAAATAGTGTGACCCAAGAATTTCACACTATCCAACCAGAATTCACATTTAGAGAATTTGGCATAGAGTTTGTGATCCCTCAATCGCTGCAAGACAATACGAAGATACTTCGCATGCTCGGCTTCATTCTTGGAATAAATGAGGATATCATCAATGAATACCACTATGAACTTGTCCAATTCATTCATGAAGACTGAGTTCATAAGGTACATAAAATAGGTAGGTGCATTTGTGAGACCGAAAGACATCACCAGAAATTCATAAAGACCATATCTGGTAGAGAAAGCCGTCTTCGGAATGTCACTTGATCGAATTTTAATTTGGTGATAGCCCGATCGAAGATCGATCTTGGAAAAGACTTTGGCACCAGCCAATTGATCAAAGAGAACATCAATGCGGGGCAAGGGATATTTATTCTTGATTGTCACTGCATTGAGGGGACGATAGTCAACACACATCCGCAAACTACCATCTTTCTTTTTCACAAAAAGAGCGGGGCTTCCCCACGGAGAAGAACCTTGGCGGATATACCCTTTATCAAGCAATTCTTGTAATTGGTTCTTCAACTCGGCTAGCTCTTTGGGTGGCATTCGGTAAGGTCTTTTAGAGATAGGTGCAGTGCCAGGCTGAAGCTCTATGACAAATTCGACGTCCCTGTCCGGTGGCATGCCAGGCAAGTCATCAGGAAAGACATCTGGATACTCCCGTACCACTGGAATGTTTTCTAGTTGGATGGTCACTGCGGCGTAGGAACAAGGATTTATGCCTTCTGCTATAGGCAAGTACAAGGTGGTGTGACCACTGGTAGGGGAATGGCTTTCTACCATTCTTGTGGCAATGTCCAAAATGACCTGATGTTGGGTCAACCAATCCATACCTAGGATCACATCGATACCCTCTAAATTCAAAGCCAAAAGGTTCATGGGGACAACTTTGCTACCCAACTCAATTGGCACTCTCATGACTAGGTTTCCAGTGGTAACTCGCCCACCAGGCGTAGTTATCAAGAAAGGTCGGTTCATATGACAACTCCTCAATCCAAGCTTGCTCAAAATTTTCTCATTTATAAAACTATGAATTGCGCCAGAATCAAATAAGACTATAACTGAAAAGCCTCGGATAGAGAATATACCCGTCAGCACTGATGCTCCTTCTGGTGTGTTCACCATGGAGGTGTAGTTCAGTTTGCCCTGTTTGACTTGCACCACGGGCTTCTTGCCTTGATTTCCCTGGCAGAACCCTGAGCCTTCACCTTGCTTGTTCTGCCTGGGTTTGGGACACTCACTGATGTAATGTCCCGGCTGCCCACAATTATAGCAGCGACGGTCTTTAGCAGCATTGTTGTTGTTGTTGGCTGGAGGTGCACTAGGCTTGTATGGCTGCTGCTGTGCCTTACGGTACTGGAAATTCCAAGACGGCTTGTTCTGAGATGGGGTCACCCTCCAGTGTCCAGTTGAAGATGACTGGGGAGGACCCTGAGTACCCTTCTTGACAAAGCGGAATTTCTTGCCCGACCCACCGGTAGCGGTGAATCCGGCCTGTCTCTTCCTATCCTTCTGAGCCTTTGTCATGGCATCTTCCTGAGAAATGGCCTTGTTCACAAGGTCCTGATAACTGTTAGGCTCATAAAGGTTAAGCCTCTCATAGAGATTCCCGTGTAGCCCATCACGGAAACGCTCTATCTTCTTGGCATCGCTGTCAACGTGATGCCCACCATACTGATGCAAAGCATTGAACTTCTTAGCATACTCATACACCGTGTCAGAACCTTGCTTTAGTGCAAGCAACTCCTTCATCTTTCTATCCATTAGACCTTTAGGAATGTGATGTTCCTTGAAGGCCCTCTTGAATTCAGCCCATGTGATTTGATGTCCCGCAGGAATCATGGACTTGAAATTCTCCCACCATATCAGCGCTGCACCACGGAGCTGGAGGGCAGCGAAGCTGGCCTTACGCTCTTCGGAGCAGGGCAAGGTGAACACAGAGAACTTGGCCTCAATGGCCCTGATCCACGCATCAGCAGCTAAAGGCTCTTTGGCCTCTTCGAAAGTCGGGGGCTTCATGGCATAGAAATGCTCATACTTAGTGACTCGAGGCTGGCCATCAATATTCTCCCCACGGGGATTGTTTTGCAGCTGCTGAGCAAGTTGCTGCTGCGTCTGCAAGAGCTGGCGCATCACCTCAGTTTGGGTGACCATGAATTGCTCTTGAATGGTCATGTTGGGAGGAGGTGGCGGAGCGTCACTCCCACTTGCACCAAAACCGTTGGGGGATGCACGGGTTGGTCCCACCATCTGAAATTCATGAGGTTTTCATTAGCCACATATTCACAAGCTTGTTTACAATATCCACAAGAAGAATATGCAAGACGAAAACTCATAGCATCCATTCGGTGAAAACCGGGCAGCGTAGCTGAGTTAATAGAAAATTCATAACTCTCTGTCCCCATTAGGAAAAATTCCCATTTTTTGGTCAGTAAGTGCAAAATTTAGTAAGCTCCAACATTGGTATTCAACCTGAGGTCTAAATCCAACGTTATCATGCCGGAAAAATTCCGTAACCGAGGTTCTGCCTAGCTGTTTTTGCTGGAGGCCGAACTGCACAAGTTTCGCCATCATTCTCGGTACGCTTATGCAAATGTGGTGAATTTTGGTGAGCACGATCTCCACAACATACCACACAACTTTGGTATTCAACACAAGGTGAGATTTTGATCACAACAACCCTAATTCATTCATCGAGAAGCGACAACATAAAGATGTTCATCCAAGCATTACATGATGCGAAGTCTTTGGATCACCTACACACTATGTACAACAAAAGATCATCACACGTACTCTCCGAGCAGCCTTGACCCTTACACAAAAGCTAGCTGAGAAGGCTAAACTAAGAGTACATGATTTCCCTCCTAAAGACAACCACTAGACAGCTAGTAGCCCGCGGCGGAGCCAGCACTAGTATCCGGAGAAGCAGGTGGTGGACCGTCAACACTGTCCTCGCTCAAGCCCGAAGCTCCCTGTAGCTCGTCCGGAGCGGCAGGTGCAGCCGGCAGAGCGATCGGCGGCTGCTGCCCCTGGTGTGCCAACGCCTGCCACACCTCCACCTCTATCTCTAAGTCAGCTACCTAGTTCTGCATCTCCGCCACGTTCTGCACCAAGGCAAAATGCTGGGCCTCCGTGTGAGCTAGCTTCACCTGAGTCATCTCAAGAGCGTGGTCTCTGGCGTGCAGCTGCTCCGTGAACTCGGCACGCTCCTGGTGCCACTGGATACGCTTCTCCTGAAGCGCAACAAGCTCCTGCTGGAGGTGAGCAACGGTCTGTCGCTCAAACTGAAGGTCGAGGGTGAGGATATCCCTCATCGCCGTGGAGTCCATCAACACAACTGAAAGCATACCCTGAGTGGAGAGACGAAACACCTGCATGTTGTAGACCGCCTCCAACAACCTCAGAAGCTGGCGCACAACAACCTCTGGAGGGTCCGTCATGAGCAACACGTCGGTGAGCGAAATATGCTCACGCCAAGCCGGGTCGAGGGGGTCCATGGCCGGGAACAACCCCAGCGTAGTGAGCATCACCTCGTCCGGGTGCTGCTCGCAGAAGGTGTGGAGGATCCGCATGGCCGCGGACTCGACCGACTCGACACCGCAATGAGCGAAGAACATCATGCTCAAGTCCGCCCACTCCGGGTGCTCGGGGTGGGGCAGCACGGTCGCGGTCGTGCGGGCGTAGGGAACACCCTGGTCCCAAAAGGAGACCACCTCGTACAGCGGCGGCGTAGTGTAGCCAACCTCACTGAGACTCTCCCACAAAATGCGGGGAAAACCCTCCCAGTGAAGGGCATCGGTACGAATGGTACCGTCCGCGTCGATCTCATAGACCGGTGGCTGCGCCATCTGTACAAAAATAGGGACTACACGTTAGACATCGAAACGACATCAATACGAGTAAAGGGGGTAAAATCTGGCAGGTATGAACAAAAATTCATAACATAAAAACCAGGACCCCAAAAATTCCCAAATTTCTACAGCAACTCAGTGACATAATTATGCACACTTTTGGTATTCAAAGGTAGATCTAGATTGGATTGGAACATGCTCGAAACATTACATTTTCAGAGAAAGGTTACCCAGAAAAACAGCAGGACAGAGACTTACTAAACTGAGCATAACTCCTGGTAGAAAATTCCTAAAATCATGAGAAATTCACAGTAGATGCTAAATTCGATAAGAAACAACTTTCCTAAAGGATGTCTAGTCAGATTCCTTACAGATTTGGCTCTAAAAATTGAGAAATGACAGCAACAGAATCTGCCAGAAATTTCCTAAGATCAAAAGAGAGGAATCCTTATCTAAGATCAAGCAAATACCCTAGGAAAAAAAATTACTCAAACATGCAATAACCAATTTTAGGTTCAACAAGATTTTAATCATGAATGCACACGTCTTAAACGACCTCACACACATGGATCCAAAAAGACGTAGTTAGTGCCGGTGGCAAGCTTATACTCGGCCCTCCTTATAATAACTAGTCGGAGCTATTCGATTCGCACTTATCGACTTACAAAACGTTGTTAGTGTACCTGCAGAAAACGAACCTTCCATGCCAGTACGTCACGGAAGCGTCCACATACATTACCGTTCACTATAGAAACGGTATCCATGCGTCAAGCCGCTGCATGGACAACGTCTAACCTCAGACACCCTCCGTTTGAATGGAGTGTATCCTTGCCTCGCATATTCGACATGCGGAATGCACACGTATGATAAACGTGGCAACATCACAACCGATGACATGTTCATCTTGAATAGAGCATGTCACCCTTCGTATGACTTCATACGGAAAGCACACGTATGAAACACGTGAGCGACCATACGCGAAGATGGGATCCGTTGAATAGATCACTCCATCAACCCTCGCAATTCCCGTGATGCGGAACAGCACACGTATAAAACACGTGGCTTCATCTAGTTTGGTTGTGCAAGAAAGTAAGTCTGACATAAAGTAAAGTGCTGGTAGTTAGCAAAATAGACCATAGATTCTTATGCCACCTTAAAGAACCCAAAATTCCCTCTAGGGCCTCTCGATCTAGATCATTCCTTAACGATCCAACGATCTTTCAAAATCCAATCAATCTTGGCAAGTTTTATTGTAAATCATGTGATTAGTATTAATCTAATCACTCCGGTGCATACGGATGCTCTGGTACCAACTGTGACAACCCCATCCGAGATAATTCCGTACTATCGCCTAAACCACTCCATTTGGTCATTAAGCGATAATAAAGAATCATCCCGTTGAGTGTTGCCGGGTTTACGCCCGGTAAATCACTTGAAAACACAGAGAGGATCGAACGTATGCATTAAAACTCCCACGAAGGAGAGTCAGTGCCTTATAAATTAACATCAAATTCCTGTAGGGTCCATTATTACAAACCATGGTTCTTGACATGAAAATAAATGGTTCAGAGTTTTTTAAAACAGCGGAAACTAAACGGTATGATCAACATCATAGGAGGCATGTCCATGATGCAATCACTCGTCGTCATCCACCCATTCCAGCTCCCGGTAGTGGAAGTTCTCCGCCCACATCATATGCATTACACGAAACAACATTATAAATCAAGGCTGAGTATACTAATACTCAGCAAGGCTTACCTGTCTAAAATAAAAGACTTTACCTCTAATCATGCAAGGCTTTTGGCTAGTGGGTTTGTTTGCCAAAAAGCTACTAAGTAGTGAATCCTTACTTTCACATTTTAGCTCAAGTTCTAGTAGAAGTAATCATTACTAGATAAGCAACTATTGCAATCATAGTTGTACAATACAATTAATCAAATAACAATCTTCACAAAGTTCCATCATAAAGGGATATCATGGCCAGTAGATTAAGTAGTCTCAGATAACGGTGAGAGGCCGACAATCGATTGATTTAAACCTTGCAAGGTGGACCTAAACACACGGGAGGTGCCCTCACTAAGAGTTCACCAACCAGGCGGTTCCCGTCATTCCTCGGATTGGGATCAGATGCTATAGTCTCAAGTACAAGGTTTACTGGGCTACGCCACCAAGGTCACCCAGCCTCACGCAAGTACTCGGTGGCGCGGGCCGCAACCCTAAGAGTAATAGCGCAAAGTTCCCACTGCCTCATTTAGGTACTAGGCTTATCGTACCCATTTCCGACAAGTGCTTAGTACTTTCAAACACTTAACCAACGAAGCCATTGGACCGGAGCCCGAATCCCATGCTCTTACCACATGAGCAATCCATTTAATCAATATGGTGATTCCATAAAGGAGATCCTATTCTCACGAGTGACGAACATCACTCGACTTGTACCTGATCCTTAGGGCATAGCAGCTAGCGACCTAACATGCTAGTAAAAGATCATAGGTACTTATGGATCATGCAACCAGGGTTTCAATTCAACTCCTGAACGTAAAAGCACATAAAATAACAACGATAATTCAGAAGTTAAAGAAACACATAGGTTAATGAATAAACCGGGGCTTGCCTTCGTCAGCACAAGCAGACACACAAACTTCCGAACTTTGGTCCGGGTCTTGCTCTACGGTCACGTAGTGCATGTCTCCTCCTGCTCCCTCGTCCTCGTCAGCCGACACGAGCGTATAGCTACCGTCGGGGACTTCTACACGGAGGATGCAATGCAGTGATTAGGAGTGCAATTAATTTAATTTAATTCAAAAACAGTAGCAAACAGTCACAAGGGTCCCATGGTTGACCATATTCACCTTAACAAAAGCATTTAATCATTTTCTCATTTCAAGATAAACACAAAAAGGCTATTTAACCTTCTCTTGATGGTGATTGTAAGGAATAATTAGTCTAAATGCACAAACAGCAAGTAAATGTGTTTTTGTTCCACAATTTACTCTCCTAACCCATCTATTGGGTTCAAGCATAACAATGAGGATTTTTCCTTCACTAGCCTAATATAGTTTTCCAACTTTAAGTCAACCAACAAGCCTCAAAAAAAAAAGCTAAACAATACCCACTTGTCGTCCTGACCAGGGAAAACCTCTAAGGACAGCAAGCAACCAAAATTTAGCCACTGAAAATAATGCACATAAATAAAAGCATTTCTAGCAAGCAATAAAAGGATTAATGCATATAAAAATAAATATAGCAGTACTGGAGACAAACTTTCTCCTACACATGCTTTGGTCTAAAACAAGCCTAGGAAACCAACAAGCACACCTAGAGCTATTATATATCTTGATCTATACATTTATGATTAAAAATAAGCATAAATCAGGGATAAATATTTCTAGCAGTCCAAAAATCATGGTTAATTCAGTAAAGGTACATCTAGGCATAATATGACTGTTCCCAGAAGTATAGCTCAAAAACATATTTACTTTTTGCTACAAAAATCATATAAGCAGGAAAGGGATAAATACAAGATAAATCATAACTAAAGATTCCTTAAGTAACTTTGTGCAAATTTTTGCACAGGTCCTACACATGCTAGTATCCACAACATATCGAAAATCAGCTCATGAATCATGTAGATTTTGAACTACAACAGATAGGTAAATCTCATTTTTCATGCAAAAACTATAACTCAAAAGTATATACATGCTTTGTAGAAATTGCAGTTCTAGTCACACAAGGACAGAAAAATTGGTTTTGCATTTTAGGATTTTTCTACGATTTTATATTGATTTTACAAGTCACTGGATCAAAGGGTAAAAACCTTAAGAATCTACTTCTACTCAAACCCCTGGAACTTTTAAAACTTCACACAAATACCCTCGCATTTGCATAACAGACCCTCGGAGGAAAAACTCCTCACAACTATACCCTCCCGCGGCGGGGCAAGCTCGCTGGCGGCGAGGTAGGGCCGGAGGTGGCAAACAAGCAAGGGGGAAAAGTGATTGGACTCACGTGTGACCGATTCGCAGTGGTGGCTCGACCGGAGAGAGGTCCGGCGATGGCCGGCGGCGAGCGATGGCGGCTTGGCCGCGGCTTGATTGAAATGCCGGCGAGGCTAGGCCGTCAAGTGCGATTGGAGGCTCACGTGTGGGCTAGGGAAGAGCTTAGTTTCACCGGTTTGCCATGGGAGCGAGCGGAGCAACAAGATCACCGGCGGTGCTAATGGCGGGCGGCGGCGGGTGGCTCGGGCGCGTGAGGAAAAGGAGCCAGGGGGTTTTATAGCCCCGGGGGCGTGTTGAGGCGGTTGCTACGCACCTTCGTGGCCTACAGGAGCTTAAGCATGGGCGCGGAGGCGGTGGCGGACGTCTGGCGCTCCGGGCGGCCAATGGCGGATGGCGGTTCGCCCGGCCGGCGGTGCGCGAGCCGCGTGTCACCGGCCTGGGCTTCCCGCGCGCGTCATGGGCCCTAGCTGCACAGTGGCGACGACGCGGGCCTCGGACCGCTGGGTACTCGGCGCCTCGGCGTGCGCGCGCAGACTGTACGGCGAGCCGGCGTGGCGGTGCGGTGCGCCCGAGTTCAATCTGATTCGTTTAGCACTTTTCAAAATGAAATTTCTCCAAATTCTCAAACAGAAGTGCTCCAAACTTTGAATACCAAAGTTACTCAGCAAGTTACCCTCTACCAGAATGCCAAAGGCTCTAGGGGGTTTTACTCACTGGTTTGAGCATAATTTGCAGAGAAAGTCAGCCAGAAACTCGGCACCAGTGAATAGTAATCCAGCGCATTGTTTTGCATTTTTCACAACCTTACACTCCAAACTAGCAATGCCACTCTACAGGAAAGTTGTGTGCCTTGCAAAACTGCATATTTTTCCCATTGGGTGGTTTTGAAGTGTTTAGTGAAATTTTGGAGAACGTGCCACAGTTCTATAATGGCATAAGGGGGTCAAAGGGGAAACTAGGGTTCAAGCTAGGGTTTTGACCATGGGTTGACCTAGGGTGACCAATGGTGGTTAGAGAAGGAGTTAAGAGGGTCATTATCACTATTCACCACTGAGCAAAAACACGGGGTGTTACACCTAAGAAGCCACTTCATCTTAGGAGCCGATTGATGAGTACCACAAATTCCTTCATGTACCTCTGCCATAGCTAACCTTGCTTGATCAGGACCTAAACACTTTAGAAGCAAATCATCCGCCGTCCGACGATATAACTCATCATTATCTAAGATAAACTTAAGTGCCCACCGCCGGACTTTTCTGTCACTTATACTTTTTGGATCCTGCAAATACTTAATCAGAGGCGTTCTCCAATCTCCCACTTCGTCCTCGACATTTTTGGAAGAAACAAAGGGTGCAGTATGGTTTGCCCCGAGGCGGTCCGACCGCCCGAGGGGCGGCTCGACTCAGGTACCCTTTGACCGGCCGTAGGGGCGGTTCAACCGGTCCCTCCAGAACGTAACTCTCGGCTTCACTAAACATTGGTTTCCGTTCCTGAAATTTCTTTTCTGAACATTATAACTAGATGCTTGCTGAGCCAGAGCGTTAGCCTTCGGATTCTCCTCGCGTGGTACATGATATATCACAAACTCATCCATACAAGATATACTGTCCAAACATTTATTAGGGTAAGCATTTAAAGAACCATTTAAACATTGACATACCTTAGATACTTGCTGTACCACCAGTAAAGAATCACCATAAGCTTCTACATGTTTCTCTCCCATGTCATGTAAGATTTGCAATCCAAACAAGAGAGCTTCATACTCAATTTGATTATTAGTACATTTATGATCCAACTGGCTAAGGGCTTCAAAAATAGCTCCACTAGGTGACATAATAATAATTCCAACACCACAACCACTTCTACAAGCCGATCCATCAAAATGTAATTTCCATGGAGTAAAAGTTACATAACCGACATCTAAATCAAGTTGCTTATCAATTCTATGTTGAACAATAAAGTCGGCTACTATTTGACCTTTCATTGATCCAATAGGTTCACAATGCAAATCATACTCAACAAGAGCATAAGCCCACTTGCCGACTCTACCACTAAGAATAGGTTTTTGCAACATGTATTTAATTATGTCGGTTTGGCATGCAACATAACAAGTACTAGACAACAAATAATGCCTCAACTTGGTACAAGCATAATATAAAGATAGATAGAGCTTCTCAATAAAGGTGTACCTTGTTTCGGCGTCTAGCAACCTTCTACTCTCATAAGCAACAACATACTCCTTGCCATCGGTTTCTTGAGTCAAAACAGCCCCAATCACACTTGGCTCCGTCGCAACATAAAGTCAGAATGGAACACCATTCTTAGGTGCTTGAAGAACAGGCGGTGAAGTCAAATAGCTCTTAATCTCATCAAAAGCCTTTTGTTGTTTTGCCCCCCCAAGTGAATTCAGCTCCACTTTTCAACCGAAGTAAAGGAGTAAAAGCATCAACCTTCCCAGACAAGTTACAAATGAATCGCCTCAAGTAATTAACCTTGCCCAAGAATCTCTGCAATTCTTTTTTACAAGTAGGAGCTTGAACCTTTTTAATCGACTCAATCTTTTTAGGATCAATCTCCACACCTTTCTCATGCACAATGAAACCCAAAAACTTGCCAGCCGACACTCCAAAAGCACATTTGAGTGGATTCATCTATAAACCATACCGACACATCTTTTCAAATGCAAGTCTTAAATCGGCTAAATGAGAATTTAGACTAGCCGATTTAACAACAATATCATCGATATAGACTTCTACGATAATACCAAGCAAGTCATGAAAAATTAAGTTCATAGCCCTTTGATAAGTAGCACCAGCATTTTTCAAACCAAAAGTCATGACTATCCACTCAAACAAACCCACAAATCCTGGACATATGAAAGCCGTTTTGGAGATATCCTCTTTGGCCATAAAGATTTGATTGTAACCAGCATTACCATCAAGAAAGCTAAGTACTTTATGTCCAGATGCAGAATTAACAAGAAAGTCGGCTATAGGCATAGGATATTCATCTTTAGGAGTTGCTTTATTAAGATCTCTAAAGTCAATGCAAACATGAAGTTTCTTTGTTCCTTTTTTCTCAACAGGCACAATATTAGAGATCCAATCAGCATATCGACAAGGCCTAATAAACTTAGCATCAAACAACCGATTGATTTCTTCTTTCACTCGGTCATAAATACCAGGATTAAAATTCCTACGAGGCTGTTTATAAGGCTTGAAACCAGGTTTAATAGGTAATTTATGTTCTACCAAGTCCCGACTTAAACCAGGCATCTCATTGTAATTCCAAGCAAAACAATCGACATATTCTTTTAATATATTTATTAATTCAAGCTTAAACATAGGATCAAGATTCTTGTTTACAAATGTCGGCCTAGGTATAGTGCCATCACCAATATCTACCTCCTCAAGAGGATCAGCCGATGTAAACCCTTGTCCTAACTTGCCCAAATCATCAAGATCCTCAATGGCTTCACATATATCGGTCTTATGCGTCCGATAGTGATCAATTCTTTGATGCAACCACTCTTTTGTTGAACTCATTGAATCACTGTTGACGGTGAATTTCCGTCAACCTAGCCATGAGTTTACCTTCGGTGTTGGCATGAATTTTATATCTTATCCATTGGTACTAACCCCCTCGGTATAACAAGTTCGTTTGTGCATGTCGGTTTTGGAGTTTAGTGTTTATGCAGGATTTTAGTGTTGAAAGCAAGACTTCCGGGATAAGTTCATTAAGCACCTCATGACAAGACCTTGAAGCCCGGTACAAGTTAAGCAATGAAGTAAACATGACTCCAAGAAGCCCAAGGACCAAACCCGAGAAGATGAAAAACTCCGAGGACCCGATCGAAACGCCGAATCTTGCGGGACAAGGAGCTTCATCTAATCCAAGAGAAACTGACAAGGGCCCACATGCGAAGGGGAAGACTCTAGAAGACTCGGGAAGCAACACACCGGGCAAAGGAGGCCTGGGCCGGCGGGCCCGGCCGGCCAGCCCAGTGGCCCGGCCAGCCCACTTCGAGGTTTATAGCCCCGAGGCCAAGAGCCACGGAGGAATTCTTTCGTCATCCGCCGCCGAGGAGCAGAGAAGCTTGAGGGACACCATCTCGGAGAGGAGGGTCGTGCTAGTTGTCTAGGGTCTCCCTAGCCGACGTGGGAACCTTGCATGGAAGACCACGTCGAGCTGAGCAAGGATCAAGATCGAGGTAGGATCCCGATGGTGATCTTGTTCATGTAATCATTCATGGTGAAGTTTTATAGTGAATCTGATTTCTAGCGATCAAGTGCCTTCTCGATGATTTTGTTCTCCCTTGGTTTTGCTTCTTCCTCAATCTATACTTAAGATAGATTGCATAGGGTGCTCTTGTAGCCGCGGTGGCTAGAGGTGCATACCAGACCTTCCAAGTGATTTCAACTTGTTCTTCTCGAACTCGCTCTAGGCTAACCCGCACGAATAGGAGTGCGTTGTGACAGAACGGTGGCTCCAAAAGGCGGGCGTCTTCGGAATCGGACCGGAGGCCACGGTTTAAAGATGCTTTTAATGAGATTCGCTTTTCTATCTTCATCTATCTTGTTTGGAGCTACAACTTATGCATGATCTAGACTCTCTAGATCGGTTATCTCTTTGCTTTCTCTTGCACCTCTTTAGTAGATTAGATTAGATGTGTTCTCTTGATGATCTCTTAGATTAGATGCAACTTGGTTCTTCGAAAGATAGCTTTACTTGCTTTACTAGATTGAATCCTTGCGTTGCACATTGTTCCACGGATTCGATACCTTGGGTTCTCACACTTAAGGGAAGAAGGGTCCCTTGACTATGTTGACGGATAAAACTCGTATCCACCTACGATCCGCAAGCATACGGATCTACACCTTTTTCACCACGGGGATTCCCTAGGTTCTTATCAATCCGCGGAGCAAGGGGATCACTAGCGTTTGATCTAGCACTAATCTAATTGATGTAAACCTTTGGATGAAAGATTAATCTATGAACTAAAGGCAATCTAATCTATGAACTAAGACAAGACAAAACCAATCTAATCTAGGTCAAATGAGAGACGTGAGGTACACAAGTTATGGAGAATGTTTGCCCATGGAGTCTAGGGTACTTGAAGATGCAATCACCTAAACATGATAAAACCGATCTAATCTATCTAAACATGTGACCACGGTTTAGCATTTTCCCTCCCCCCGTACTGTCACTACGCGAAGGTAATCTTTGCTAAACCTATTGATGATCACGGTATGTTGACGCGATCCATAGGAGCGACCCGAAAAGCATGGTGGCCAAACCTTTAGCATTAAGCATCATCAACAAAGGAACAATAGATTACGGTATAAACAAGAGTTGGTGACTACATATCAAGATCCATTACAACTCCATGGACAAACGATGAATCTACTCCATCAAGATGCTAAGCATGGTACCGTTGAATGTGGTAGATGCATCCGATGAAGATGAATCCTCGCCGTCCTCCAACTCCGGCGGCGCCATGGCAAGGTCTCGGCGTCCTCCTCCTTGTGGTGATCTCCGGCGGCTCTCCGATGAATGGATGTCAATGGGTCACCATCTTGGGGCGCCTAGGGGGTTGTATTTATGTCCTTGGGGTGCCTTGGGGCGTGCTCCACCTTGCCTTGCACAAGATCCTCTTTGGGATAGAAGCAAACTTGGTTTCCACAAAATCAGCCTCGTCCAGATTTTCCTGATTCGCAGCCCTTCCTTGCCGGTGCCATATCTCCCACGTCCGGACTCCAAATAATGCAAATTCGGTGTCCAGGTTGTGTGCCAGGAAATTATCTTCAACTTTGGTATTTATTTCTTTCCTTGGAAACGAAGATAAGATCTCCAAATCGGCCTTGGAAGATAATCTGTTCTGATTTCAGACTGACTGCGCAGCAGAGATTTCGGGGGCCATATCTCCTAGCTCCTTTATCCGGATTGGGCCTTCCACAGGTCCAAATCGAAGGTATCGTCGAGGCCCACAACTTTGGTAGTCAAACTTTTGCCATAAAAGGCCGTTTAAGTCTCCGAATCTGCACCGAAAGATCATGCTGTCCTGAGTTGCGAGAATATCTCTCAGGCTGAGTTGATCTCATTGGTAAACATCCAAGTCCCCGGAGTTTTGCGTGCTGATGCTTCGGTCCTTGGGCTGTTTGGAGTCTTGTTCACTTCGTGTCTTGACTTGTGACGGGCTTCATGATCTTCTCTTGAAGTGCTTGATGAACTTATCCCGAAAGTCTCCTCTTTAACGTTAATTTCCTGCGTAAACAACAAACTCCAAAATCGACATGCAAGTGTGAACTTGTTACATCATTAGTATGCCTAGTGGCGGGTTAGTTGCAAATCATAATCGAAACCAATGTATAACAAGTACTCTAGGTTGACGGAAATTCACCGTCAACAGACTACAACGGGGGATTTGTCCGCTTGCAAATCCATATGAAGTTTAATACGAATATACACCATCAACAAGCCCCTTTTTCTGGCGCTGTTGCCGGGGAACAAGCAATCAAGATCCGATCTAGTATCGCTCTTCTTGTGAATATTTTTCAGTTTTTCTTTTGATTTTCTTTTGCATCTCTTAACTTTGATCATCCTCAAAAAGAAAAAAAATCAATCTAATCTAGTTTTTGATTAACCCTAATTTTTCTTTTGTTAGATTTTTGTTTTTGCTAACCCTAACCGGAGATGGTTGGCTACCTCTCCAAGAAACCCAAATATTTTTGTGGATGATCCAGGAAAACTTTACAGGCAAAGGAGACGTGCAACACAAGCTAAAGGGTTGGAAACCCTAGATCCAAAAGCCAAAGTCGAAGGACCGTCGAAATCTCCAAGGGAATCACCACCTCCAAGTCCAAAGGAAGATCAACCTCAACCGCCACCCATGGGAGAACAACCACAACCAGAGCGCAAGATCGAGCTATGCACCCCGGACATCGTTGATCTACCTATCATAAACCTTCAAGACGCCGGAAGGCCGTTCAAGATCAAGGTGACAACTATCCGCATGGTGCAACACTCGCCTTTCATCGGTAAAGAGGATCCGAACCTTCACCTCCAAGCATTTGTTCAACTATGTCAAATTTTCGATGAGGATGGGGTGACTCAAGGTAAAATGAGGGCAAGGCTTTTTCCGTTCTCACTACATGGAAAAGCTTTGCGTTGGTTCCACACTTTACCGGCGGAGTCAAAACAAGATTGGGAAGCGTTGATGAGGAACTTTATGAAGGAATTTTATTCGCCTACCAAGACTCAGAGTTTGCGCAACAAGATTGATACATTTGTTCAATTGCCCATAGAGACGATTGCGGAAGCTTTGGAGCGTTTCAATGAATACATGTGAGCCGAATTCCTTGAGTGGCATATCGATTTCCTTAAGAGGAGGATGGAGAAGATGGACATAGAGAGAGAAGCTCAAGACCTAAAGGCTGCCGAGGCAAGATCCACATGCGAGGAGTGTGAGGAGTACGGCCATGTCCGAGGTAAACCCCGATTTAATGCAAGTTCGTCAATTCAAGATTTGGTTCCTCTTTGTACACAATTGAAGGACTTCATGTACGAGCAAACTAAGATCAACAAGGACACCGTCACTAAGTTCGAGGGTATGGAGAAAATATTGGAGAATTTAGATGGCATGGTGACGGAGGTCGGAAGCTCTATACGTAAAGTGTTCATCATGATGAAGATGCTAGAGACGCAAGTGGGACAACTTGTCAGGCACCCGATGGGTAGCAAAGGAAGATTGTCGGTACAATCCCAAGGTCCCGAGACGGCAAAGGCTACTCAAACTCATTCGGGAGAGATGGAGGATCACACTAAAGATACCGCAAAGATCACGACCGGACCGAAGTTTGAGATGTCGAGCCACTACATGAAGGAAGTTGTTGCATCCGTCAAGACTAAAGGACAAAGCCAGCCTGTGAAGACCAAAAATATGAATAAGTTGAAGAATAAGCCCATGCCCAAGATGGTGCGGAAGTGGGTACCCAAGATTGCAACGCCCGCAAAGAGCATTGATCCGAAGTAATCAAGTGAAGAAGTCTAGCCATGGACTATAAACGAAGCACTAGGCGGGAGGCAACCCGTTTCATCGAGTCAAGAATAAGCTACCGGGAGGACAACCCGATTCAAGATTTTTCGAGTCTTTTCAAGTAAGTTAGTTTTGAAATTTACTACACAAGACATTAGACTTAGAGTGGTTGAACAATATTAGAGACATAAGTCTTGGTTGGATATTTTATGTGGATCAAAAACCCTTTACATGAGCCATCCTATGTGTTATTTGCTTCTTTTCGAGAAACCAAGACCAAAAAAAAAATTCAGAACCTATCTCAACCTTTCATCCTCTTCATGATGTTATGGTTGACTTGTTTTACATGCTAAAAACACACGAGTAGAGCCACGCCTTGTACCTAGATGTTATTTAAATTTCAGCGCATGGTAGGACTCGCGTGAACCTAGAAACTTGACTTGATTTAAAATCCATATCCTTGGTTTCTCTAGAGTTAGAATTTTTATAAGCCTCATTTAATTTTATTTTATTCAAAATCTCTCTCATTTAGCCAAAATTAGAACCTAAACCTATGCCCCCATGATCAAACCGGGAAAAGTTTGCTCTCAACTAATGAAGGCAAACAATACCGGTGAGACCAACATAAAAGTAGTCGGAAAATATTTTCGACTTACATTTATTTTTAATGCTTTAAAAACTTCTCTAAATTTATATTTGAACTCATTAATAGCTCTGATTTTATTTTTTATTTTCGAAGTTAGAGGAGTGCTTAGCATTAAGACATGCTTAGAGGGAGGCAATCTAGTTAACCTAACCATGCATGCACCATGATGCATCACGGGATGCCCCTCCAACAACTTTCAAACCACATGCAAAGGACAAGCATGGGGGGCAGCCAAGGCTTTGTTTTGCAGGAATATCATGGAGGCATGTGAGGCAAGGGAGCATGGAGGTGACTCAAAGCGAAATCATCAAGTGGAAGGAGCAATAATGCAAGCGAAGGAGTGGACGAGAACGTTTGGAAGGTGCAACCCTGTGAAGCACGCGGTCACGAAGCAACAAAGCAAGCATGAGCACACTGGAGAAGAACCGAGCCAGGAGGAGCAGAGAGGCCCCTAGGCTGGTCGGACCAGGCCGGCCGGCCTACCCCCTTCGAAAGCTCCTCGATGCCCATCTTCCTCAAGTAAGTCACTTGCCCAGTTCCTTGTTCGTGTGCTTGAGCTTGTAGTTCAGAACCACCTTAGACTTAGCCTTCCACTCTAAGTTTGTTTCGTCCAACAAAATCCATCCTAATTCCACTCAAAGTCCATACTCCAAATAATATTTGTGTACCTTTTTACCAGTTGAAAACCCCAGATATTTATTTGTGAGAGAGAGTGCAGCAACCATGTGGAAGAAAGCTACAAGTCTTCTCACCAAGAAGAAGCAATCATCGTCGTCCAAGCCATCAACAACAACCTCTTTGAGGAGGCACTCGGTCTCCGAGTCTCCTCGGAGTATGAAGGAGGACACGGCACCACCGAGGAGGAACGACACTATTCTCCTCGGTGGCATGAGTCGCCCGTCCCATCTCTTCGTTCGACATGATCATCCGCTCCACCTTCATACGCTCCGCGGAACTCCGAATATGGATTTATCATCATGACGGAGGAGGAGGAGAAGAAGCTCGCTTGCCTTGAGAGGCTTGCTTAACGACGATCGACCAAGCTCTCCACATATTGGGTTTTCATACGGATATTTACTACATGTTGGGACACCTAGGTTGGGTGCAATTCTCCAACGGAGTGTCAGCAAACACCCACAAGGGATTCGCCTTGGAAATTCTCATGACCATGGCGCCTATCCTTGATGAAGGAGTGCCGAGTCTCTCATTCCGTTTGGAGGGAGTTGAACAAGTGGTTCCCTATGAGTATTAGGGAATTACTCGGTTTTCAAAAGGGAGCCCCGGAACAAGTGGATGTGCATGGAGGCACATTGGAAGGTTTTTGGAGTATGATCGCGGGAGAAGCTCACCAACAAAGAAATAGTATCTGGAACCCCATCATCCAAGTATTTCACTCATGGATGTGCAAGAGGATTTTGGGGAAAATGAGAGAGACCAAGATAACCGACATGGAGGTGGATCTTTACTCGGCTTTAATTGCCAGGCAGCCAATCGACCCCACTCACCTTATGATCAACCGGTGGTGTTGTGAAGCAACATCGGGTTCGGGAGATATTGGCTCGGGGTGTTATCTCTCCATGTTGGCTATCTCTTTGAGACCGGGTATTACAAGGAACCCGGAGCATCTCCTAGGCGGGACTTCCCTAGGATTTGAATATATGAAGCAAGGCAAATACATAAGTGGAGATGAGAGAGGAGGCTTCAAAGTGGCCAAGGTGAATTTGCCCCTTCCGGGTGGAAGATTAAGACTTTTTCTTGAAGGGAAAGAAGATTGGTTAGAGGAAGGACTTCTTGTGCCGGCGAAGAAAAAAATAAAAGAGGAAGGACTATAGGAGGAGGTTCTTCCACAGCCCAAGAGGGAGGTGCGCAACAAAATTATGTGCCACCATTTGGAGGAATTCGGCGCCAAGTTACTCAATGCAAGCATGGGGAGTGGTGCAGCCATGCCCCCACCAAATTTTGCGGTGCCCAACGTAGCCTTTGCGGAGCCATATGCACATCTTCCTCAACCACAACAAAGTGTGGCCATCATTGGAGGATACGCTGTGAGAAACATGCAAAATATCGCAGCCATCCAAACCAATGCAAACCAAATGGGTGAAGGAAATGCAAACATCGCTTATGAGCTTGGATGCCTTCACTTAGCACCGCCGGGACAATTCATGGGAGGAGCGGTGCAATCCTATTATGAGCAAGGGTACAACAACCAAGACTATCAATATCAACCACCGGCGGAAGATTAGAGAGAGGAGGAGCTTTAGTTATCTTTCCTTTTCCCCTTTTCTTTAATTTTCAGCTTGTATGCGCCTATGTATGCGTAGTGTTTTCAATTTTTATTTAAATTTTCAGCATGTGTGTTAGTTTTTATTTTCATCATGAATAAAGTCACCACCTAGTTTTTACCTTTGGTAAAGTTACAAAGTTTGTGCCATGATGATATATGATTATAATTGCCGCTTTGTTTATCTTTGTAATTGTTTTATGCATGATTAAGCTAATGCTCTCTTTAAATGCAAATCTGAAATTATCTAAATGCTAGCTTAATCTTTAGCGGAGGTTATGATAAAAATAAAGACCCATAGTGTTTTATGTGCTCTCAAGTTTTAGATGGATTAAAGATGATTTATTTTTGTTCTTAAAGCTTGTCATAAATACCACTTGCATGTTGCTCTACCTATCAAGAGCCGTATATATATTTGAGTGCAAAAACTTAGTATACAAGGTTTATTTTTGGGTGAGTTATTTCAGGCCATGATTTCTCTGGCCCGAGACTAAGAAGCTGGTCATTCCGTTTTTGTGTATCTATCTTTTTGCTAGCCTTTTTATCCGTACATTGTGTATCCCCACATTGGAGATTTCACAAACCTCGCCGGATATCCACCCTTAAAACCAAATATCATCTTTTATGTTTACCTCCTTGACCACAACCTATCATTGAGTATGGATCATCAATTCAAGGAAGATCACAAGATGGTGTCAAGATTGAAGATTTCAAGTATCTCTCCAAAGGAAAAATATTTCTAGTACCTACCTTATCTCTATCACCTCTTTGCCCGAGGACGAGCAAACGTCTAAGCATGGGGGAGGAGGTAGGTACAATGTAATTTTAGAGTTCAAGGGGAGCAAATAAAAAAGAGAGAGAGAGAGAAAGAAAGAAAAAGAAAAAAAGTCAGTATAAAGAAAGAAAAAATGAGAAAAAAATATGAGTATGTATGATATAAAAATAAAATAAAGTGAACTCCCCAGTTCTCTAAAGTGCATTAGGAATTTCAAGGTTTCAAGATTAAAAGATCCAAACTCATTTTTCCAACCATGTGCAATCCGATAATGAGGACTTCCTCGAGGACTTGCTTTGTGCCTCGGGATCACTCTTTGCCATTTGCACATGTCCACCTATCTCAAGTGCGTGTATTTTTCTCTCGCCCTCCTTGATATAACATTATTTTCCAATGACCTTTTTGACGACTCTCGGTAAGACCATGAGAAGCTTGTCTTGTCCACTTATATGCATGTTATGAGAGGGAAAGGAGTAGAATAAATAGGCTTGAGAGAGAGAGAGAGAGTTCATGAGCAAGATGCAAGGCGGTATAAATTTTTTTGAACTTGGTTTAGCTCTTTTTCATCCCATTCTTTATTTCAAAATTTCTGAGATCCATTTGAATTTTGGGAGCATGTGATACTTGTGGGATAAGCTTAATTAATAATCTACCCTCTGTAGGGATGAAGGCTAGTACATTATGAAACTTTAAAAAACTAAACTTTTGAGAGCATTATGTTTTCTCATGTATGATCAAGTGCAGAGTTTAAACAATGAACGGCAACGATGATATCCATCGAAGGCTTAATCGAGGACGAGCAAGGTTTAAGCATGGGGGAGATGTTGACGGTGAAATTCCGTCAACCTAGCCATGAGTTTACCTTCGGTGTTGGCATGACTTTTGTATCTTATCCATTGGTACTAACCCCCTTGGTATAACAAGTTCATTCGTGCATGTCGGTTTTGGAGTTTAGTGTTTATGCAGGGTTTTAGTGTTGAAAGCAAGACTTCCGGGATAAGTTCATCAAGCACCTCATGACAAGACCTTGAAGCCCGGTACAAGTCATGCAATGAAGCAAACATGACTCCAAGAAGCCCAGGGACCAAACTCCAAAATCGACATGCGAGAGTGAACTTGAGACCTCCGGGGGGTTAGTACCATTAGTTAGAATATCAAATACGTGCAAATGTTGACGGTAAACTCATAGCTAGGTGTACCAAAATCGACCGTCCACATACCCCCATGCTTAAACCTTGCTCGTCCTCGAGCAAGTCCAAGATCTTTGCTTAACTTGGAAATCAGCGTTGCCCTTCAATGTCTTCCCTGCACTTAGTTATACACAACAAGACATATTGCTCTCTCAAGTATTTAGCATTTAAGGTTCAAGTTTTGACCGGCTACTTCATTATGGAAGAGAGACTATCATTAAAGAACATGCCACATTAAAAACAAATATAATGCTCTCAAACTTAAGCAAACTTCAAACCTTTACCTTGTTGCATCGTGAAGAGTTTTCAAAAAGTTGCACATCTAACATAAGTGAGGTTCTCTTGCAAAGCTCATGGAAACACTCATCGTCAAGTCACTCAAGCCTACACTAGATTATTCTCAACCTATTCTACTCATATATGAAAGTGGAAAGCTTATGTGGAGCTTGGTAGGTAAAAACAATCCTAGCAAAACATTATATTTGAAATATTGTCAAACTAAGAGAGAGATCTATTGGAATTACCGAGACTAGTCAAAAAGGCCATGGAAAATAAATGTTGGAAAGAGAGAGAGATATGGAACACACACATTTAGAAGGGTGGACATGTGCAAGTGGCAAATGGGTGATCCCGAGACATGAATGAAGTTCTTGTTATCGGATTGCACATGGTTAGAAAAGATTGAGTATGGATTTGTCTTCAAAGCCCTCTAAGATTTAGATGAAGCTAAAAAGAACCAAGGAGCATTTTTATTTTTTTTATTTTTTCGTTTCTTTTTCTTTTCTTATTTTCTTTCTATCTTTCCTTCATTTTTTTCTTCTTTTTATTTTTTATTTTTTTATTCTTCATTTTTTATGCTCCTCCGAACTTTTAAGCAACATAGTACTTGCTATAGCAGTCCTCCCCCATGCTTAAATGATTGCTCGTCCTCAAGCATAGAAGTGAGGGGACCTATGGCTGCTAAAGAAGTACAAAATCCTGGTATTCCTTTATAAATCTTTTGAAATCTTCAAGGGCATCCTCCATGTCGAAACTCGCATGATCTTAGTTGCATTGATGAGTCCCTCCATATGTTATATGTCTTGAAATCTTGCCAGAAAATCTTCAGAAAATTCATCGAAAGATCATCCATACTCAATTTGGGTTGTGGTCAAGGAGGTAATCACAAAAAGATGTTTTGGGTTTAGGGTGGGTGCCCAGCGAAGTTTGTGAAATTTCCAGTGTAGAAACTCACAATGCATGGACAAGAATGGCTAGCATGGAAAAGATACGTAAAGGAATGACCAGCTTCTTAGTCTCGTACCATAGAAATCAATCCTAATCCAACTCATCAAGATATAAGTTTGCAAACTAAGGGTTAACATCATGAAAGTACTTGTATGTGTATAGGCTTTGGTAGGTAGAGCCTTGCAAGAGATTCACAAATGTAGATAGCATAATAATTTTTAATAAAACAAGAGGAAGGCATAGGTCATCGGTAAACTTAAATCAAAGAGCAACATAGAGTATGTGGGTCTTAAAAATTAGTCATTTAACCTCCACAAATGAAAGAGCCAGTATTTAATCAATTTAAGTTCCTTTTAATAGAGAGCAAAAAAGTCAAGTCATATAAAACATCATGCAAGTAAAACAAGGCGACAACTTTCATCATTTTTCCATAAGCAAGACATACAAATGATATTATCGTGGTAAGCTCAAAAGAGATGGTGATTCATTTATTGAAAAGTAGACTAACTAACCTAGGTTGTCCTCCTAGTAGCCATGTTATTGATCGAGAGATAAATACAAAGGTTGTCTATGGTTGAAAGCATATATGTGCAAGCATTTAAAAGGTGATGAACAAAGATAAAGTTAAGGACGAGTTACCGTACTTTTCGATGCTTGTAATGAAGTGAAGCGATGCCTCCCACTTGCTTAAGCATTGTGCTTCGCATGGAAAAAGAATGATGAGCATCTTGTGGTGAAGGTGATCCTTGAACTCCATGTGGCCGTTTTCCCTTTCGTCCTTCAAATCCTCCCCATGCTTAGCGTGTTGCTAAGTGTGGAAGAACTTGAATTGCTTGTAATTCCCTATTGCCATGTGTTTGAGAATCATCTTCACTTCTTGTCTTTGTGACTCATTTGTCCTTCAACTTCTTCTTATTATCATCAAGCCATGATTCCAATCCTTCATCATATCGTCATCACCGACTTCCATCCCGTCCTTGTCGCTGCCTCATCTTTCACAGTTTTTCTTTTACTTCCAGATCAGAACATGTACTGAAACACCCCTCCAAGTTGAAGTTCATGAAATTATCTTTTCAACGAGCCATCATACGCATGAAACGGGTTCCGAACAAGAGAGTTGTGTCTATTTTACTTCGGCGATGCAATCTGTCCAAGGCTGATTTCAGACTGCGCAACGCTCAATGTTTCTGCCATATCTCCTTGTACGGGTCATCAAAATTGATGATTCTTGATGCGTTGGAAAGGAGATTTGAAGGAGCTTCTGAATATTAAATTTTTTTTCCATTGTACATCTCTGAACATGTGCTCAAATCTTTATGGAAATAGCGACTTCCTTCTCAAGCCTTGTAGATGACTAACAACCTTGATTGCAATTGGTCAAGAACTCATGGGAACACTTCGTCATGCCTGCAAAACAAATCAAATGCACATTCTACCCCCGGGGTGATGGTCGGGAGTAGAAACAATTGCCAACAAACCAAATGCATCCCTACGATCTTAACTTGTGGCATAGCTTACTTAGTAAAAAGAAAAGAGAACGTAATGAATGTACGTGCGTGCAAGTGAAAAAATGCGAATGAGAGGAAAGCATACAAACAAAGAGAATGTTTACACCTAGTTCTAAACACCATGGTTACAACTAGGTTGCCGAATTCCTCCATAGCCATAAAAGTTTATTTATCCAAGGTTAAAACACCATGTCTATCCCAAGATTAATAAATCTTATAGCACAGGAAGAATAAAGGTCAATGCAAAGTTTATATACCAACCAATGCACTTATGTAAATTAGCAAGGTTTATTAAACTAAATGATGATGGTCTGCAAGCAAGTTTAAACACCACGTTTACACAATATTGTTAAGGAAAATACCCATATGAAGCATTACCATGGAAATAAAGCATTCATCAAAAAGTTTCGCAAAGAAACAACGCTAACCTATGCATGATAGAACAAAGGGGTTGATGTAAAATGCAAGAGCAAAAAGGGGTTAGTAAAAAGGGTTAGCAATGTTTGAAAAGGCTTTCGATGTTGTTCCTCAATGATGACCTGAGAGGTAGAGTCTTGTCAAAAGTTTCATCAAAAGACCTTAAAACATGCTAACAAGGTTTTATGGTAAGGCTTATGGGTATCCTATATTTATGGCTAAAGATAAGAATTTTGAAAAGATAAGGCGGGTGAAGAAATTCTATCTAAGGTTGTTTTGGAAGAAAAGAAAAGAAAACAAGGGTTGGATCTTTGGATAAAAATGAACCTATGGTTTTAGGATTACTAAAGGTATGAGGGGGTTTTCCTAAGGGTTTAGGATGAGGCTAGTCAAAATTTTTAATTAGAAAAGGGATAGAGATAGACTTGGTCGGATTGACATAAGTCGATTCCTCCATTTGTTGCCCTAGGTTCTAGGTGTGGTTTGATAGGAGGGTTTAGGCAAATATGAGATTTTTTTTCACAAAAGGGTTTTAAAAGATGAGATGCAACATGCAACATAATGCAAAGGTGGAGAACAAAGTGGAATGAAGTGCAACATGATATGAATGAACAAAATGACATGACATGATATGGTGGTGATCTAAACCAAAAGCAAAAGGTTAGCCTAAGTTAACTAGCCACAAGTTTAGAATAAAAAAGGATCATGCTTCATATTTCTGACACAAATAAAAAGACTCTAAACACTAATAAGCACACAAAAATAAGGGGTCTACAAGTTTTCCAAAATCAAGTAGCAAAGTGCTCACTCGATATCTATTAAAGCATACAAGATGTGGTTGTGACATTTACTAGAGCAAGGATACAATGTTACTTGAAGTTTTCAAATAAAGAACACAATGTAGACTTGTCATAGTTTATATAGATATATAAAAAGATCGGGTTGCCTCCCGCAAAGCGCTTCATTTTAAGTCATAGAGCTTGACTTTCTCACATACCTTTCCATCGTCGTGAAGCCATGGTTACTTGTGCGAGAATCCAAAGTAGCCATGCAGCTTGATGTTGCCTTATGAAATCGGTCGTGGTTCGCTTCCAACATCATCATGTGTTGAGTGGTGCCTCTTGTGTCTTCATTCATCCAAGCTTCGAAGGGTTTGTTTTAGTCCTTAGCTTCTGAATTTCATCATCTACGTGTTGTGGAACCGTTGCCCCATCTTCTCTTTATTGACACCATGTCCATCTCCTCTATATTGTCGTCATCGCCTTGCTGCTGCCTCTTCTTCATGGATTTACCCCTGCATGCAGAACAGAACATATACCAAAATATAGTTCTATTGAAAAATTTATAAAATTACCTTTCCAACGGGTACTCATTTGTCTTGATTGGAGTCCAAATGAGGGAGCTATGGCTGTTTCACTTCAGCATTGCTTGCTTTCCAGAATTTAAGCATGTGCAACCTTCGGTGATTCGGCCATATCCGCTTGTAGGAACCTCCGATTCCATTGCTGCTTGATTCGTTGGAACATAGACTTCATTGAGCTTCTGAAAATCCAAATATATCTAATTGTTTTCTGCTGAGGCTCATGCAAACATCGTGATGACATCGTTATCCTTTCGTCCATCGATCCGGAGATGTACGTGTGGTCTTCATCTTGAAGTCTTTTAGGGCACCATGTCATGCATCCCTTGGCTTCAAAAATCATTACCATTGCTGCATGATATTGACGGTAATGGAATTCTTCTCTGTTGTGCTTGACATGGTCGTTTTCGAAACCTATAGCTCGAACAAACAATCCTCCAAAAGACATTAGTCTAAAAACTTAATCGACACATAGGCATACCTTGTTCATCTTTGTTTTCTTTGGGTGGGGGCTCAATAGCGGATGTTGGGTCACTAACCATGGTTAGCACCTACCACTAAAGAGCAAAACATGTGTAGCCATCAACTTGGTTGAGCGAGGATGGACTTGTTGAAGTCCGAATGTTGAAAACTTTTCTCGATCGCTTTGTGTCTAGCTTTCCACCTACTTTCAAGGACACAAACAAGAAAGCAAGCGTATATGTAATGATAAAATTAGGGTTAGTTAAAAGAAAGATAGATCGCCGTAAGGTTCGAGTTGCCGATCCCCGGCAACGGCGCCAGAAAAAGGGGCTTGTTGACGGTGCAAAACCGTGCTCAAGTTCACCGCAAGCCTACGGGTGACTTGGTGCCTTTTTCACCAAGGAGGGTCCTCCCTAGATTTGTCAATCCAAGGATCAGAAGCAAACCACTAAGGTTCTCTATCTAACCTACCGGTCTAACCCTACGTGAAGTGTTGATTGCATAAAGGTTAAACATACATAAAGATGCATGGATCACATCCACCTAGCCATAAAGGTAAGCATTCAAAAGGTAACCCTAGCCTATCGTCTTCTTGTTGCCGTTCCGGCCAAGATGATAAACCAATCTAAACCTATACTATGATAAGGAGTACACTCGATATGGAGTAACCCGATATGGAGTGGTCCGATACACATTCATTCGCCGCTTTCTCCTCCACCGTACCGTCACTACGCAAGGATATTCATCACCGAACGACAACCTAGGTCCGTGCACTACTACGATGTATCCGCAAGACAAGACTAATCATCATGATTCGATCTAATCCTACTAAAAGCATATGGTAGCTACACATATGAATAAGCATAACTCGTAGTAGATCAAAGTAAAGACAAGAATTGATTTATATCACCATCGAATGTTGAAGGTACAAACGACTTGACGAATTCAAGTCGCGGCTCCAGAACTCCACCATGGTTTCACCACGCAGGGCCAACCATGGCAGCTAGGGCATGGCCTAGGCCATCTCCTAGGCAACTCGAGGACTTGCGGGCGTCGGCTTCCTCCCGGTGCTTCTCCTTCGTGTCGGCGGCTCTCTGATGATTGGATGGATCGATCACCCCTCCTTGGGCACCCAAGAGGTTGTATTTATGCCCTTGGGGAGCCTTGGGGCGTGCTCCACCTTGCCTTGCACGAGATCTTCCTTGGGAGAGAAGGGAACTTGGTTTCCATAAAATCAGCCTCGTCCAGACTTTCCTGTTTTGTAGCCCTGCCTTGCCAATGGCATATCTCCCACGTACGGACTCCAAATAATGCAAATTCGGTGTCCTGATTGTATGGCACGAAATTTCCTCCAACTTTGGTATTCATTGCTTTCCTTGGAAACGAAGATAAGATCTCCAAATCGGCCTTGGAAGATAATCTGTTATGATTTCGGACTGACTGCGCAGCAGGGATTTCGGGGGTCATATCTCCTAGCTCTCTTATCCGAATTGGCCTTCGACATGTCCAAATCGAAGGTATCGTCGAGGCCCACAACTTTGGTAGTCAAACTTTTGCCATTAAAGGTTGTTTAAGTCTCCGAATCTGCACCGAAAGATCATGCTGTCCTGGGCTGCGAGAATATCTCTCGGGCTGAGTTGATCTCGTTGGTAAACATCCAAGTCCCCAGAGTTTTACGTGTTGATGCTTCGGTCCTTGGGTTGTTTGGAGTCTTGTTCACTTCGTGTCTTGACTTGTGACGGGCTTCATGATCTTCTCTTGAAGTGCTTGATGAACTAATCCCGAAAGTCTCCTCTTTAACGTTATTTTCCTGCGTAAACAATAAACTCCAAAATCGACATGCGAGAGTGAACTTGAGACCTTCGGGGGGTTAGTACTAGGGATGAAAACGGATCGGATACGGACGGATACTGCGGATACAGATATAGATAATTTTTCTTTCTCGGAAAAAATTCTCGGATCGAATACGGATACGGACAGTATATTTTTTGTCGAATAGTGATATTCATCATATTTGGATCCTAGAAATTCAATATTGAATTTCCGGATACTAATCTTGATGCGGATAAGTTACGGATATTAAATGTCCGGATTCGAATACGGTCTTACCATTTGAGTGTCTGACCTTTTCGGTCGGTCGGTCGGACGGATAATATCCGTACCACTTTCATCCCTAGTTAGTACCATTAGTTAGAATATCAAATACGTGCAAATGTTGACGGTAAACTCATAGCTAGGTGTACCAAAATCGACCGTCAACACCGGTCTAACCGCCCCAGGCGGTTTAATCGCCCCCTCTGGCGGTTTGACCGCCTCCGTTGACTCTCCACTCCTTTCCCTGTGGCACCATGGGCCTATAGCTGTTGAAGTCCTCGTCCCTCTGTTTCTCCAATTCCTTTTCCCTTTTCTCACGCAGCCTCAATCGTTGAAGCTTCCGTCTTTGAGTATGAGTCAGACCGGGAGGGCACCACCTTGGCAAAAAGCACTCCGGACGAGACTTGCTTCCGCTGGCCTCATGATCACTTGTAGCAACAGATCCCTTCTGAGTAGGTGTCACAACCTGATTGTTTAGCACAACCGGTCTTTTGCCACTTCCCTCAATGGGAACGTTCATCGTCCCAATCTGAATAATGTCAAGACTGGTAGTCCTCTCTGGGTCGATGTCCATCTCCTGAACTTCCTCCTCTCTGATCTTGGGCTTGTACACCTTTTTTGGAGGAAATTGTTCTCTTCTGGGCACGGCGGTCTGACCACCTGTAGGGGCGGTCTAACCGGGTCAGCCTGATGACCCTGCCCGGTTTGTCGTGGAGTCCAGCGATCTTGTGTATGTCTTGAGATTCGATCCAGCGCTGATCTCCTTGGTCCTCCCCATCCAGGATGGAAGGATTGCTGATATGGCACCCACATTACCCCATTGTCATCATAGATAGGACGAAGCGGATTTGAGCTTGTAGGAGCCCATTCTGGAGTAAAGTGTTGCCTCTGAGATGTTTCACCTCTGAATCTGATAGCTGATCTAGGAGGCGATGACGACCTCTCTTGATGCGGAGGTGATCTCATCCTTTTTTTTAACGGCCGATCACTTGTTACGGCCTTTTGTTTGGAATACTTGTCAAATAGCATATCTAACGTGACCTTTGACTTTGGAATGCTTCCCTGATTCTTTGCCACATTGAGCTTCCAGTTTCCTATCTCAGGCCGCTTCGGAATAAGCATCTTTGGGCGGCCATGTGCGGGGCCCCGATCACCGACTTCGGCCCTAACCGCCCAGTCCAGGACAGGCTCGGTTATTTGTTGACCAGACGGCGTGGACGATCCTTGCCCCCCATGTCCAGAAGCTTTGACAGTAATCTTGAAAGTGTCTCTGCCATCAGGGTCTTTTCATATGCCACTTCTCTTGTCAACTCTTTTCCCCTCAAATCGGGCTTAGCTTCCCCGACCATCACGTTCTTGCCCTTAGTAGCTTCGGCTTGATGCGGTACCAAGACCTTGGCTGCTGCAACTCCATGGTGTTGATGGGAAAATGTTGCTTATCCACTTGCATCTCATGAAGCATCAAACGACCTTCATTAATGGCCGATTGAATCTGACAACGAAACACATTGCAATCGTTAGTGGCATGAGAATAAGAATTATGAAACTTACAATATGCACGTCGTTTAATTTCATCAAGTAGAGGCATAGTATGAGATATTTTAATGTTTCCAAGATTAAGTAATTCATCGAAAATACGATCACATTTAGAAACATCAAAAGTAAATTTTAATTCTTCTTGCCGACCTTTAGTAGCCGGCTTAAGAGATGCACAAGAACTAGCTTTAGATTTTGAAGGCCACACAAATTCAGCAACATACACTTCATTCTCGTCGTCCGAACTATCAGAATCATATTCAATCATATGTACATTAGACCGACGAGGTTTAGAGTGTTCTTTTTCTTTATTCAGTTTTAATTCTTGTGCCATACCTCTAACAAGCACATTAGCAAGCGTATGAAATTCTACACATTCTAATCTATCTCTAATAGCAAGTCTTAATCCTCGAGCAGCAAGATCAGCAAGGTCAGAATCAGTGAGAGACAAATTAGAACAACCATTTTTAACTTCTTTAAAGCGCTTAAGGTAATCGGAAATCGACTCCTCTTTACCTTGTCTAACCGATGTTAAATCTGTCAATTTTAGTTGATAGCTCCCACTAAAGAAGTGATCATGAAACTTTTGCTCTAGTTGATCCCAAGAATCAATAGAGTTGGGAGCTAACGAAGAAAACCAAGCAAAAGCGGTACCAGTCAAAGACAATGAAAATAAGCGAACTTTTAAAGAATTAAAGGTACCGGCTTCACCTAGTTGAGCAGTATATTGACTAATGTGTTCCCAGGTTGTACGGTTATCATCACCACTAATTTAACAAAATCAGGCATACGCCAACCAGGGGGAAAAGCCACATAATCAAAATCGGCCCTATATGGTTTTTGATACAACCTAGTATTACCCATATCAACACCAAGTTTATTTTTTCATCATGTTAGCTATCTCTTCCTTAAATTGAGCCAATTCACTCCTAGTAGCTAACTGAGATTGCATTGCAGCTGTTCTTAAATTACTCACAGGGGGTTGATTAGGATTTTGCATGCGATGCAAGTCGGTAAACACATCGTTAGGCACACCATAAGATGGAGCAACATCAGAGATAGGTGGTGATGTGTGAGCTATTGTGCTATACATTGGTGGAACAACACCATAAGCATTATTCTGACTCTGAACCAATGTACTAGGCACAACCGACAAAGGCAACAGCTGATCCGAAACCATGACCATCTGGCCGGACAGGTAGGTTAGACCGGCCTAGGGGGCGGTTTAATCGGGGTCGGCTTAGGCAATGGCGTCTGTCCCGGATAAAACCCCGTCGGCATACCATACAGAGGAGCTTCAGGTGAAGCTTCCGGTCTTTCTTACGTGGTCGAATCTGAGAACCCCTTATGAATCTACTTGAGGGATACCATCATTAGATATATTAATAACATGTTTACCCTCTATTTTTTCAAGGCGAGTAACAACACTAGCAACCAAACTACTCTGATCGTTAAACGCACATTCAAATCTATCAGTAATAGCAGATAATTGCATAACTAGATCAGGAGGAGATGCTTGACTTACAGTGGGTATTACCTCAACCTTGTCCTTGTTCAGCTTGATCGCCGGCAACTCGAAATCTTGATTGAGTGTCACCTTGCCTGAACGATCCTTCATGGCGCCAGAGAGAAATTGCTGCTTGATGTACTCTTGCAGCTCCGTGTACTTCCTCTGGTCTTCCTCATTGAGTTCTTCGATATTCACCATGATCACATTTTTCTTGTCAATATCGCTCTGTGATCCCATGCAAAAATCGAAAGATCGGTTGTGAAACCAGATCTATCCCCAGCGGAGTCGCCAAAAGTGTGTTGACGCTTTTCTGGGTCGAACACACGAATGCGCTAGATCGCGCAGTCGTCGGAAATCCGCTCGCCGAAACCTCCCGGCCGCGGGCGGTCTAAGCGCACAGGGGGGTCTAACCGCCTTGGACAGGAGGCACGTCGAAAACCTAGATTCGCTGCTCCGGGAGGGACCCCGTCGGGAACAGTGCACCTAGGGTTGTCCTGAGATCGGCAGGCCACTCAGAACTCCCTCAACCGCCGTGGAGACGAAGGAGGTGAGCAATGGAGGTTGGAAAAGTTAGGGTTTGGAGAAAATAAAGTAAAATTGATAATGACGATTGGATGATAGGTCTCAATCGGCCACTACCCTTTATATTTATAGGGTGGGAGGACTTGCCCTGCAAATATCACTTTACAACTTGGAATCAAGCTAAACTCCTAATTCTACCCGAAATCGGGGAGACCCGGTTAGACCGCCCCCGGGGGGCGGTTAGACCGCCTGGCATCTTTGTGCCGGATCGGCTACAGCGCACCCCGGTCATACCGCCACAGGACCGGCGACCCGGTTCGGCCCGAAATCGGCTCTTGCCAAATTTGGGTGTCAACAGAATGTTATGATTTTGTCTCTGTAGAAGAGTCTTAATTATATTCTTTTGTGCATAATCACACTCAATAACAATTAATTGTACAAATACGGTGTTGTACAATATGATGAGATGTTCTGTCATCTATCGTGCATTCTATCCGCAGCATCACTCTATGGGTCGCAATGGTTATGCTTCTCTTGTTTGAAGTCAAACTCGAGCAGTATATGGGTGCTAGTGTTGTTTGATGTAGTTCTGTGGAGGCAATGTTTCTTTGCTTATACTTAATTAAAGTAAATAATTTAGAGCATCACCACGCAGCCGTGTGAAGAGCAATCACTCATACATTAAAAGAACTGAGAGCACCATTCTTGAATGCAAACAAACAACTAGCTTCAATGACGAGGTAATTGTAGGTAAAAGGTGCCCTTATATATGTACTGTTGCAGTGGATTCAAAGACAACTTCTTCAGATTTAGCCCAGAACCAAACCCTGACATGAAGAGTGCAGAGGTGTGTAGATTATGTCACTAGAGGAAAAACAACCACTAGTCCCGGTTGGAGAGACGCATATGTCCAGCAATTAATTTATACACTGCTCTTATATGGGAGAAATTAGGTGTTGGAGGCATTGGGAGGAAGTTTGTGCTACAATTCTGGGTTTTCCATGACTATATGTGTGTGATTTTGTGGATGACGATGACCTGGTGCTGCGGCTCTGCATGATGCTGCATGGCCATGGCTATTTCGGTGACCGTGGCCCACCGATGTCGAGGTGATGTTTGCATTCATTGTCTGGCAGGATGGCTTGATGTGTTGGTGCAGTGACTTACAGTAGCCATGTCGATGGATGTGAGCGGAGCTGTATGTTGCTGCTGCTGCTCTTTTTACTCCTGATTATACCCCTGATCAATAGAAACACACACTGCCTCGTTCCGTTAATTACGAAAAACAAGACGAAGAAGCAGGCAGACTACTTTGACCTACGATTTGGTAAGAGGATGGGGGGACAAAGACACAAAGTCTGTTGCTTTGGCGAGCAATATACTGCACTTTGTGACGTTGCACAGCAACAAACTTTGAGTCTTACATACTGGACTTACTTCACAGTAAGGGTATTTGGTTTTATGTGGCAAACTGACATTGTTGGAAGGAGATAGTGACAATTTGACAAGACGAACGGCATATGAACATGGTAATGCAAGTGATGGAAGGACATCCAGAGAACATGTGCATTGATGTGGCATGGTACTAATTATTCAACTGATTATACGGCAGCAGTTATATTTTTCTGGAGTGGTAATTAAATTTGTAGTAATTATTTACCAGTAATAGGTGAAGATTCTACCAGCCCCGTGCCTTTAGTCGTCTTCATTGGACTTTTTTTTCCAGTATAGTCCAGAAAGCATAGTAGAATCCAAAACTTATTTCCAGTCACTCTCTTACCATCCTTCTCCAATTTTAAGTTTCGCTACACCGCTCGTACGCTGTAAAAAAATTAGGAATTGGAGGAAAGAAGAAGCAAACACCTACCTTCAACCTATCAACAATTTGGGGTCCGCTAGGTTGTGTGACCAAGCTTGCCTTGCCTAGCCTCATCTAGCTAGCACGAGCCTAAGTGCTTGTCAGCGCAGGAGATCATCTGTCCCAAAATCTAGATCGATTGCAATCCATGCTCGGCAAGGCAACACAACGATGAGCAAAGGTTCCAAGCATTGTACCTGAAAAACGTTTTGATTTGGCCAGCAATCTCCTCCTGTTAGTTTGTGAAAGTGCACATCAGAACTAATAGCAAAGATCAGGGCCACAAGCCACTGTGCAATTGAGGTAGACATTCCGTACAATAGCAGAGATTTATGCCAAAGTGGTAGACATTCCGTTGTCTTCTTATAAGTGCAGAAAGATTTTTTTTTTTGAGAATTACAAGTGCAGCAAGATTTGCACGTACGACCTTGTTAGAGCACAAACAAAAAGTGTTTAATTTAAACCTGTATAGTACACATAACTACTTGAGCACCAAGTTGGACGGCCCACGAGCCACATTGGTCAAGCCGGAGACGGCTTGAGCTTCAAGAACAGAAGGAAAACAAATTCCCTTCCCGTCGCTAGAAGAACGAATCCAACCCTAGCCACGCCCGCGCACGTCTCCTACCAACCCGGCGCCGTCTTCTTCATCAGATCCGGGCGATCGGTGCCATATGGCATTGCGCTACCTGGCCACCAAAGTCTCGGCGTCCCCGTTCTCTGGCGTGCTTCGGACCCTCTCGTGTCGGCTTGCACATCTCGGCCTCTCACCTCCTGCTCCAATCGCAATCAGTTTAATACCAGTTGATCTTCCCGGTACTAAATGGTAAGTGGTGATATGGTTTTAACGATCCAATTACTTATATATACATGCATTCTGATCCCAGTTGTGTTCATTAAAATCCTACTAGGGTGGACACAACAATGGAGCTGGAGTTGGTGGTGCTAGGAAGCCGGTGAGAAGAAGATTGGATATGGATCCCGAGTGGGCTGCAATTCAAGATCAGTTTGAAGCCAACAGGTAAAGGCAATACAAGACACATCCTTGTATGAATTAACTCAAATTGAATTGATCCTAACAATATTAATGCATTTTCTTTGATAGAGAGCTCATCAAAAAGACAATAAGAGAGAAGGAGAACAACAACCACCTTTTAATCGGGTCATGCGTTGCTGCTGTGGCCTTCACATGGGCCATTACAGAACCAGGGTTGATAATATAGACAGGAGAAGAATTAATTTTTTGAAGTAACCTGCAGTTTGCTGGCCCAAATAATTAGTGCAACAGCTTGTCAGCACTGTGTGCCTGCACCTGTTCAAGACCTACTGTAGTGGTTTTTAGAGGCACAATGCATGCAGTATATGTAACTCGTACTGTTAGTAGCACCTTGTATCAGCATTTAACTCATACTGTATCAGTTATCACACATCGACTATTTTTTGGCATTGAATATTTAAGCATCAGGCAATTCAGCGATTAGAAAAAATAAAGGCTACGTTATCATTGGCCTGAAGCAGACAAGGCTAGCATCTTATCGTATACGAATATGATGATGTTGTTGACAGCTATGCCTTTAAATGTTTGTATTACATTATTCTTCCCTATATATAGTGCAAAACAAAGCAACTGAAAAAAATTGCCATGTGCAATTCGATCACAAAGAATTTGCACAAACTGCACCTAGTACGACGGGTGATCGAGTTGAGACCCATGTTTACATATATATGCACACACCAAAGCTTAATTATCCACATCCTTGTCTAAATTATCCAACACATCATGGAGGAGCACGTGATAGGTAGTCATTGCATCCACTTATCAAGAAGTACTTGAGAGAAAATTTGGAGTTGGAGACACCAGGAAAATATCAACGACATTAGAGGTGGGGAATAGCTGAGATATCACAAATGCGAATTCTGTGATGTACGGCTGTTGTGCATGTACCCACTGCATCTTTGCTCTGAATTAGGGGGCTGTCTCGACGGTTTCGTGGAAGAAATCGACTCGGCAAGGAACACTCCCACATCAGGTAATTCAGTGATTAGAATAAAAGGTTGCCCAGCCATCCTGGTCCTTCACCATAGACTGCAGGTCATTGGCCTGAGCCAGAAGAATTGGGACCAACGTCCAATGGTTAAGCATCTTACCTGACACCTATAAGCCCCTGATGGTACTCACCTACTTGATCCTGTGGTAGATGTACAGTTATACATATGAATGGCCAAAATTAAGTTATGATGCTGATGGCAGCAAGGTAGTAGGTACTAAGATGTTCCATAAAGAAATTACTGCAGTGGATAACACGTCTTCTGATGACAGACCACATATAACTTTACAGCGGTAAATAAATTAAGAGTAAAGTGTGTGGCCGGTTTTTAAACTTGTCCGTCTGTGTCATTATACTCTTAAAATGCATTTCTAGCTCCCTAAACTTGGGCTCGGGTGTCATTTAGGTCCATATACTCTCAAAGTGTAGATCAAACTCCCTAAACTTGTCTTCAAGTATCAATGTATCATATAGGTTCCTAAACTTGAAATGCATTATCATCCCACTAATATAACTAATATGATACAATCAAACTCTATGTTTTAAAGCAACCCATCATTTTCAATTAGCATATTTTCTTACTTGTTTTATTACTTCTTTAGCATCATGCCTTCTAGTAGTAAATATCTTAAAAATCCCTAATTTAAGTTTAGTAATGTGCAACCACGAGTTATTCAAATTTGAATAATCTTTCAAAAATAATTGAGCATGCATGTCGTGTGCACCTATATGATATTAACTCCAAAGTAAAAGAATATCAATCTTTCTGGATTCATCATATCAATATTCTACACATATGGTGATTTGAAACACATTTTATTTTACTATAGTTAAAATATAGATGTGTAAAATTAAGTTTTTATCAGTTTAATTGAGATGACAATGCCTTTAAGAAGTATATGGACCTAAATGATACCAGAAGCCAGGTTTAGAGGGATATATCTGCACTTTGAGATTATATGGACCTAGATGACACCCGAGCCTGTCACAATCTGAAATTTCCAAATTTCAGGATGTGAATAGAAAGAATAATTAAACAATGATTTTCTCATAATTTTAAAAATTTTCTCAACATTTATTTTGTTTACAGGACATCTAGTATAGGAAAAAGTCATTGTTTGATTTTCTGAATTAAATAAATTGGTTCGATGTGAGTGTTGCATTCATGTCAATGCATCTTGGTTTTTCATGCGTGCAAAAGGCTTTTAGAACACGTTTAGGTGCTGATCAAAATCTTTTGAGAATTTTCCAGCTTTTTCTGGAATTTATTCTCCTTTTCTCGAGCTATTTCTATTTATTGGAATGCTCTAAAATCTTTTTCTTGATCTCCAAATATTTTATTTAGGTTCCTCACATCCCAAATCATCTCTAGTAATTTTCCTAAATTTTTCTGAGCTTTCGGAGTATTTTTTGTGATTTAATTATGATTTCAGGATTTCCTGGAATTATTTTTAATCTGAAATTAATTTCCGAAATAAGAAAAAAAGGAAAATAAAATTGGACTCAATCTCGGCCAATAAATAGCTTCCGGTGATCTCCTCGGCGTCCTCTTTCCAACGCCGCCAACCTCGTTCCGTTTCGATAACCCTAGCTCCCACAAACTGTCGCCGAACTTTTGCATCTACTAAATTCCGACGAACTTTCCGGCGAGCTTTTCCGGTGAAACCGTGCACTTCCGGTGCACACGGACACCACCTTGGAGTTCCCCTCGTCGAGCTCTACACCGTGATGGGGTTGGTCACACGAATCCGATGTCGACTCCGTCGTCTTCTCCGACTCCGGTGACTCCTCTCCAACTCCGGCGAGCTCTTCCGTCGCCATCGTTCATCCTTGGCCGAAGGTGAGCACACCATCGCGTTCGTCTCGTCGTTTCCTTTCCGTTTTGCCGTTCAATCTACAATTTCATGGTCATCCCTGTCTAATCCCCTTCGCCCTGCACCCTCTGTCATGCGGAGCACCGCTTCTGGCCATCGTCGTTTTGCCGCACCAGAGTGCCCTTCGACGGGGCTGCGACTACCGGAGCTTCGTGAGGTCGAGCCGAGCGCATCCCAGCTTGCTCCCTCGACTGCTGGACCTCCGAAGCGCCTCCACGTCATGAAGACCGCCGCTGCCCGTGGTGCGCCCGCAGCCCGCCACCGTCGGCCGAGATTCGGCCGCCTCCTTCGTCCCCGCCACTGGTGAGCGCCTCGCCATGATCCCTTCGCCCTCCTCTTTCCGTTCAGAGCCTCGGCCGAACCCCTGGCTGCCCGTAGCCCCGGCGACGACGATGCCAGGAGCTCCCGTCCGCTCCCTGTACTCTTGCGTTCGTGCCTGACCGAAGGTAGAAGAAGACCTCATGTTTTGCATCTAGGCCCCTGCTCATAGATGTAATTAACAGATTAGTTCTTGTGTCTTGCGAGTTTCCAAGAAAACCCCCTAGAAAAATCCCACCTTTCGCACATAAGGCCCACCCGAGTCTTTTTCAGATCTAACCCTGAGCTATGTCAGTTTCGCAAGCACTATTTTATGTGTCTTGCTAATCTTTTCTGTTAGCCCTGAAAACTTCTGATAATCACAACTAAATCCTTTTCAATCTTGTTTTATCCATAAAATCCATGCTTTAGCTCCGTTTTAATCCGTTCAAGTTGCGTTAGGTTTATAATAAAATAAAGTACACGTTAGTGGTGAGTTTTTATCATATATGCTTTCTGAAAATTTATTTAATATTAATTTTGATTAATGCTTAGTAAACATGTCTTTTACAAATAAAATCTATATAGTGTTGTACACCGTTTTTCATTATCAAAATTAATTTGGGTAATGTTTATTTCACATGTTTTTTTGAATAAAAGCTAATTAGATCTTTATCTCGGTTTTTTTTAAACAAACATTAATTTGTTTAATAGTTAATTAATCTTTGCTAATTAAAAGTTGATTAGGCTTTTACACCGTCTTTTATAATAAATGTTAACTGAACTAATGTCAACATGTATGTGCTTTCTAATAAAGTTTGTTTAGCTCAACACGTCACATGCTTTAACTTGATTAGTTGTTCTAATCTTTCTAATGTAATGTTTAATTGGTGTAATTTATACGTGAACATTTATAAATAAAATTCGACTAGGTTCTTTACGCCAGTTTCTTCAAATAAAGTTTAATTTGATTAATGTCAACATAGGGTATTTTATTTCTTAAATATCCTTTACATCAGTTTTGTTAACTGAAATGAACCTAGCTCATAATCTTGTTCACTCATAAATGCAAATAATCGTTAGACGTTGTCTGTCAGCTATATCTCAGTTTTCTTTGTTTCCTAGCTAGTAAATCCTTTTCCTAGTTGTCTCTCGGTGAGTCAGCTACGTTCTTTTAATTCTTTGTGATCCAATCTTTAAAATCTAGCTAGTTCATGAATCAGCTACGTTCTTGTGTCTAGTCTTCTGCAGCTATCTTCTTTTAGAGCCAATCTTGTTATCTCTTCTCTACCAACATCAGTTCAGCTTACCATTGTTTAGTGTTGTCCTTTCGGTCTAGTTCTCTCTATAGACTAGTTCTCCTAAGCCTACCTTAAGGTTTCTTGTGCGCTTGATAGTTCGTTTGTCTTGGTTGTATAGTTCGTTTCACCATAACTTATGCGTTAGCATGTGTATCACCTGTTACTTTTGTTTTAACATCAAAGTTGCATGTTAATCTTGACTAATACTTATTCCATTGGTTTCTAAATAAAAGTGATTAGGTTCAATCCCAGCTTTCTTTAATCATGATGGAACTTGGTTAATTCTTATTTATAATTAGCTTTTTCTAAATAAAAGATGCTTAGTGTTATACATCGGTTTTCTTAATAAAGTTAATATGCTTAATGATATTATAAATGTCTTTTCAATATCAATATGTTTAGTTGAACACGCAATACAAAGTTACTCGATTGGATATCTTGCACATGCTTAGTCTTTCTAAAATAATTGTTAATTTGGTATAACTTATACTTGAATATTTACAAATAAAATATGGTTAAGTTTACCGTGTTTTCTTAATTAAACACAACCTGCTTTGAAATATTCTTGCCACATTGTTTTCTAATTAAAACATATGAAGCACGTAGTCTCTTGTTGTTTGATAATAATCTTCCTATTGTTTCGACCCTAGTTTTGTTTTCAGCGTCTCCTTCGTTGAGACCATAGAATCAAGCCTATCCTTTAGTGCTCTTTTAAAGCTTTTCTTTTGATTGGTGTATTGTTCTTAGTTGTACTTGTTGCTTTGTATGTTGTGCCCGATGATTGCTTCGAGTAGAAGAAGGATTGTTGTTCGTTGCTTTGAAGATGAAGCGTTACAAGAAAGCAAGAGATGAAGAAAGAGCAGTAAGAGTAGCTTTTCGTTGGAGAAAGGCAAGTGTCCCTAACCACCTTCTACCTATGCCTTATTACAAGATTATACTATGCATTAATCAGAACATGGAGCGACCACCAGAAAGCATTGCAACCACAAGACATATGGCTCTCTTGGCCAATTAATTAGAAACCTTAGTGTTTGGTATGCTTTACGAAAGGGGTTAGGGGTGCCGGTAGTTGGTGTATAGCCCGCCTCGGTGATCTGCTCTATGGTAGCTTGATCTCGAGAGAGGTTTATGCATTGCGTCATGTAACCTAGCGGCGACCGCACTCGGGAATCTTTGTAAAGGCCTCGTAGCGTCCCTATGCAATCACACCTCGGTAGTGTGGTATGGTGCCTTGCAAGCATCGCATGGTTGGGTCTAAAGTTCTTGGGACTTTTCGCGACTTGTGGGTAAAGATGTACAACCTCGTAGAGTGTTTAAAACTAATCGATTAGCCGTGCTCACGGTCAAGAGCGGCCTGGACCCTCACATGATTAATAAACTTAAAGATGGACTTTAAATCGCTTTCTGGTTATTTCTTGTGGCCTTGCTGAGTACCAACCATAAGTGTACTCATCCTTGCTGCTTCGCCGAAGCAAAAGGTGTGAAGTGTTGAAGATGGTGTTGATGCTAGGGCGTCAGCCCCGGTCGATTGCTTGTGGAGTTGGCGCCTCCGTTTCCAGGATTGAGCTGTATAACTCTGATAGAATAGTAAGTTGTTCATGTTCTTTACGTGATGCTGCTGTTGTTATTCACTTTTGTCTACTATATGTATGAAACTTGATCCTGGCATACATATAGGTATGCACTTGGTTTGTTTTTCTAAAACCAGGTGTGACAGAGTGGTATCATGTATGATCGTAGCAATGGTCGTTCCCTAAGGCTTCCTTTGATCTAAAATTCATCACTACCCTTGACTTGAGCTCTGTGATGAATATTCTCACTACTTGACCATTCCCTTTTCCTAATCCCCCTTGATAACTCACCTTTCTGACTTACTCCTTTTCATTTGCGCTTCATTGTTTTGCAAATGTTAAACTCTCTAACCTTGTCCATTGTTTTGCAAATGTTAAACTCTCTAACCTTGTCTATTTATTTTCTCTCCCCCTTGATCTCTTGATCTTGCAATAATTTTCCGTTCAATGATCTTACCCTCTCATCCCTTCTTTCCCTTACCTCATGTTTCTTCTTTCTTGCCTCTTTATTATTTTAACTTAACTTTTTTCTGTATCCATCTTGCTTATCACATCTCTCCTTGCTTTTCAAACAATGCTATACTTTGGATTCTCTCCGTTGACTTTTGATTTCAAAGTCTCCTTTCTAATTCAAAATTCTTAGTTGATCCATGCCATGTACCCTGAAGCAAGCCTGCCCAGGTCACCTAAACAAAGGAGCTATCAACTCATCACCTAAGGTCAAGCCGCGATGATTGAAGAAGGTGTGCCTATGCCTAGGAGGATTCCCTTTGACTCTATTAACAACGTTTAGCACCGTTTCTGTATGTTGAGTGGTGGAATTGTGTGTTTGCATGATGATGCTTGGTTTTTATGACCTTGTTTGAGTTGGTTCCTTGAAGTGAGTGTTGGTGTATTGTGGGTCCTATATCTGCAATGACATCAGTAGCCTAGTTGGGTTTCTCTTTTGTACCTTGCACATCCTTGTCATCTTTCTTTGTTTCTTCTCACTAGAGGACATCACAAGAAGAAAGGAAGACATGCAAGTTGAAGAAAAAGAAGACCTCACTCTACTTTCTTTCCCAACTTGTGCTTGCTATTATCCCATCTAGCTCACTCTAATGAAGACCCCAACGACCAAGAAAGACGAATACTGAAGATCCTACACCCAGATGACAAAAGAGGATGACCACCTACCTACCTCAGTAGCAATATTCTTGTTTATCTCCCTTCTCCTTGTTTCTTCTTTCTTCGAATCTCGGGACGAGATTCCGTTTAAGGGGGGTAGATTTGTCACAATCTGAAATTTCCAAATTTCAGGATGTGAATAGAAAGAATAATTAAACAATGATTTTCTCATAATTTTAAAAATTTTCTCAACATTTATTTTGTTTACAGGACATCTAGTATAGGAAAAAGTCATTGTTTGATTTTCTGAATTAAATAAATTGGTTCGATGTGAGTGTTGCATTCATGTCGATGCATCTTGGTTTTTCATGCATGCAAAAGGCTTTTAGAACACGTTTAGGTGCTGATCAAAATCTTTTGAGAATTTTCCAGTTTTTTCTGGAATTTATTCTCCTTTTCTCGAGCTATTTCTATTTATTGGAATGCTCTAAAATCTTTTTCTTGATCTCCAAATATTTTATTTGGGTTCCTCACATCCCAAATCATCTCTAGTAATTTTCAAAAATTTTTCTGAGCTTTCGGAGTATTTTTGTGATTTAATTATGATTTCAGGATTTCCTGGAATTATTTTTAATCCGAAATTAATTTCCGAAATTAGAAAAAAAGGAAAATAAAATCGGACTCGATCTCGGCCTATAAATAGCTCCCGGTGATCTCCTCGGCGTCCTCTTTCCAACGCCGCCAACCTCGTTCCGTTTCGATAACCCTAGCTCCCACAAACTGTCGTCGAACTTTTGCATCTACTAAATTCCGGCGAACTTTCCGGTGAGCTTTTCCGGTGAAACCGTGCACTTCCGGTGCACACGGACACCACCTTGGAGTTCCCCTCGTCGAGCTCTACACCGTGATGGGGTTGGTCACACGAATCCGACGTCGACTCCGTCGTCTTCTCCAACTCCGGTGACTCCTCTCCAACTCCGGCGAGCTCTTCCGTCGCCATCGTTCATCCTTGGCCGAAGGTGAGCACACCATCGCGTTCGTCTCGTCATTTCCTTTCTGTTTTGCCGTTCAATCTACAATTTCATGGTCATCACCGTCTAATCCCCTTCGCCCTGCACCCTCTGTCATGCGGAGCACCGCCTCTGGCCATCGTCGTTTTGCCGCACCAGAGTGCCCTTGGACGGGGCTGCGACTACCGGAGCTTCGTGAGGTCGAGCCGAGCCCATCCCAGCTTGCTCCCTTGACTGCTGGACCTCCGAAGCACCTCCACGTCATGAAGACCGCCGCTGCCCGTGGTGCGCCCGCCGCCGGCCGAGATTCGGCCGCCTCCTTCGTCCCTGCCACTGGTGAGCGCCTCCCCATGATCCCCTCGCCCTCCTCTTTCCGTTCAGAGCCTCGGCCGAACCCCTGGCTGCCCGTAGCCCCGGCGACGACGACGCCAGGAGCTCTCGTCCGCTCCCTGTACTCTTGCGTTCGTGCCTGACCGAAGGTAGAAGAAGACCTCATGTTTTGCATCTAGGCCCCTGCTCATAGATGTAATTAACAGATTAGTTCTTGTGTCTTGTGAGTTTCCAAGAAAACCCCCTAGAAAAATCCCACCTTTCGCACATAAGGCCCACCCGAGTCTTTTTCAGATCTAACCACTGAGCTATGTCGGCCATAAGCACTATTTTATGTGTCTTGCTAATCTTTTCTGTTAGCCCTGAAAACTTCTGATAATCACAACTAGATCCTTTTCAATCTTGTTTTATCCATAAAATCCATGCTTTAGCTCCGTTTTAATCCGTTCAAGTTGCGTTAGGTTTATAATAAAATAAAGTACACGTTAGCGGTGAGTTTTTATCATATATGCTTTCTGAAAATTTATTTAATATTAATTTTGATTAATGCTTAGTAAACATGTCTTTTACAAATAAAATCTATATAGTGTTGTACAGCGTTTTTCATTATCAAAATTAATTTGAGTAATGTTTATTTCACATGTTTTTCTGAATAAAAGCTAATTAGATCTTTATCTCGGTTTTTGTTAAACAAACATTAATTTGTTTAATAGTTAATTAATCTTTTCTAATTAAAAGTTGATTAGGCTTTTACACCGTCTTTTATAATAAATGTTAACTGAACTAATGTCAACATGTATGTGCTTTCTAATAAAGTTTGTTTAGCTCAACACGTCACATGCTTTAACTTGATTAGTTGTTCTAATCTTTCTACAGTAATGTTTAATTGGTGTAATTTATACGTGAACATTTATAAATGAAATTCGACTAGGTTCCTTACGCCAGTTTCTTCAAATAAAGTTTAATTTGATTAATGTCAACATAGGGTATTTTATTTCTTAAATATCCTTACATCAGTTTTTTAACTAAAATGAACCTAGCTCATAATCTTGTTCACTCATAAATGCAAATAATCGTTAGACGTTGTCTGTCAGCAATATCTCAGTTTTCTTTGTTTCCTAGCTAGTAAATCCTTTTCCTAGTTGTCTCTCGGTGAGTCAGCTACGTTCTTTTAATTCTTTGTGATCCAATCTTTAAAATCTAGCTAGTTCATGAATCAGCTACATTCTTGTGTCTAGTCTTCTGCAGCTATCTTCTTTTAGAGCCAATCTTGTTATCTCTTCTCTACCAACATCAGTTCAGCTTACCATTGTTTAGTGTTGTCCTTTCGGTCTAGTTCTCTCTATAGACTAGTTCTCCTAAGCCTACCTTAAGGTTTCTTGTGCGCTTGATAGTTCGTTTGTGCCGTTGTATAGTTCGTTTCACCATAACTTATGCGTTTGCATGTGTATCACCTGTTACTTTTGTTTTAACATCAAAGTTGCATGTTAATCTTGACTAATACTTATTCCATTGGTTTCTAAATAAAAGTGATTAGGTTCAATCCCAGCTTCTTTAATCATGATGGAACTTGGTTAATTCTTATTTATAATTAGCTTTTTCTAAATAAAAGATGCTTAGTGTTATACATTGGTTTTCTTAATAAAGTTAATATGCTTAATGATATTATAAATGTCTTTTCAATATCAATATGTTTAGTTGAAAACGCAATACAAAGTTACTTGATTGGATATCTTGCACATGCTTAGTCTTTCTAAAATAATTGTTAATTTGGTATAACTTATACTTGAATATTTACAAATAAAATATGGTTAAGTTTACCGTGTTTTCTTAATTAAACATAACCTGCTTTGAAATATTCTTGCCACATTGTTTTCTAATTAAAACATATGAAGCACGTAGTCTCTTGTTGTTTGATAATAATCTTCCGATTGTTTCGACCCTAGTTTTGTTTTCAGCGTCTCCTTCGTTCGTGTGCAACCATAGAATCAAGCCTATCCTTTAGTGCGCTCTTTTAAAGCTTTTCTTTTGATTGGTGTATTGTTCTTAGTTGTACATGTTGCTTTGTATGTTGTGCCCGATGATTGCTTCGAGTAGAAGAAGGATTGTTGTTCGTTGCTTTGAAGATGAAGCGTTACAAGAAAGCAAGAGATGAAGAAAGAGCAGTAAGAGTAGCTTTTTGTTGGAGAGAGGCAAGTGTCCCTAACCACCTTCTACCTATGCTTTATTACAAGATTATACTATGCATTAATCGGAACATGGAGCGACCACCCAGGAAAACAGTGCAACCACAAGACATATGGCTCTGTCTTGGCCAATTAATTAGAAACCTTAGTGTTTGGTATGCTTTACCTGAAATGGGTTAGGGGGTGCCGGTAGTTGGTGTATAGCCCAGCCCTAAGACTGATCTGCTCTATGGTAGCTTCGAGCCTCGAGAGAGGTTTATGCATTGCGCGTCATGTAACCTAGCGAGCACACACTCGGAATCTTTTGTAAAGGCCTCGTAGCGTCCCTATGCAATCACACCTCGGTAGTGTGGTATGGTGCCTTGCAAGCATCGCATGGTTGGGTCTAAAGTTCTTCGGGACTTTTACGCGACTTGTGGGTAAAGATATACAACCTCTGCAGAGTGTTTAAAACTAATCGATTAGCCGTGCTCACGGTCAAGAGCGGCCTGGACCCTCACATGATTAATAAACTTAAAGATGGACTTTAAATCGCTTTCTGGTTATTTCTTGTGGCCTTCTTGTACCAACCATAAGTGTACTCATCCTTGCTTATCACGCTCGAAGCAAAGGTGTGAAGTCGCTGTTAAAGATGGTGTTGATGCTAGGCGACGCAGCCTCGATCGATTGCTTGTGGAGTTGGCGCCTCCGTTTCCAGGATTGAGCTGTATAACTCTGATAGAATAGTAAGTTGTTTATGTTTTTTACGTGATGCTGCTGTTGTTATTCACTTTTGTCTACTATATGTATGAAACTTGATCCTGGCATACATATAGGTATGCACTTGGTTTGTTTTTCTAAAACCAGGTGTGACAGAGCCCAAGTTTAGGAGTCATTTACCTACATGCCATTATAAAAGTTCGCGGTTACGCTCGTGCCATGAAAAAGTTCCCAGTTACCTGTGTGTCATGCACCAAATTTTCGTTGACGTACATGCCATTTTGGATGGATGGAGACTTAACAGAGGTGTTAGGTGCTGTGTAAAGACAGTTTTGCCCTTGTGTACATCGGCCTACGTGTGGGCCCCACACCATCTTCTTCCTCCCTTTCTGCTCCAACCGGTCAGTGCAGGTCTGCTCACACATGCGGCATGCGACGCCTGCCGGAGCTCCACCCACGTGCCGCCGTGGCGCAGGCGAGCCCGCCCCGGAGCTCGCCCGCGTCGGCCCTGCGCTAGCCCCCGCGCATGGGCGCGACCGGCATCATTATCGCTAATGACCAAATCAGTTGAGTCAAACTGCGACATTGGTCAAACCATGGTCAACCTGGGTCCTCACCTCGAAAACCTCACCAACCCTAATGACCCTCTTGATCAAGTCAACACACACTCGTGGTCAACCCTTGGTCAAAGGCACGGTCAAACCCCACCCAAACCCTAATGTCTTTGAACGTCCACCGGAACTTTTGCCGCGTTCTCCAAATTTCACCTAAACACTTCAAAATCTCCCAATATGAAAGTTGTCCGGTTTTCGAGGACACAACTTTCATGTTGGATAACATTAAATTTTGAGTGGAAAAGGATGAAAAACTTGGTCAACCGTCGACTCTGCTCACCAAACAGAGTGGCATTCAAAGTTTGGCTGCAGTTTATGCAAAAACCATTGAGAAAAACACCATAGAGCCTTTGTAAAAGTTGTAGAGGGTAGTGAGATCTACAACTTTGCTATTTACTACTCGGTGCACTTCAGTTCAAATTTTGGGAGTAAATCGTGGTCAAAGTAGCCTGTACCGCAACATGTGATGCCGGAGCGACGGCGTCGCGCCACCGCTCGCGCTCAAGGCGCCGCCCGCGCGTCGCCACGCCGCGCCACCGACACGCATGCGAGGCGGGCCCGTGACCCCCGGTCCGTCGCGCACCTCGGGGCGCCCCCCCTCGCCACGTGGAACCCCGCACTCGCCGTGCCGCACCACTCTCGCCCCGGCCCGCCGTCCATCCCATCCTGCGCGCACCGCGAGGCTCGCCGCCGTCACAGCGTAAATGGCCGGGGTAGCCTTAGGCCTTAGCCACGAAGCATTGCCTCCCCTGCATGCTCGCTTGCCTTTATAAGGGCGGCGCTTCTTTCTCTCGCGCATGCCGCGCTGTCCGCCATGGCCGCCCGCCTGAGCTCCTTTCCCGCTCGCCCACTAGCCGCCGCGCGAACTCCTTCCGGGGACCTGCAGAACCTTCCGCGCCACGCCTTGCTCGGCCGCCGCCGTCTCACCGGCGTGGACCCCGGCCGCCAAGCCCCTGCGCCGCCGCGCGCCCTCACCGGCGACTCCTCCGCCCCAACTCCGGCCACCACAGAGCCCTAGGTGAGCATCTGGACGAGCTCCACCTTACCCTGGGGGCGAATCCTTCCTAGGGACCTGAGAGTAAACTGAGGGCATGGTTGTGAGGCTTTGAATAGTTCCAGGGGCCTGAGTGGAAGTTTGAATCTTCAATAGTGTTGCCAATTTGCTGATTCTTGTAAAATGCATAGAAAATTGTAGAAAACTCAGAAAAATGCAAACTAAATTTTGTTGGATTCCTGGTGAAAAACACTACAACTTTTGTAAAACTTGTCTATGCTTTTTCCTGATAATTTTTGCACGAAAAATAGAAATGTGAAAAACCTAGATCTGTTGTATCTCAAAATCTATAAGACCTCTGTAGCTAATTTTTGGATATGTTGTGTGTTATGTTATGACTAGCTTCTTCACCAAAAATTGCACAAAGTTCTTTTGTAAATATTTTTATATAAATTGTTTTCTATTTATGCAGAATCTGTACAAATGATTTTTGTAGATAAAAATAGTTAGATTTTTGTGCCCAACTTCTGCATGTTGTCTTTTTATGCCAAAATGCACATCTGGTGAATTAATCACAACTTTATAGTTGTCAGAAATATTTATTCTTGAAATATGCTTGTTTTTCTTTGTAATTGCATAGCTCAAGATCTTTAATAGTTCTAGGTGTATATGTTGCATCCCTAGCCTAGTTTTGGACAAGAGATCATATGGGGGAAAGTTTGAATCATTTGGATGTGTATTTATTTTTGTATGCATGAGTCTTGCTTCATTAGCTAGCTTTTGTTATTTTCAATATAATTAATTTCTTAGCTATCCTAAGCATGCATGTGTGTTCAGTGGCTTGTTATAGGTGTTTAGTGCTTAATAAACCCTTCCACTGAATTTTAATAATTATTTTAGGAATAAAAGCTATGAAGGCAAGTTAAAGCTTAATAGTCAATTAAATTGGAAAAATCACCACCTACACCCCTAGTGACTTTAGGTTTGTGATGAAAATCATTTAAAAGGGTAAAGACCAACCCTTGCTGTTTGTGTAATTTAAATTAAATTATTTACATAAATATGTACACGGTCACTATCAAAAAGAATAAATAATAAAGAACCGCATATTGTTCCTTTTTGGAAGAGTATGCTGAATGTATTCTTATCTAGGTGAATGTGGTCAACCATGCACCCCATGGTTGTCATTTGTTGATTGTAATTAATTAAATTAAAAATCATCAAATAAAAATCTTGAATTTGCATTCTCGTGTAGATCTTCCCGACGGTAGATATACGCTCGTGCCGGAAGGAGGAGACGAAGGTGCTGACGAAGAGCTGCAGTACGTGGACATAGCTCAAGACCTGGGCCAAAGTCCAGAGGGGCCCAAGGCCAACCTTGCCAGCGAAGGCAAGCCCCGGATCATAACCCTGTCTTTTAAAATTTTGCCATTACCTTGCTATGATTGTGCATTTACGTTTCAGGAGTTGAATTGAAACCCTAGTTGCATGATCCCTAGGTACCTATGCTCTATCACTAGTATGATAGGTCGATAGCTGCTATGCTATAGGACCCAGTAGAAGTCGAGTGAAGTTCGTCACTCGCGAGAATAGGTTCTTATGTTGGAACCATAAGATCTTTATAAATGGATTGCTCATGTGGTAAGAGCATGGGATTTGGGCTCCGGTCCAGTGGCTTTCGTGGGCTAAGCTTTTGAACGTACTAAACACTTGTCGGGAATTGGACCGGTAAGCCTAGTACCTTAATGAGACGGTGCGGGAACTTACTATTACTACTCTTGAGTAATCACCTACCGCATTGCAACCGGGAGGTGGGTACATGTGTGAGGCTGGGTGTACTGGGTGGGACATGTCAGATAGCCTTGTACCCGGGACTGTAAGATTCGATCCCAAACCGAGGATTTTTGGGAACCGCCTGGTCGGTGTCAGCTCTGTTGGGGCACCGCTCCGTGTGTTTAGGTCTACCTTGCAAGGTTTTAAACCAATCGATTGTCGGCCTCTCACCGTTATCTAAGACTGCTTAATCAACTGGCCATGATATCCCTTAATGATGGAACTTGGTGAATGCTTCTGCGTGAATTAATTGTATTGTACAATTCTTGATTGAATTAGTTGGCACACTTAGAAATGGTAATCAACTAGAACTTGTGCTAAAATAATGAAAGTAAGGACATACTCTTTATTGCTTTTCAGCAAAAGAACTCCACCGACCAAAAAGCCTCTCATGTCTAGAGTTTGGTGATGTAGTTATCACCCGACGGTTAAGTCTTCGAGTATTAGTATACTCACCTTGCTTTAATAATGTTGTTGCGGTGTTGTCGGCCTAGTGAGATTCCACCTGGAGCCTGGAATGGGTGGGAGAGGACGAGTGATGGCATCACGGATGGCCTCCTGTGATGTGTATCGTTGCGCTAGTTTATTTTTTTCCGCTATTTTCGAACTCTGAACCTTTACTTCCTGTCATGAACAATGGTTGTAATAATTTGGATTTAAATTGTGTTTGTACTCTGGACTCGCCTTCGCGTGAGTTTTAATGCATATGTTCGGTCCTCTGTATTGAATTCCAAGTGATTTACCGGGCGTTAACCCGGCAACTAACGACAGGATGATACTTTATTATCGCTTAATGACCAGAATGGATTGGTTTAGGTGATAGTACGGTATTTTCCTAGGCGGGTTGTCACAGCTGGTATCAGAGCGATTGTATGCACCAGAGTTGAATTAACAATCTTAATCACATGTTTTTGAATAAAATTTGCCAAGATTGCTTGGATTTGCAAAATACGTTGGTCCGTTAAGGATAAATTAGACCGAGAAGCCCTAGAGGGAATTTTGGGTTCTTTTAGGTGGCTTATTAACCTATGGTTTATTTTGCTAACTCCCAGCTCATTTTATTTCTGTCAGACTTACTTTCTTGCACAACCAAACTAGATGAGCCACGTGCATTATACGTGTGTTGTACCGCATCACGGGAATTGCGGGGGTTGATGGAGTGATCCATTCCACGGATCCCATCTTCACGTCTGGTCATGAGTTGTGATGTCGCCACGTGTTTTATACGTGTGCATTCCGCATGTCGAATATGCGAGGCAAGGATACACTCCATTCAAACGGAGGGTGTCCGAGGTTGGACGCTGTCCATGCAGCGACTTAACGCATGGATGCCGTTTCTATAGTGAACGGTAATGTATGTGAACGCTTCCGTGACGTGCTGGCACGGAAGGTGTTGGGGATTCAAGAATCGGAAGGAATCCCCGAACATATGTAAGAAGAAACTCAAGAATATACGCAAGAAGGAATCTGAGAACGCGGAGACAAGAAATCTCCGAAAACCTGACTTCCTCCTCCAAAGTCGTGAATCCCTTTACACGTGCCGTTGGACCCCCTTTTATAGGAAGACGTAGGGACTTTTACACTCCGAGATTACCCTCGAATCTAGAGAATATTCCTAGTGTGAACATGTACATAAACGACTTTTACATCCCGTGATTTGCGGGGCTGATTTCATACATTTACAGGCTTGCCACTAGTTCACACTCCAAACCCGGACTTTTGAGATGACGTCTTTGACTTGGCTTCTCCTTGACTTCCGAAGCTTTATTCATGAAAATCACCACTCATTGGAGTTCCCGAATTGAGGCTCCTTGAAACTCCTGAATTTTGCAGGTTCCAGGTCTCTTGAACTTCACCAGTTTCCAGACTCCCGAACTTCGCAGGTTCCAAGTCTCCTGAACTTCGCCAGTTTCCAGACTCCCGAACTTCGCAGGTTCCAGGTCTCCTGAATTTCACCAGTTTCCAATCATCCTGAAACAGACAGCAGATTTGCGAACTGAAGCCAATTCGGCTATTACTTTCGCATATCATTAGAAGGTCAGCGAAATGTATGAAATTCATCAGGATCTCTTCATGAGTGTTTCCTTTTCACGAAACAGAACTTTCCATCCCGATGCTAATTCATGAATATACTTACGAATTCGGTAACTCCGACGTTTCGAGGGTGAAAGGTTTTTGCGCAATTCCCCAACACTAGCCCCTCGGGGAAGCGGGTTGACTCCGACGATCCGATTCCACGAAAAATCTCGAATTCTGGTTAAAAACGTCCTCTAACGTCGGGTGGACACGTCCCGGAAAACTCGCAACGGTCATAACGAGGCGGTTTCTTGAAACTACCCCCCTCTCCTCCCTATAAATAGAGAGCCTGCGCCGTAAGTTTTTTTTTCACCGCTTTGTCGCTTTCTTTGAAATCTTTCGAGCATTTTTGCTGAAGAACTCCTTTCTTGAGAACATCTGAAGTTCGGTGGTTTCTTTCATTTTCTAATGTATTGTCTTCTCTTCTTGAGTTTTCATTTTGTCGATTTCGTAGATCTTGTCTTTTATAGCTTTTCTTACACTTCAGTTTTTGTTACTCTTAAGTAGGTGGCTCGTACTAAGAGTACTGCTAGACCGATGACTTCAGAGGAACTGACTGCTGCTGGCCTTTCGCCGAACAAAGAAGAGGTTCACGATTCTGGTGAAGAAGACTGTGAAGGCAGCAGTAGTAATAACGGTGGTAATGATGATGGAGCTGAAGCTAATTCTGACCGTGATGACTCTTTCCCGAAGGTTGACATCACCGGCTGAAATGCTCAAACACCTATTTCTGAAGTTGTTGTAAAAAACTTGTAAATTCGTGGGTCGCTACCCCCTTTCTGAACAATTGCTTTGTTAATTTTAACTCGAGGTCTCCTCAAGATGGGCTGCAGGATGTGATACCTTTACAAATTCGTCGTGGAAATCAAGTGGTTAGCGGTGAAGCTTGGCGTTTATACAAAGAAGCTTATCCTGAGCGTGATTTTTCCGATTTTTGGCTTGAAGCTAGTCTAGATTTTTCGATACACAGTTTTTATCTGTCCTGGTTCTTTCTTCAGCGTGAAGGCTACGTTGAAGCTTCAAGCCCTCGACCTCTTGTGAAGACGGAGCCCCTTAGCCCCGAGAGTAGCGATTACAATTTCGCTTATGCTAGTGATACTGCTGAATATAAGGGACGCGACCCAGGCCATATCGTCGAACTTTCGTATTGAATTCTTGGCTACCTGATGCTATGTAATGAATTTTCTACGAAATTTTGTATGTAACTAAGGCAACAAAGACGTTTTTCTTGAGAAAAAACGTCACCCTCCCCCACCTTGCCGTTTTGCATGCAAAATTTCGCAGCAGTCTGAAAATTGTAAGCTCTCCTCTAGTGTTTTTTTTCACGAACTTTCTGCAAGTTGTCTTGCGAATTTTGAAATCGCAAGACTTCTAGTGTAAGTCGACAAAATTTGTTTCACGAATTTTGTGGACTTTGTTCGCTTGGCACACTTGCCCTGGTTGATATCGCAACCTTCAGTTGCTTCAACCATCCTATCTTACGAATGTTAGCTTTCGGGGGGACTCGAGCCCCTTGGCCTCTTGAAGGAAAATGAATCATCGTAAATGTGATTCGTGACTTTTACTTCACACCTTTTCACGCACAAAAATTCTTAACAAAAACATATGTAATTCGTTAGTCGCAATCCTCAATTATTTCCGAACTTTTGGTAAGACATCCCTTCGTGATGGGAACTAGGCCACAACTTGTTGTTGTCTCAGGCCTTTCGGTGGGAATCCCTTTGACGGTGGGATTTAAGCCACAACTTGTTGTTGTCTCAGGCCTTTCTGGGGGAATCCCTTTGACGGTGGGATTTTAGGCTTTCACGGAGCCTTCGGCTATCACGGAGCCCCTTCACAAACTTTTCCTTTCTCACGATGGAATTTCGGCTATCACGGAGCCTTTCATGAACTTTTCTTTCACACGATGGAATTTCGGCTATCACGGAGCCTTTTGACGAGCTTTTCTTTCACACGATGTGATTTTGGCTATCACGGAGCCTTTTCACTAATTTTTCTTTCATATGATGGAATTTCGGCTATCACGGAGCCTTCTCGCGAACTTTTCTTTCACATAATGGAATTTCGGCTATCACAGAGCCTTTTCATGAATTTTTTTTCATATGATGGAATTTCGGCTATCACGGAGCCTTCTCACGAACTTTTCTTTCACATAATGGAATTTCGGCTATCATGGAGCCTTCTCGCGAACTTTTCTTTCACATAATGGAATTTCGGCTATCATGGAGCCTTCTCGCGAACTTTTCTTTCACATAATGGAATTTCGGCTATCACGGAGCCTTTTCACGAATTTTTTTTTTCATATGATGGAATTTCGGCTATCACGGAGCCTTCTCGCGAACTTTTCTTTCACATAATGGAATTTCGGCTATCACAGAGCCTTTTCATTAATTTTTTTTCAAATGATGGAATTTCCGCTATCACGGAGCCTTCTCACGAACTTTTCTTTCACATAATGGAATTTCGGCTATCACGGAGCCTTTTCACGAATTTTTTTTTCATATGATGGAATTTCGGCTATCACGGAGCCTTTCATGAACTTTTCTTTCACACGATGGAATTTTGGCTATCATGGAGCCTTTCAAGTACTTTTCTTTCACACGATGGAATTTTGGCTATCATGGAGCCTTTCAAGAACTTTTCTTTCACACGATGGAATTTCGGCTGTCACGGAGCCTTCTCAAACTTTCACGAATTTTTTCTTATGATGGAATTCAGGGTATCAGGAACCTTTCTCAAACTTTCACGAATTTTTACTTATGATGGAATTCAGGCTATCACGGAGCCTTTCTCAAACTTTCACGAATTTTTTTTTCATATGATGGAATTTCGGCTATCACAGAGCCTTTTCATGAATTTTTTTTCATATGATGGAATTTCGGCTATCACGGAGCCTTCTCACAAACTTTTCTTTCACACGATGGAACTTCGGCTATAACATAGCCCTTTCATTAAACTTTTCTTTCACACTTAGAAACTTCGGCTATCACGGAGCCCTTTCATGGAATCATTCACCTCATTTGGAAATTCTCGAAACATACGAATTGGGGGGAAACTCCTTTCATAAATGATAGAAAGAGTATTTGCATAGTATTACATAGTGGGTTTCAATGGAAAGTAAGCATTTGAAAGTAATCAGAGGAGAATGTAAACTTATTTCCTTGTAATGTGATATTTCTAATTCATGCATGAGATGTATTCATGTAATGCGATGCTTATGATGCATGCTGATGCATATGAATGAAATGCTTGGATATGCATAGATTTATTTAAGTTCTGAGAATGTTCGGAATCATGAAGGTTATACCTTGGTGCATTGAAATCCATTCTTTTCACAAGAGTCCATTGATTGATGAATACCAAAAGAGATAATCCCAATCGACGATGAAAGCGAAGTAGTTAAGATGATTCCAATAGATGATGAGGACGCAAGTGTCCATCTCAAAAATGTCATGTCCCAATTTGATGAAAACCAATACACCTGCAATTGAGGAAGCATCTCGTATATTTTGAAGGATATTTCAATCAGTGATGATATCATCACAAATAAGCAGATAAGTCGACAAAAGCTTGACCGAAAGCTTTTGTGGACTTACCATCAGCTTTAGTCGATATAGCAACCTTAAGTTGCTTTCGACTATTATTTTTGGACTTAGTTCTATGGAAGATGAAAATTTCATTGAAAACGGGTATTCACACTTGGTGAGATCCTATAGGTTAACAAGAAAAATTTCTAAGGAATAGAAAGTGCAGCCCCACTAGGGCTTTTTAGAAAAAGTTTTGATATTGCAAGAACTTTAGATGATAATACACAAATATAGTTAAATAATAAATTCTTTTAAAGGATACAACCTGCAAATATAGAAGTTAGCATAAATAATAAGTATACTATTATTTTACAAGTTTTCGCTCGAGGTTCCAAGAATTTGCCGATTCAAAGATTTTGTGATTTCGCACGTTCCGAGATTCCGAAATTTTGCTCATTTCGAGATTCCAAGATTTCGCTCGTTGAAAGATTCAGAGATTTCACTCGTTGAAATATTCCGAGATTTCACTCGTTGAAGATTCCGAGATTTCACTCGTTGAAGATTCCGAGATTTCACTCGTTGAAAGATTCTGAGATTTCACTCGTTGAAAGATTAGAGATTTCACTTTCGTTGAAGATTAAAGTTTCACTCGTTGAAAGATTAGAGATTTCGCTTGTTTGATTGCGCTCGGCGTTGCGGGTTAAGATTGCTCGAGGTTGGCGAATTCAAAAATTCTGCTGATTAGAGATTCCAAGATTTCACTTGTTAAGTTAATTCGAGATTTCGCTTGTTTCGAGATTGCGCTCGACGTTGCCAGGTTCCGAGATTGCGCTCGAGGTTGGCGAGATTCCAAAATTCTGCTGATTCCGAGATTCCAAGATTTCACTTGTTCCGAGATTCTGAGATTTTTCTCATTCCGAGATACTTTTCTTCTTCGAGATTAAAGATTTTTCTTTTTACGAGATTTTGAGAGATTTTTTTTTCTTCTAAGATTCTGAAGTTTCCGAGATTTTTCTAAGATTCTGAGATTTTTCTTCTTTCGAGATTCCAAAATTTTGCTCGAAGTTTCCGAAATTCCTTGGCACTTGGTAGCATGTGCATGAGGATGTACAACTTCGGATGCATTCAGGAAGCCTTGGGAACAGCGGCAGGCAACAACTGCTTTGCTTGGTCGTGCATGTTGTGCAGATGTGATGACGACATCTGATATGTTCACTAGGTTCTGTGTTTGCCAGCTTCGATAGTTATCCTACCAACAGCTTCAAGATGTTCCGCTCGAGGTCATGAAGTTCTGAGATTCTGGTGATTTCAAGATTCCGAAATTCCACTTGTTCTAAGATTCTGAAATTTCACTTGTTCAAAGTTTCTAGAATTTCGCTCGTTTTGAGATTCCAAGATATTTTTCTTCTTCTAAGATTCCTTTCTCACGATGGAATTTCGGCTATCACGGAGCCTTTTGACGAGCTTTTCTTTCACACGATGGAATTTTGGCTATCACGGAGCCTTTTCACTAATTTTTCTTTCATATGATGGAATTTCGGCTATCACGGAGCCTTCTCGCGAACTTTTCTTTCACATAATGGAATTTCGGCTATCACAGAGCCTTTTCATGAATTTTTTTTTCATATGATGGAATTTCGGCTATCACGAAGCCTTCTCGCGAACTTTTCTTTCACATAATGGAATTTCGGCTATCACAGAGCCTTTTCATGAATTTTTTTTCATATGATGAAATTTCGGCTATCACGGAGCCTTCTCACGAACTTTTCTTTCACATAATGGAATTTCGGCTATCATGGAGCCTTCTCGCGAACTTTTCTTTCACATAATGGAATTTCGGCTATCATGGAGCCTTCTCGCGAACTTTTCTTTCACATAATGGAATTTCGGCTATCACGGAGCCTTTTCACGAATTTTTTTTTCATATGATGGAATTTCGGCTATCACGGAGCCTTTCATGAACTTTTCTTTCACACGATGGAATTTTGGCTATCATGGAGGCTTTCAAGAACTTTTCTTTCACACGATGGAATTTTGGCTATCATGGAGCCTTTCAAGAACTTTTCTTTCACACGATGGAATTTCGGCTGTCACGGAGCCTTCTCAAACTTTCACGAATTTTTTCTTATGATGGAATTCGTCGAACCTTTCTCAAACTTTCACGAATTTTTTCTTATGATGGAATTCAGGCTATCACGGAGCCTTTCTCAAACTTTCACGAATTTTTTTTTCATATGATGGAATTTCGGCTATCACAGAGCCTTTTCATGAATTTTTTTTCATATGATGGAATTTCGGCTATCACGGAGCCTTCTCACAAACTTTTCTTTCACACGATGGAACTTCGGCTATAACATAGCCCTTTCATTAAACTTTTCTTTCACACTTAGAAACTTCGGCTATCACGGAGCCCTTTCATGGAATCATTCACCTCATTTGGAAATTCTCGAAACATACGAATTGGGGGGAAACTCCTTTCATAAATGATAGAAAGAGTATTTGCATAGTATTACATAGTGGGTTTCAATGGAAAGTAAGCATTTGAAAGTAGTACTGTAGGAGAATGTAAACTTATTTCCTTGTAATGTGATATTTCTAATTCATGCATGAGATGTATTCATGTAATGCGATGCTTATGATGCATGCTGATGCATATGAATGAAATGCTTGGATATGCATAGATTTATTTAAGTTCTGAGAATGTTCGGAATCATGAAGGTTATACCTTGGTGCATTGAAATCCATTCTTTTCACAAGAGTCCATTGATTGATGAATACCAAAAGAGATAATCCCAATCGACGATGAAAGCGAAGTAGTTAAGATGATTCCAATAGATGATGAGACGAAGTGTCCATCTGAAAAAATGTCATGTCCCAATTTGATGAAAACCAATACACCTGCAATTGAGGAAGCATCTGTATATTTTGAAGGATATTTCAATCAGCAGTATGATATCATCACAAATAAACAGATAAGTCGACAAAAGCTTGACCGAAAGCTTTTGTGGACTTACCATCAGCTTTAGTCGATATAGCAACCTTAAGTTGCTTTCGACTATTATTTTTGGACTTAGTTCTATGGAAGATGAAAATTTCATTGAAAACGGGTATTCACACTTGGTGAGATCCTATAGGTTAACAAGAAAAATTTCTAAGGAATAGAAAGTGCAGCCCCACTAGGGCTTTTTAGAAAAAGTTTTGATATTGCAAGAACTTTAGATGATAATATGCAAATATAGTTAAATAATAAATTCTTTTAAAGGATACAACCTGCAAATATAGAAGTTAGCATAAATAATAAGTATACTATTATTTTACAAGTTTTCGCTCGAGGTTCCAAGAATTTGCCGATTCCATGATTTTGAGATTTCGCACGTTCCGAGATTCCGAAATTTTGCTCATTTCGAGATTCCAAGATTTCGCTCGTTGAAAGATTCAGAGATTTCACTCGTTGAAGATTCCGAGATTTCACTCGTTGAAGATTCCGAGATTTCACTCGTTGAAAGATTCCGAGATTTCGCTTGTTTCGAGATTGCCCGACGCGTTGCTGTGTTCCGAGATTGCGCTCGAGGTTGGCGAGATTCCAAAATTCTGCTGATTCCGAGATTCCAATATTTCACTTGTTCCGAGATTCTGAGATTTTTCTCATTCCGAGATACTTTTCTTCTTCTGAGATTCTGAGATTTTTCTTTTTCTGAGATTTTGAGAGATTTTTTTTTCTTCTAAGATTCTGAAGCTTCCGAGATTTTTCTAAGATTCTGAGATTTTTCTTCTTTCGAGATTCCAAAATTTTGCTCGAAGTTTCCGAAATTCCTTGGCACTTGGTAGCATGTGCATGAGGATGTACAACTTCAGATGCATTCAGGAAGCCTTGGGAACGGCGGCAGGCAACAACTGCTTTGCTTGGTCGTGCATGTTGTGCAGATGTGATGACGACATCTGATATGTTCACTAGGTTACGTGTTTGCCGACCCGGTTATCCTACCAATAGCTTCAAGACGCGTTCCGCTCGAGGTCATGAAGTTACGAGATTCGTGATTTCAAGATTCAAATTCCGCTTGTTCTAAGATTCTGAAATTTCACTTGTTCAAAGTTTCCAGAATTTCGCTCGTTTTGAGATTCCAAGATATTTTTCTTCTTCTAAGATTCCGAAGTTTCCCTCGTTCAAAGATTCCGAGATTTTTTTCTTTTGAGATTTTGAGAATCTTTTTTTTTTGAGATTCCGAGAATTTTTCTCCTTCTGAGATTCCGAGATTTCTCTTCTCCCAAGATTCCGAGATTTCTCTTCTTTTGAGATTTCGGGATTTTTCTTTTGAGATTCCGAGATTTTTCTCCTTCGGAGATTCCGAGATTTTTCACCTTCTAAGATTCTGAGTTTTTTTTGCAAGATTCTGAGTTTTTTCTTCTTCTAAGAATTTGAAGTTTCTTGTTCAAAGATTCCAAATTTCGCCGAGATTAGAAGTTTCGCCAAGATTTCAGATTTCGCTCAAGGTTGAGAGGTTCGAAGATTCTGCTCGTTCGGAGATTCTAAGATTCCAACATTTCGCTTGTGGTTGCACAGTTCCGAGATTCCAAGATTCCATGTTTGTGAGATTCTGAGATTCCGTAGCTTGCTAGCAGCTTCGAGGGTTCTAGCTTTGCTAGAAGATTCCTTGCACTGCTTTCTAAGTGCCATGTACTATATCCGCGAGGTTAGCTCTAGCCTCGAGTACTCTAGTGCAACTTGTGAAATTTGCATTGCACAAAAGTGAAAATTCACCATCGAAGGTGATGGGATGTCCATGGCAACACCTACAATCATATATAGTAGTTTCAGATTTTTGAAGAATGTCTTTTGCTGTGGTAACTCGTGAAGTTTTGTCTCGTGCAGAACCACGGTGGGCGCCAATGTTGGGGATTCAAGAATCGGAAGGAATCCCCGAACATATGTAAGAAGAAACTCAAGAATATACGCAAGAAGGAATCTGAGAACGCGGAGACAAGAAATCTCCGAAAACCTGACTTCCTCCTCCAAAGTCGTGAATCCCTTTACACGTGCCCTTGGACCCCCTTTTATAGGAAGACGTAGGGACTTTTACATTCCGAGATTACCCTCGAATCTAGAGAATATTCCTAGTGTGAACATGTACATAACGACTTTTACATCCGTGATTTGCGGGCTGATTTCATACGTTCAGCTTGCCACTAGTTCACACTTCAAACCCCGGACTTTTGAGATGACGTCTTGACTTGGCTTCTCCTTGACTTACGAAGCTTTATTCATGAAAATCACCACTCATTGGAGTTCCCGAATTGAGGCTCCTTGAAACTCCAATTCGCAGTTCGGTCTCGAACTTCAGTTCAGACTCCGAACTTGAGTTCCAGTCTCCTGAACTTCACCAGTTCGGACTCGAACCCGCAGTTCCAAGTCTCCCGAACCGCCCTTCAGACTCCGAACCCGTTCAGGTCTCCCAATTTCACCGGTTCCAATCATCCTGAAACAAATAGCAGATTTGTGAACTGAAGCCAATTCGGCTATTACTTTCGCATATCATTAGAAGGTCAGCGAAATGTATGAAATTCATCAGGATCTCTTCATGAGTGTTTCCTTTTCACGAAATGTAACTTTCCATCCCGATGCTAATTCATGAATATACTACGAATTTAACTCGACGCGTTTCGAGGGTGAAAGGTTTTGCCCAATTCCCAACACTAGCCCCTCGGGAAGCGGGTTGACTCACGATTCGATTCCACGAAAATCTCGATTCGTAAAAACGTGTTGGGGAATTGGGCAAAACCTTTCACCGAACGTCTGAGTTACCGAATTCGTAAGTATATTCAAGGAATTAGCATCGGATGGAAAGTTCTGCTTTGAAAAGGAAACACTCATGAAGAGATCCCGATGAATTTCATACATTTCACGACTTCTAATGATATGCAGTAATAGCCGAATTGGCTTCAGTCGCAAATCACTGTCTGATCTGTGATGATTGAAACCTGGTGAAATTCGAGACCTGAACCCGCAAGTTCGGAGTCCGAAATTGAGTTCAGAGACTTGAACCCGGGTTCGGAGTCCGAAACCGTGAAGTTCAGAGACTGAACCCGCTGTTCGGAGTCTGAACCTGTGAAGTTCAGGGAGACCTGAACCCGAAATGTGGAGTTTCAAGGAGCCTCAATTCGAACTCCAATGAGTGGTGATTTTCATGAATAAAGCTTTAAGTCAAGGAGAAGCCAAGTCAAAGATGTCATCTCAAAAGTCTAGGTTTGAAGTGTGAACTAGTGGCAAGCCTCAGAATGTATGAAATCAGCCCCGCAAATCACAATGTAAAAGTCTTATGTACATGTTCACACTAGGAATATTCTCTAGATTCAAGGGTAATCTCAAAAGTCCCTATGTCTTCCTGGGTCCAAGGGCACGCATATGTTCGGGATTCCTTCCAAGTCGCTAAGCGACTAGTTATATTAGGGAGAAACGTATATATGCCTTGCCACTGGCGCTAACTTCGAGTTTTGTCTTGATTACCTTGTGAGGACGAATAGGACGTCTTGCATCATGCTAAAAGTCGTGGAAAAACTTAAAACTGAACCCATACTTGTTTATGTGCTCTCTAAGGTGAAATTTTGCTAGTATGTTTTATCCTGCCTAGCCCCTCAGGTGTAGGTGTTGCTGTCCAAAAATCTGTTGTGGCTATTGGTGTAGATCATGCTCCCTGTCCAAGAATCTTTTGTCTAGGAGATCTCTACCCAAGTTGCTCCATATCTAATCTAGTTCCTGCTCGCAAAAGCTCACGATCATAGCTTTTGTCTATCTCAAGTTATGCTCAGATTTGTGAACATCTGTCCTGCTGATTTTTCCAGGAACCAAATCTGAAATTCTTGCTTGGTCAAGCACCTTCCTAGCCTTCCGAGATAAATCTTTATATGCCAAGCATATGTCTCATAAACTTGCTGAGTTGCTACGCAAATTTGAGAAATTTTGGGACTCTGGTTTTAAGTTATGAATTTTTGTTCACAACTGCCAGAACTTTATGTCATTATGTATGTCTGCTCGTTTCGAGTTCTAACATACGATTGTACCTTGGTACCCATGGCTACCCCATTTCTTAACCACGTACTCTTTTATCCTGGATCGAGTTTATCCTTGTACACTCACACCCGTCTGGTTCTCACTTTTGTCGTTATGTCCAGATGGACAACCTTGAATCTGCGTCGGCTGATGTGGAAGCATGGACTCTCGTGAACTACCTCGAGGAGGGTGGATTTCCTGCACTTTTGTGGGACACCCTGAAGGACTTTGGGTACACTACTTACCCAGAGTACTCAACACGTGAGGTCATGACCACCGGCCAGCTCCTTCGTTGTGAAGTGAAGGTGAAGATTTCTGTGTGCCCGACCAATCCTGCTTGGGAAGAATGGGAGTGTAAGGCACAAGGACTAAACCTGGCTGACACTGTGCAGAAGGCTGCTCTCGAAGCGCTCACAACTTTTTGTGGGAAGCACCCTGACGAGGTAGTCGACACTGCAGCCGAGTGATTCTCATGCACGAGCGACACACCTGCCTTGTGTCGAACACAAAGCTTTTCTTCCAGCCCAGGGCAACTCCCAGTATAGCCCTGAACTTGTCACCTCAGTTCGTTTCTCTAAAACCATGTACGACACCTACCGACGGATGGATGGAGAAAGTGTATTCTATAGACACCAAATCTATAGGTACCGAGTTAAAGAAATGGAGAACACCGCTCAAGCGTTGAAGGAAGCCCGAGCAATGATAGCTACTCTCAAGAAGGAAAGACGCAAGGACAAGGCAAAGATTCGGGAACTGAGTGAAGTTATCCATGAGCAGAATTTCCTGTTGCAGCATAATGACCAGTATATGTTTGAACTAGAGAATCAATTGGAAGCTATAGCAGCTCCACCTCCGGAACCTGTCATTCCGGGACCCGAAGAAGAAGAAGATGCTGGAGAAATTCAAGGAGAATCTGGAGTCGAGTCTGGACCTGCTTCACCGTAGTTTTCTTCGGCATGGAAGATTCAGACTATAGGAAGTAAAACCTAAGGCTAGCTTGTCGTTTGGTTGGAGTTTGGTGTGCTTGTAAGAACGTTTTAAGTCGTACAAGTGTAATAGTAGTAAGGAAACTCCTAGTGTGTACAGCCGCTCTTGGTTGAGTTTTGTGGTAGGCTGAACTGGGAGCTTTCTTGGTGCAGCTAGTCTGCATTGTAACTCCCAGGTGTTGTTAGGATGATTCTGAGATCTTCCATCGATGTAATGCTGTTGTTAAACACCCTCGGTTGTGGTGCGTGGAATGTGATTTGAGCTAGTTGTGATCAAATCTTGATCTCGAGTTGAATACCAACTTTGGAGTACGTCTGCTGACCTTAAAAGAGAATTTCCGGTACATGAGCATCGTGCTCTGAATTTTATGCTTATGGCCACTGTGTTGTCCGATTCCGTAAAACTTACCATAAATGGGCTTTCGTCGTACATATTCTACTTGTCAATTTTATGAGCAAGCTTATGAATGTGTATTTAATGAAAACTCAATTTTTCAGATGGTCGGACCGACACGCAACACTCCCAATGGTTTCGGTGCCTCAGGTAGTGGTGACCCACCACCACCACCACCCCGACACCAGAGGCACTCGACAGCAAACCGCGTGATTGCGCCAGCCTCAGATGCACAGGATGGACCAGGCCAGTACAAATTGAAGCAGACCTCCTCAGCGGGGCCAATCATGAGGGACCACATACGGTCGCTACCTACACCCAGTTTATTGGGATGAAGCCCCCAACATTCACTAAGGAAGAAGAACCGCTTGAAGCTGACGCATGGGTCAGGGCCATAGAGGCCAAATTTTCTGCTTTTACCCTTCCTTGTTCCGAGGAGCACAAGGCAAACTTCGCGACCTTGCAACTTCGGGGTGAAGCCCTGATGTGGTGGGAACATTTCAAGTCTATGCAACCTGCTGGACACGAAGTCACTTGGGTTGAGTTCAAGCAAGCTTTCAAGGACCACCATATCCCTAAAGGACTTATGGACAGAAAAATGAGAGAGTTGTTGGCTCTGAAGCAGGGAGCTGACACCGTGTACCAATATGCACAGAAGTTCAATAGTCTCTGCCAGTACGGAGGACATCACGTGGACACTGATGCCAAGAAGATGGAACGTTTTCGTGATGGTCTCGATGGTGACTTGTACGAAAGGCTAATACTGCTGGAGCCCAATAGTTATCATGAGTTAGTAAACAAAGCTATCTCCCAGGAGGATGCCATGAAGAAGGCACAGAAAGATAGGAAGCGACAAGCTGATTTCACTTCCGGCAGTGAATCGAGCAAGCAATTCCGCTTTGTCAAGAAGCATACTCATGGGTCTTCGCAATCCTCGCCATCTGGGCAGTGGAGAATGACCTCATTCCAGAACAAGCCTTCGGGAAATTTCCAGTACCAAAAGAATCAACAGCAAGTGTCCAAGCCTAAAGAACTTCCACCCCGCATTTGCTACAATTGTAGACAGCCCGGGCATTATGCAAATGAGTGCACGAACCCCAGGCAACAGAAGCCCCAGCAGCAGAAGCAGAACCCCGGATCCGCTAATGGCAACCATAGCAAGAAGCCAAGCTTTCAAGTAAAGCAAAGCCAACTGAATTTCATGGGTAACATCTCTATTCAAGAACCCACCCTACTTCGTCTTTTACTTTCGAATCTCGGGACGAGATTACATTTTAAGGGTAGGTGGACGCCTCGTGTTTTTAATTAGCATCATTAACGCTAATGACCAAATCAGCTGAGTCAAACCTGCTGACATTGGTCAAACCATGGTCAACCTGGGTCCTCACCTCGAAAACCTCGCTGACCAACCCTAATGACCCTCTTGATCAAGTCAACACACACTCGTGGTCAATCCTTGGTCAAAGGCACGGTCAAACCCCACCCAAACCCTAATGTCTTTGAACGTCCTCCGGAACTTTTGCCGCGTTCTCCAAATTTCACCTAAACACTTCAAAATCTCCCAATATGAAAGTTGTCCAGTTTTTCGAGGGACACAACTTTCATGTTGGATGGCATTTCAAATTTTGAGTGGAAAAGGATGAAAAACTTCGTCAACTGTCACAGCTGCTCACCAAAGCAGTGGCATTCAAAGTTTGGCTGCAGTTTATGCAAAAACCGTTGAGAAAAACACCATAGAGCCTTTGTAAAAGTTGTAGAGGGTAGAGAGATCTACAACTTTGCTATTTACTCCTCGGTGCACTTCAGTTCAAATTTTGGGAGTAAATCGTGGTCAAAGTAGCCTGCATCAACATGTGATGCCGGACGTGCGGACGTCGCGCCACCGCGTTCCGCTCGTAGCGCCACGCGCCGCCCATGCCGCCGCCCCGCACGCATGCCGAGACGGGCCCGTGACCCCGGTCCGTCGCCGCCCTCGGACGCCCTCCGCCACGTGGAACCCCGCTTGCCACCGCCGCGCACCACTCGCCCCGGCCCGGTCGCCCCTGTGACGCTGCCGTCGAGGCTTCGCCGTCATGCGCGGCGTAAATGGCCGGGTAGCCTTAGCCAAGCGGCGTTACCTCCTGCACGCTCGCTTGCCTTTATAAGGGCCGCTGCTTCTTTCTCGCGCACCCACGGCGCTGTCCGCCATGGCCGCCGCCTGGGCGAGCTCCTTTCTGCCGCCCACTAGGCCGCCGCGACGAACTCCTTCCTGTGGACCTGCAGAACCTTCCCGCGCCACGCCTTGCTCGCCGCTGCCTCGCCGGCCGGATCCCGCCGCCAAGCCCCTCCGCCCGCGCTCCTCACCGGCGACTCCTCGCCCAACTCCGACCACCACAGAGCCCTAGGTGAGCATCCGACGAGCTCCACCCTTACCCGGCCGGAGCGCCGGAACGGTGAATTCCAGCGAGCCAGCCGCCCTTGGTCCAGGGACCCAATTGCAAGTTCGCGTTTCTTCCTAGGGGCCTGAGAGTAAACTGAGGGCATGGTTGTGAGGCTTTGAATAGTTCCAGGGGCCTGAGTGGAAGTTTGAATCTTCAATAGTGTTGCCAATTTGCTGATTCTTGTCAAATGCATAGAAAATTGTAGAAAACTCAGAAAAATGCAAACTAAATTTTGTTAGATTCCTGGTGAAAAACACTACAACTTTTGTAAAACTTGTCTATGCTTTTTCCTGATAATTTTTGCACGAAAAATAGAAATGTGAAAAACCTAGATCTGTTGTATCTCAAAATCTATAAGACCTCTGTAGCTAATTTTTGGATATGTTGTGTGTTATGTTATGACTAGCTCCTGTACCAAACATTGCACAAAGTTATGTTGTAAATCTTTTTATATAAATTCTTTTCTATTTATGCAGAATCTGTACAAATGATTTTTGTAGATAAAAATAGTTAGATTTTTGTGCCCAACTTCTGCATGTTGTCTTTTTATGCCAAAATGCACATCTGGTGAATTAATCACAATTTTATAGTTGTCAGAAATATTTATTCTTGAAATATGCTTGTTTTTCTTTGTAATTGCATAGCTCAAGATCTTTAATAGTTCTAGGTGTATATGTTGCATCCCTAGCCTAGTTTTGGACAAGAGATCATATGGGGGAAAGTTTGAATCATTTGGATGTGTATTTATTTTTGTATGCATTATTCTTGCTTCATTAGCTAGCTTTTGTTATTTTCAAATAATTAATTTCTTAGCTATCCTAAGCATGCATGTGTGTTCAGTGGCTTGTTATAGGTGTTTAGTGCTTAATAAACCCTTCCACTGAATTTTAATAATTATTTTAGGAATAAAAGCTATGAAGGCAAGTTAAAGCTTAATAGTCAATTAAATTGGAAAAATCACCACCTACACCCCTAGTGACTTTAGGTTTGTGATGAAAATCATTTAAAAGGGTAAAGACCAACCCTTGCTGTTTGTGTAATTTAAATTAAATTATTTACATAAATATGTACACGGTCACTATCAAAAAGAATAAATAATAAAGAACCGCATATTGTTCCTTTTTGGAAGAGTATCTTTGAATGTATTCTTATCTAGGTGAATGTGGTCAACCATGCACTTATGGTTGTCATTTGTTGATTGTAATTAATTAAATTAAAATCATCAAATAAATCTTGCATTTGCATCCTCGTGTAGATCTTCCCGACGTGATATACGCCGTGCTTAAGGAGGAGACGAAGGTGCCGACGAAGAGCTGCGATGCGTGGGCGTAGCTCAAGACACAGGCCAAAGTCCAGAGGGGCCCAAGGCCAACCTTGCCCGCGAAGGCAAGCCCCGGATCATAACCCTGTCTTTTAAAATTTTGCCATTATCTTGCTATGATTGTGTATTTACGTTTCAAGAGTTGAATTGAAACCCTAGTTGCATGATCCCTAGGTACCTATGCTCTATCACTAGTATGATAGGTCGATAGCTGCTATGCTATAGGACCCGGTAGAAGTCGAGTGATGTTCGTCACTCGTGAGAATAGGTTCTTATGTTGGAACCATAAGATCTTTATAAATGGATTGCTCATGTGGTAAGAGCATGAGATTTGGGCTCCGGTCCAGTGGCTTTCGTGGGCTAAGCTTTTGAACGTACTAAACACTTGTCGGGAATGGGACCGGTAAGCCTAGTACCTTAATGAGACGGTGCGGGAACTTACTATTACTACTCTTGAGTAATCACCTACCGCTTTGCAACCGAGAGGTGGGTACATGTGTGAGGCTGGGTGTACTGGGTGGGACATGTCAGATAGCCTTGTACCCGGGACTGTAAGATTCGATCCCAAACCGAGGATTTTTAGGAACCGCCTGGTCGGTGTCAGCTCTATTGGGGCACCGCTCCGTGTGTTTAGATCTACCTTGTAAGGTTTTAAACCAATCGATTGTCGGCCTCTCACCGTTATCTGAGACTGCTTAATCAACTGGCCATGATATCCCTTAATGATGGAACTTGGTGAATGCTTCTGCGTGAATTAATTGTATTGTACAATTATTGATTGAATTAGTTGGCACACTTAGAAATGGTAATCAACTAGAACTTGTGCTAAAATAATGAAAGTAAGGACATACTTTTTGTTGCTTTTCAGCAAAAGAACTCCACCGGCCAAAAAGCCTCTCATGTCTAGAGTTTGGTGATGTAGTTATCACCCGACGGTTAAGTCTTGCTGAGTATTAGTATACTCAGCCTTGCTTTAATAATGTTGTTGCAGGTGTTGTCTGGCCTAGTGAGATTCCACCCGGCTGGGAGCTGGAATGGGTGGGAGAGGACGAGTGATGGCATCACGGATGGCCTCCTGTGATGTGTATTGTTGCGCTAGTTTATTTTTTTTTCCGCTGTTTTCGAACTCTGAACCTTTACTTCCTATCATGAACAATGGTTGTAATAATTTGGATTTAAATTGTGTTTGTACTCTGGACTCGCCTTCGCGTGAGTTTTAATGCATATGTTCGATCCTCTGTATTGAATTCCAAGTGATTTACCGGGCATTAACCCGGCAAGTAACGACAGGATGATACTTTATTATCGCTTAATGACCAGAATGGATTAGTTTAGGTGATAGTACGGTATTTTCCTGGGCGGGTTGTCACAGCACTGCGGGACCAGCTCGGGATGGGGGAAGACGCCGTGCTCAGATCCCACGCCAGGAGGAGGCTGTCGGGCCTCATGTCGGAGCCCGCATCACGTCGATAAACTGCGAATCGAGTTTCGGCTCGTCGCGCCATGGAGACAGGCCGCACCTACCCCCCGCGCTCGCCCCTGCCGCGTGGGCCCGGCCCCGGCGCTCGGGCGGCGCCCGCACGGCCTCGTTGGATCCGCTGGTCGGCGCCGGAGGCACTAGGGTCGGGGTCATCTTCAACCTCGGACCACCACGTTCCCTGAGCTCGAGCCTTGCCCCGCCTCCGCATTTGGCGGACTGCAGCCACGGACGGCGGGGGTGAGTTCCGCCAGCCGCAGCTGGGGCAGCCATGACCGACGGCGCGAGCTCCGCTCGGGGCAGTCACGTCCGGCGGGGCAGCTCGCCGGCAACAGGGATAAACATGTAAAGGGCCAAGGGTAAAATGGTCATTTCCATACGTGGGTCCCACATGTCAGATCGGTGGAACCGTTAAGTTCTAACAGATGGTGGACGGAATGGCATGTACGTCAACGAAAATTTGGTGCATGGCACACAAGTAACCGGGAACTTTTTCATGGCATGAGCGTAACCACGAACTTTTGTAATGGCATGTAGGTAAATCACTCCAAGTTTAGTGAGCCAGAAATTCATTTTCAGAGTATGCAGACCTAAGTGACACAGTTGGACAAGTTTAACGACCACCCGTGCATTTTACTCGTAAATTAAAGTTACCCTTTTCTTCTCTGATGTGGTATTGATAGATGCTGATGTGATGATATCCGTTACTTATCCAATTATTTCCCTGCTTGTCGATTTGGGGGCAACTGATAGTTGGATGGAGTTAATTCATTACACGTATCTCCACCAATGCTTATTCTGCAACATGCTTGAGTATAAACGGATTACTCATTTTACTGGATTTCTGAATTTGTTTTGTTTGCCTACCAGATGTACTCATATCTCAAGCATGCACATGCAGTAGTTCATATGATTAACTTGCATGGGCAATATCTCAGTTTGCTTGCTATATAAATTAAGCTAATCATGTTGAAAGCACCTGCTTTATGCTCACTACTTCAGTAGAGATAAATGCATAATTGCCTAGATATAAATGCAATATTTACTTTAATGCACCGATGCATATGCTGAATGTATCTACGTGATAGTTTAATAACCATATGTTTGCTATATATGCTGCATCTATGAGGTGGGCTGGAGGAAGAACCACACAATGGGCTAGGAACAACAAATATACTCATGGTAACAAATTTTTACTAAGACGTACCTTGCAACTGGCTACTAATTGGTCTGCAAATTCCTGCTTTTAGTTTTTAACTTTGAATATTAGAGATCTCGATTTGATCAGGCATGTTGCATCGACTGGTGACGACACTCGAGAGGTAGTGTCATTTATGGCTTTGGTTGGTTATTAGTGTTTGTGTTCAAGATCCACCTTAGTTATACGGTATACAGTGGTGAAGCATGGTTGAAATCCTTATTTGGTCTATACAGTGGTAAAGCATGGTTGAAATTTCTGCGAAGATATTGTTTATATGCACATGAACTAAATAACCTGCAGTTTGTTAGTTTTCTTCTTTTTGTGGGAGTTCAGGCTTGTAAAAAATTATTTGGCACGATAAGAAATAGCCTATTTGGCAGGATAAAGTTGTGGCCTAATATTAATCAAATTTACTTTTTGTATGGATTCATTTCAATCGTGTCCAAATGATTATGAGATGATCTATCCTCTCATCATGGTTCATCTATTTGAAGCACCAATATGTTGATTAATTTTCTGTGCCTTTTTTCTTTGCAGGTATCATTTTTGTATAAATATACATTCTGCCAATCATTATTTCAAGACACTATGTGCTTACTTAACTCAGATTATACAAATTAGGTAGCCATAATATACAAATTTGCCTCGTAGAAGGATAGGTAGATATTGATCTCACTATCACTTATTACTATATTTGCTTGCAAGCTTATATTTACCTACAATTCTAATTATTGCATTTTCTTAAATTTTAAATATGAAGATGCCTAATTTTGTGTAGTAGTCTTAATAGGTCATTCACGCAATTAGATTTCTCTATTCTTGTTTGTTGGCGAGAAATGTGTTTTCTCAAAATCCATCATCTGCTGCACCTATAAAAAGCTTGCAGGCACACTCATGCAGGTGGCAACTTTCAGAACCTTTGTTTCATTGTAGTGTATATGTCTGATAAAGAGCACCAGCAGCCTACCCTCAATCCTTTATATCGCTGGTTTCCTTCTTGCATGTTGCAACCACATCTTGCACATATCATTAAATGCTGATGTTGTTTGATGACTGACTTTGATTATCAATGATAATTGCTTATTCTTTCTTTTGCATAAGTGACATTTACTGATATTTGTAGACATTGTAGACACTGATCAGAACATTGAGTTTTTTTTTTGTTAAACGTCATGCAACCACTGTAATGGACGCCTTCATTGGAAGACATTCAGGTGTGCTCAAATGTTGGCAGGTAGTTGTGAAATGGAGGTAATGAGAAAACCTGTTTGTATTCTTTTTATCATGACACCACTATGGACATTGGAGCAAACTTTTGACACTGAAAATATGGATGCATGCCTTATACTGATGATAACTGTCGACTGAACAGATTCATTTTGTAGCATTGTAATCCTTTACTTGCTAAATGTCTACATATTTGAATTTTTTATTTTGTAGTAATGTAAATATTACACATGTGTAGTCATGGTGCTTCATATCTCTCTATAGAAATTTGTATTTCCTTATCAGTTGATATTTATAATCTGATTGCTCGAGATCTCTTTTGAAAGTAACACATTAAAATGATTTTCTCGTAAAACACGTGCGTATCGCACGTGCATTTTACTATATGAAAAAAGAGATCTCCGGCGGACAATAAATTTGTATTATTGCTTTCTAGGTAGAAGTCAATAAACATGCCCTTATTGGACCAAATTACAAACTTAATTTGGGCGATGAGTGTTACCTAGTGATTGAGCAACCTAAGCTAAGCTGTGGTCTGCCCTGTGACCTGTGGTCAAGAGGCTGAAGATATGCCTTATCGTAATTCGTAAAGCTTCTTACTGCTTTATTTAATTTGTCCCCAATGCAACATCTGATCAGCTGCTGCTTCGTTCCAACATGCTTTTAGCGTAGCAAGAGAAAGCAGCGAGAAAATCGGTCCTTATTTTACCAAGGACTAGCAATTTTGCCCGTGTTTTGCAACCGAAGAAATAATACTCACATGCTCATCACACAATAAACATGGTCGGTCCGTTAACTCGTGCCAGGTGAGGGCCACCACTCTAGTGCGACATGCAGTCCAGCCCAACACATAGTTAACAGGCCGGCCAGGTAGCGGCATGCCTTCCCAACGATACCTCTCGTCCTCTCCAAATGAAAGCATTCACCTAACCATATCCTCAGCGGTGGCACTGGCACAAAAGGTCTTAGCTTTGTGGGGCCTCCGAGGAGTGGAGAGACAAGTAGGCTTGGCTCGACGGACCCGGTGGCTGAACGAGATCAAGTGCGGGCCGCATGGTGGCAAGAAATAAGCAAGACGAAGTTGTAGACTTGAGCTGGTGTAGGGTAGCGGCTCACAACTGGAGTCAGCACGCAGGGTTTGCGACAGATCCGGGTGTGCCGAGAAGCTTCGATGCCGGGGGACACGTGGCAGGATCGCGAGGCTTGCTTCGGGAGGACGCAGACTACGGCGAAGGCGTGGCCGCCCGATGAGAAATACCAAGTCTTGACAATATTACCCCTAAGGGGTATGTATCTTCCTTTAAGTTGTAGATGTAGTGTGGTCATTTTCCCCACCCGAAGAGACTTCATATATATAGCTTAGGGTTGGATGGCAACTCATCCATTTGGACTGCTTCCTAATTCCTTTGCTCTATATGCTAGATTTTCTTCATGATTTTGTAGAGAATCTGACCTTTGGTTGTATGGAAGCATTCATTGTTGCGTCGATTTCCTCCTCTTAGCTCGTGTGATTTTCATTTCTTTTTCGGGCTATTTTTGGGGATTTTTCACTTGATTCGTCGATTTGGAGGCATTTCTGTTCGAATTTCTTTGAGGGGATCATGTGTGGATGTCTTGTTCATCTTTGTATATGATCTTGACCCCCCTCAAATGCCCGATTTGGCCTTCGATTCACGGATTTCGGTTGGAACCCTAGGTGTTTGTTTGAGCTCGCTAGGATTTCGATTCCTCTAGTTTCAGTTGGTTTGATGCCACAAATTCGTAGGGATAGCATCTCCTAGAGACGCTTCATCTTCCCCTATGATTTAGTTGCAATCCATTGGTTGGATCGAGAGATCGGGTGAAGGGAAGGAGGAGTTGACCTCCTAAGGGTCGAGCTCGGGCTGCTCTGTTTGCACCTGATGGACGGGCCGTGGGGGAAGGAGGGGAGTGGCGGCCTTCGCCACAGGCAAGGCGCACCAGCGGCCGCCACCGCCACGAGCAGGCCGCACCAGCCTCTACCGCAGGCAAGGCATGGCGGCCTTCAGCGCGGGGGTGGCCCTGCCTGCTCGCCTTGAAAGCACCACCGGCGGTGGCTGCTAGGGAGATGGAGATGAGGACCTGGGGAGATCCAGAGTTGCAGGGGTGGGCGCGGGTTTGAGGGAAATAGGAGGGAGGCGGTACGCAAGTACGAGGGAGAGAGAGCAGCTAGGGTTTGGGGATTTTGGGGTTGGTTATATATGGGAGTGGAGATTATTTTCGTGCCGGATCGGGCCGCCCGGCGTGCTGGGGTGGCAGGCCACGCCCTAGCACAGTGGTAAACGGGTTGTGCTGTGCTTGGGCCGGGCCAAAATCCTGTGCTTTCAGACAGGCCGCCGTGTTGCGGGCCATTTGGCCATCTATACACACACTAATTAAAAAATAAAATGAAAACATGCAAAACCTAATTTTCTAGGATACAAAACAAAATGAAAATACCTGCATTCCGAATGATCTTTCGGCAACACATGAAGAAACTATTTTTACAAGAAAACATCAATGTGAACTAGTCGAAACATGAGTAAGAAGAAAATACATGAATGAAAGTATAACAAACCCGAGACCGAGGTTCCAGCTGATCTTCCGGCAATAGATGGAAACCTATTTTACAAAAAAACATCATTGTAAACTTGATTAATAATGAGATGAGAGATAATACATGAACAGAAGTATTAAACATAGTAAAACAATATATGAAAAACCTGCAAATATGCCAACCAAATATTGCATGCATTTAATTTCATGATTGAAAAAACAAAAGGCTCAAAATGGTAGAAATTGCACAAAAATTATCTTGGTTCGTGTCGGTTTCACATTTCCTCTTAGGTGCACGATGAGATGTTGTGTTTGGAATATCCTGAAACAAAATTTGTCTACTCATCATGACAATATACGATGGATAGATAAACAAAATTGTTGGAACCACGTCAAATGGCAATAAAAAAATTGAGGAAGCAGTAGATTGAAACGAAGAACACAACAACTTACATGGATACAACATCTGAGAAGTCGTGCCTCTAAAACAATATTTTCGTCATTTGGGAATTGAGTTTTAGAGGGAACACGGGGTATAAAAAAGGGAGAAGTATTGATTGGTGTGATTGTGGGCATTTAACTCAAAAGGAAATATTCAAAGACTCAAAACATCATTTACATATAAATGACGTCCATCTAATTGCATTTGAATGTCGTCGATCCAATCATTCGGTGATTCTTTCCTTATTTTCCCTTTCCTTGCTAACTATTTATCTTGATTGTTTTCCCTTTCCTTGCTAACTATTTATGAATGACGCGGCTACCATTGACAAAATGATGCAGTAATTTTTCCTTATTCATCTAATCACGTAGTGATTCTTTCCTTACTAATTTTATTTCTTATTTTTCCTTTCCTTGGTGTGTCATTAATCACACCAATCAATTTTCCTTTACTTTGTATATCAATAGCAGGGAGGACACAGACACACTTGCCATGTGAGTTGCAATTCTAACATAAAAAACTAACCATGATGTTGAGAAGTGCAAAAACTTACATTTTTATCTGTATTTCATCATCAACTTAATTTTTCTAACTATAATTGGTTAAGTTGTTGAACTCAACTGAATGTATAGTTTGTGAGCCAGTATAGCTAGCTTTATGGCAGGTGCAATAATGTATACAAGGTATATCTAGTACATCTTGTTAGAAATAAAAAGCAGTAATGGCCTTTTATTCAACTCGACATTTACAACTTAATTATCAGGCCCCCGTACGTTGCACTTTTTATATATATTCACATATGCTGTCACAGTTTGCACATCATATTAGTTCATCACACCGTTTGTATAAACATCCCAAAGCTGTTGATGTACTGTTAGTGTTAAGGGGAAAAACTAGAACATGTACATATGAGCATGACGAGAGCAACCACTAAGCCTACTAGAGGATCAGTATATAGTAAAAGGGCATCCTGAAAGTGTTATGAACTGCGATGCGTGGGGAAGGTGATTGGAGGAATTGGGGCTGATTTATGGAGAATTAGGGCTGCAGAGCTACAATACCCCGTGGTGCTACAGTACCGCAGGTTCTGTTCACGCCCAGGGTTGTGGCGGCGGATAGGGTTGGAGGGGCGCAGGGAAACGCTGGCCGCGGGGCTTCGCCCACGGCCGGCAAGAGAGAAGGGTTTTCCTTCTAATCTATTGCTTGATTAGATTGATACATCTCCTCTCTTTAAATAGAGAGGATTACTTGACCCCTAAGCAAGGACTCGATCTTATCCCTAAAACTAACCCCAACGGGCCTCCCGGCCCATTAGACCCTTGACACCTGACAGAAAGTGTGGTGTTGGAATCTGGGGCATCAGGAGCACGATGTATCCTACACTTATATTTGGCACTCCTACTCTGTCTTGCTAATAGTGTAGAAAGGATACTGCAATGATGAATTTATCACTTAAATAGGAGCGGGAGGCAACTCCCAAGGTATCTATGGTACGTGCATCGGTTATATGGTCATGTTCAAGGCTTAATGATATATGGTAAATGGTATATGGCCACACGTTGTTGCAACTCGAGCTCAAAGCATGGCACATGATAGGAACTGAGCATATGATGATTAAAGATATCCCAAATAAAGGTCAGTATGGGATGCAGAGCGGGAGGATATATAGAGCCAATTGTAGTAGGAGCAAGTGATGTGGTTTAATGTGAGAGGAGCAGCATTATATAATAACCAATGACATTGATTAGTGGCTTCCATCTAAGATATATATCTAAGAGGTTTGTTATGGTGCTTGAGAGAGGAACCAAGAGGAACACGATAGAACCAGAGGTTCCTTTGTTAATATTTAGTTCCTAACCCACAGAGAATTAGTTCCGAGCCCACAAATATTTGGTTCCGGTCCACAATTTTGGTTCCTTGTAACATGTTCCTCCTATTTTTAAACCATCCGATCTGGACCGATGGACGGATCCTAAAATCCTCAACCATTGGAGATTGGTGACCAAAGAGAGAACTGAGTGAGACACTTGATTTCATTTATTTCAATAATCAATAGAACCCACATGAACTACAATCCGACATGAAGACGTTAATTACATGATATTTATGAGGTATTTGGTCAGAGAAACGGGTGATCCATCCCCTTTCTACTCTTCACCTTTTTGGTATATATGGAGAACATAAGTGGTTGATCCATATGAACAACTTGTAGCTTCATAATAAATATAATCATAAGTAGTGCTCTCACCCCACAAAAAAACTCAAAGAATCACCTCATGGTTCACCATTATATACTATCGCTAGATGAGGTGGTTCCTCAAACCACTCCGTGGTATATGTGTTTTCACATTTTAGTATTTATATGGACAGAGCTGACCTCGGCTCCCCAATCTCCATGAGATAGATGAGTTGCAGAAGTGGTCTGTGGAAGAAGGAACGAAGTTGTATCCGAAAAGTAGGAGCCGGAGGCATCATGAGGATTAACTAGGCATGTTGTTTGAAAACCACTAAGAAGGATCCGAGCAAATAGCAGCGGTGCCCATTTGTGATGCAATAGAAGTGCTAAGCGCTCTCTTGAAGATGGCATTAAGCTACCCCGGTTAGTCCGCTCTGTTTCCATGTGCTTGAAGGTTCTCTGGCAGCGATCTACAATGCAACGTCGGGGTATGCCGTAGCAAGCAGCCAGTAGCCGAGCACATATCCTTACTGACAGGTGTCAGGTAATAGCCCTAGCCTTTGAGCTTATATTAGTTTCCGACTCTATGTACGTCTTCCTCAACATGCATGTTTCACGAACTTCGTTGTGCTGCTTTCTGTGGCCATGTATTTAATTCGGTTATTAAATAAATATATGGGTGTATGTACCATCGTCGGCAGGTTATTGTTACAGCTACGACCTTTTGTGGAGTTTTTCTTAAATAATAAAAAAATGAGTAAACAACAGGGTAACGACTCAACATGAACTTTTCATTCCAAAAACCGGAGGGGTGGGGTTGGTGGGTTTAGCATAGGTATAGATGGCCAAATGGGCGGCCCGACACTACACGACACGAACACGTACGAGCATGACACGATTAGGCACGACACGGTTGGGCACGACAGCTTAATCGTGTCGTGTCGTGCTGCCACGCCGTGCCGACTCGTCGGCCCAGACACTGCACGATGAAGGTTCAACCGTGTCGTGCCGGCACGGTGACACGACCAATACGGCGTGCTAGTGTCGGCCCAGGCACTACAAGCAAGAAAGTGAAAGAATAGAAATCCGAAATTCCGAATCAAGATGGAAAGATCAAGAAATTCATCTGCAAGGATCACTTAAGTTCATGAATACATCGCATACACACAAATCAAATCCATCAAATCCACACAAATCAAATCCATCGTGGCCGGGTACCACGGCAGCGGCGCACATCAAGCATCCCCCGCCGTGCACCACAGCGCGCTGCGCCGGTCGCGACGGCGGGAGTGAGGGGTTGAGGAGGGGCGGAGGAGCTAGGGACGCGACGACTAGGGGGACGACGGAGGTCGGCGGCCTGCGGCCAGGGGAGAGGAGACGTTGGTCGGCGGGGCAGGGGCGTGCGGCGGCGTGGAGGGGGCGATGCGGCCAGCGGGCGACGGCTACAATACTTGAGAGGAAAGGTGGGGATTAGGGTTCGATTGGATTTTATATGCTGAGGTTGTGGGCTTTCATGGGCTGGATTAGAAGTGGGTTGGCAAATACATTTAAGCGGCTTTCGTGGGCTAGTAAGTTAAAGTCTAATAGATGCCTCCAAATTAGTCGTGTTTAGATGGGCTGCCCCTTCGTGTCAGGGCGCCGCACCACGTGCCGAGATCGCGCCCAGACACGCCCGCCATCGCGGTCGCGGCCGCAAGATCGATATACTACGGGCCGTCGTGTTAGTGTCGTGGTTCGGCTATGTTTTTAGTGTCGCGTGCCGTCCGCCTCGTTCCGCCCATCTGGACATCTATAAGCATATGGGGCTTCCAAAATTAAATAAATAAACAATATATCTATTTATTTATTTAGAAATTTTAGTAGTAATTCCTCTCAAAACACATCATTAATGTGTTTTGACAGTTACCCATTTATGCAGCTAGTCCACCTCAGTTCATTTGATCTACAATTCTTGTGTTCCCAGTATATCAGCAAGCGAGATGACGGAAAAATAGAGGCGTTGGAGAAATTGCCCATGGAGGTGTTAGAAAACAAGTTCTCTGATTCACACAAACACTCACAAGAGAATGCACTTAGCTAGGGGAAATTGGAGCTCTTTATTATTCAACATATTGTACATATACAAGTAGTGGGATTTTCTCCTATTATCTCTATCTATTGAACTACCCGGTAATCCTCTATTTATAGAGGTTAAGAGCTCACTGCTCATTCTCCCCCTCTACTGCTCATTTGCAATTTACTGTTTCATTAGCCATTTACTGTTCAGTGTTCACTCACAACAAAAGGTTTCACAACACTCCCCCTTGAGTGAACAATGTGCCCAGAGCATGCCTCGTCAAAAACTCCTCCCAAAAACCCAGTGGGAAAAAAGGGTAGGAGAAAAGAGTGCATTGCGCGAGCAAGCCGTATTGCACTTGTTGCCTCGTTAAAAACCTTGCATGAGAAAAACCCAGTGGGAGAAAACTCATCAAGGGAAAAAGAGTACAACAATTGATGCTCGAGTCAGGTCTTCAGGACCGACTTGTGATCTTTCAGGATCACAAACATGGGCTATGATTTTCGGGGTTGGTCTCCCCCTGAACCCTGCAAATTTCTAAGCCGCCTCATGCCAATTCCATAAATGCATTTATACCCTGCAAGATTGTCACATGATCTTACTTGCAGGATCTTAATCTCCCCGCTCTTCTGGAGCTCATGGGGGTAAAATAATTTTGGAGCACTATGTTTCGTGAGATTGCTCTTCACATAGCCCATATGCATCTGTGCAACACAAGCAGTATTATCTTCATAGATAATGGTGGGGGTGTTGATATTGCCCTTACCACATGACTTCTGGATGTGGTTAATCATACATCGTAGCCAGACACACTCTCGTGTGGCTTCGTACAGGGCGATTATCTCTGAGTGGTTGGTTGATGTGGCAACCAAGGTCTGCTTTACAGACCGCTATGATATGGCTGCACCACCACAGAGAAACACAAAACCAGTTTGTGATCTGGCATTATGGGGGTCGGACATATAGCCAGCATCCACATAACCCACCATAGTCAGATCCCTCCTTTTTGGAAACCACAACCCAAGGTCCTGAGTGCCTTTTAAATATCTGAGGATGGTTTTCACGCCAACCCAATGTCTTCTGGTTGGTGCGGCGCTGTACCTGGCCAACAGATTTACTGCGAATGCAATATCTGGCCGTGTGCAATTTGTAAGGTACATTAGTGCCCCTATGACACTAAGGTATGGAACTTCAGGTCCCAAACCTTGTTCATCCTCTCCCTTGGGTTGGAATGGATCCTTATCCGCTTCTAATGATCGGACGATCATAGGGGTTTTCAGAGGGTGGCACCCGTTCATATTGAACTTTTCAAGTACCCTCTTTGTATAAGTAGACTGGTGAATAAACACTCCTTCAGGGAGATGTTCGAGCTGCAGGCCCAAACAAAACATAGTTTTACCAAGTCTTTCATCTCAAACTCCGTCTTGAGGTAAGCCATTGCTTCCTCAATGTCCCTAGTCGTCCCGATGATATTCAAATCATCGACATAGACGGAGATGATGCAAAATCCATCGCTGGACTTCTTTATGAAGACACAGGGACAATCAGCATTGTTGATGTAACCTCTCTGCAGGAGAAAGTTACTCAACCAGTTGAACCACATCCTTCCGGATTGTTTCAACCCATACAACGACCGCTGCAGGCGGACGCTGAACATGTTGCAGTTTTGATTCGGTCCAGGGATCTTGAGTCCTTCAGGGACTCTCATATGGATCTCTGAATCAAGTGACCCATACAAGTATGCAGTCACAACATCCATCAACTGCATTTTCAAATTCAAGTTAGCTGCCATAGAAATAAGATATCGGAACGTTATGCCACTCATAACAGGAGAGTATGTCTCATCATAATTGATGCCGGGTCTCTGCGTGAACCCTTGTGCCACTAGCCTCGCTTTGTATCTTACCACCTGCCATGTTCATTCCTCTTCCGGAGGAAGACCCATTTGCATCCTACAGGGATGACTTTAGGAGGTGTTGGGACTACAGGCCCAAACACCTCTCTTTTACAAAGCGAGCGCAATTCTGCCTCAATTGCTGCTTTCCATTTATCCCAATCTGAGCGCTTCCGGCACTCAATCATGCACTTTGGTTCTGGATCCGGATCCATTGAGTCAACAATTTTGGAGGCAAAATATATGTCGACAATAGTGGTCTTTCTATGATATGACTCTTCTGATTCCACATAATTGGTGGCAATCTCCTCATGATCATCCACCCACTCATCGTGATTTCCCAAAAGAATTGAGTGGGGGCGTCCCGATCTCCCCATGCGATATTCTTCGCACGACGCATTGGGGTTTCCATCTTTAGGGTGGAGTCCTTCAGGGACTTCCTCAACTTCAGGTTGAGTTGGCACTTCAGGGGCATTTTCAACTTCAGGTTGAACTTCTTCAATTGATTCTTTAAGTGAGGCAAGGGGCTCAGATCCTTTCTGCTGCGGACGTCTCCGCGGGACTTTGTCCTGAGCACTGTTGACGGTCGATTTTGGTACACCTAGCTATGAGTTTACCGTCAACATTTGCACGTATTTGATACTCTAACTAATGGTACTAACCCCCCGGAGGTATCAAGTTCACTCTTGCATGTCGATTTTGGAGTTTGTTGTTTACGTAGGAAACTAGCACTTAAAGGGAGACTTTCGGGATAAGTTCATCAAGCACTTCAAGAGACGATCATGAAGCCCGGCACAAGTCAAGACACATCATGAACATGACTCCAAAGGGCCCAGGGACCGAAGCATGAAGCCATAAAACTCCAGGGACCTGGACAGAAGATGCTGAAGCTTGAGCGATAAGGAGCTCTGTCTAAACCGTGGAGAAGACGACGTCAAGGGCCCACATGCATAAGGGAGCAAGTCAACAATTGACCGAGAAGCATCGGGAGCGAGGCTGACCGGGCCAAAAATGGGCCTCGGCCCGGCCGCCAGCCGGCCCTTTGTTTCGGGCCCGGTTCGCGCCCCCCTTTGACCTAGGTGCTTGTCTATTTATTGCCTCTGCCTCCGCCGGCCGCCACATCCATCCATTCATCAGAGAGCCGCCGACATGAAGGAGAAGCAAGGAGGAAGCCGACGGCCGCCGCAAGTCCTCAAGTTGCCTAGGAGATGGCCTAGGCCATGCCCTAGCCACCATGGTTGGCCCTGCGTGGTGAAGCCATGGTGGAGTTCCGGAGCCCATGCCTTGATTCCATCAAGGCAATTGTACATTCTACATTCGATGGTGATGTAATCATATCTTGTCCTACTTTGATCTACATCGATGAGTGTTTTATTCATATGTGTAGCTAGCATATGCCCTTAGTAGGAATAGAGTAATCATGGTGGTTAGTCTATCTCTTGCGGATACATCGTTGTAGTGCACGGACCGAGGTTGTCGTTCGGTGATGAATATCCTTGCGTAGTGACGATGAATTGGAGGAGAAAGCGGCGAATGAGCGTGTATCGGACCACTCCATGTCGGGTTACTCCATATCGAGTGTACTCCTTATCATAGTATAGGATTAGATTGGTTTATCATCATGGCCGGAGCGGCAACAAGAAGACGATAGGCTAGGGTTACCCCTTTGGATGCTTACCTTTATGGCTAGGTGGATGTGATCCATACATCCTTTCATGTATGTTTAATCTTTATGCAATCAACACTTCACATAGGGTTAGACCGGTAGGTTAGATAGAGAACCTTAGTGGTTTGCTTCCGATCCTTGGATTGACAAATCTAGGGAGGACCCTCCTTGGTGAAAAAGGCACCAAGTCACCCGTAGGCTTGCGGTGAACTTGAGCACGGTTTTGCACCGTCAACAAGCCCCTTTTTCTGGCGCTGTTGCCGGGGATCGGCAACTCGAACCCTAGGGTGATCTATCTTTCTTTTAACTAACCCTAATTTTATCATTGCATATACGCTTGCTTTCTTGTTTGTGTCCTTGAAAGTAGGTGGAAAGCTAGACACAAAGCGACCGAGAAAAGTTTTCAACATTCGGACTTCAACAAGTCCAACCTCTCTCAACCAAGTTGATAGCTACGCAAAGATTTGCTCTTTAGTGGTAGGTGCTAACCTTGGTTAGTGGCCCAACATCCGCTATTGAGCCCCCACCCAAAGCAAACGAAGATGAACAAGGTATGCCTACGTGTGTCAATTAAGTTTTTAAGACTAATTTCTTTTGGAGGATTGTTTGTTCAAGCTATAGGTTTCGGAAACGACCATGTCAAGCGTGATGGAGAAGGATTCCATTACCATCAAGTTCATGCAGTGATGGTAATGATTTTTTGAAGCCAAGGGATGCGTGACATGGTGCCCTAAAAGACTTCAAGATAAAGACCACGCGTACATCTCCGGATCGATGGAAGATAGGATAACGATGTCATCACGATGTTTGCATGAGCCTCAGCAGAAAACTATTAGATATATTTGGATTTTCAGAAGCTCCATGAAGTCTACGTTCCAACGAATCAAGCGGCAAGTCAATCGGAGGTTCCTACAAGCGGATATGGCCGAATCACCGATGGTTGCACATGCTAAAATTCTGGACAGCAAGCAGTGCTGAAGTGAAACAGCCATAGCTCCCTCATTCGGACTCCGATTAAGACGAATGAGTACCCGTTGGAAAGGTAATTTTATAAATTTTTCAATAGAACTATATTTTGGTATATGTTCTGTTCAGGATGCAGGGGTAAATCCACAAAGAAGAGGCAGCAACGAGGTGATGATGACAAGATAGAGGAGATGGACATGGTGTCAATAAAGAGAAGATGGGGCAACGGTTCCACAACACGTACATGATGAGGACTAAGGACTAAAACAAACCATCCGGATGATGGATGAATGAAGACACAAGAGGCACCACTTAACACATGATGATGTTGGAAGCGAACCACGACCGAGTTCACAAGTCAACATCAAGCTGCATGGCTACTTTGGATTCTCTCACAAGTAACCATGGCTTCACGACGATAAAAAGGTACGTGAGAAAGTCGATCTCTATGACTTTAAATGAAGCGCTTTGCGGGAGGCAACCCGATCTTTTTATATATCTATATAAACTATGACAAGTCTACATTGTGTTCTTTATTTGAAAACTTCAAGTAACATTGTACCATTGCTCTAATAAATATCACAACCACATGTTGTATGCTTTAATATATATATATATATTGAGGGAGCACTTTGCTACTTGATCTTTGGAAAACTTGTAGACCACTTTTTTTTGTGTGCTTATTTGTGTTTAGAGTCTTTTTAATTGTGTCTTTAGAGAGAAATATGAAGTATGATCCCTTTTGATTCTAAACTTGTGGTTAGTTAACTTAGGCTAATTTTTGCTTTTGGTTTAGACCACCACCATATCATATCATGTCATGTCATTTTGTTCATTCATATCATGTTGCACTTCTTTCAACATTGTTCTCCACACATGCATTTTGTTGCATGATGCATATCATATTTAAGACCCTTTTTGTGAAAAACAAAAAAAATCACCTTTGCCTAAACCTTCCTATAGAACCACTCCTAGAACCTAGGCCAACAAAGGAAGGATCTACTTGTGTTAATCCAACCAAGTCTATCTTATTCCTTTTCTAATTAAAATTTTGACTAGCCTCATCCTAAACCCCTAGGTAAAACCTCTCATACCTTTAGTAATCCTAAAACCATAGGTTTGTTTTTCATCCGAAATCCAATCCTTGTTTTCTTTTCTTCTCTTTCAAAACCACCCTTAGATAGAATTTCTTCACCCAACTTATCTTTTCAAAATTCTTGTCTTAAGCCAAAAATATAGGATACCCACGAGCCTTACCTTAAAACCTTGTTAGCATGTTTGATTAGGTCTTTTGATAAAATGTTTTGTTGACAAGACTCTACCTCTCATAAAGTGACTTGCTTATCATTATTAAGGAACAACATTGAAAGCCTTTTTCAAACATTGCTGACCCTTTTCTCTAATTCCTTTTTGCATTTGCACTTTGCATCCACCTCATTGTCATCATCCACCTTATGTTAGCTAGGTCCTTTCGTGAAGCTTTATGATAGATGCTTTCATGTTTATGATAATGCTTTGATCAAGCTTATCTTCTTTTGCAATCTTGTGTAAAAATGGTGTTTAGACATGACTGGAGACCACCATCATCCAGTTTTATAAACCTTGCTTTCACATTGCATTGGTTGGTTTATAAATTTTGCAATGGGTCCTACTTCTCTTGCACTTTAAAGAATTAGTAATCTTGGGATGAACATGGTGTTTTGACCTTGGTTAATAAATCTTTGTAGGAATGGAAAGTATGGCAACCACTTTGTAAGCATGGAGCTTATTTGGTGTAAACATTGTTTTGTTTATATCCCTTCCTTTCATTTGCATTTTCACCTACACGCACGTACACTCATTAGGTTCTCTTTTCTTTTTACTAGGGAAGCTATGCCACAAGTTAAGATCTTAGGGATGCGTTTGGTTTGTTGGCAATTGTTTCTACTCCCGACCATAACCCCGGGGGTAGAATGTGCATTTGATTTGTTTTTGCAGGCATGACAAATTGTTCCCATGAGTTCTTGACCGATTGCAATCAAGGTCATTAGTCATCTACAAGGCTTGAGAGGGAAGTCAATGTTTCCATCAAGATTTGAGCACATGTTCAGAGATGTACAATGGAAGAAAAGTTAATATTCAGAAGCTTCTTCAAATCTCCTTTCCAACGCATTAAGAATCATCAATTTTGAAGACCTGTACAAGGAGATATGACAGAAATATTGAGCGCTGCGCAGTCTGAAATCAGCCTTGGACAGATTGCATCGCCGGAGTAAAATAGGCACAACTCTCTTGTTCGGAACCCGTTTCATGCGTACGATGGCTCGTTGGAAAGATAATTTCATAAACTTCAACTTGGAGGGGTGTTTCAGTACATGTTCTGTTCTGGAAGTAAAGGAAAAAACTGTGGAAGATGAGGCAGCGACAAGGATGATGGAAGTCGGTGATGACGATATGACGAAGGATTGGAACCATGGCTCGATGATAATAAGAAGAGGTTGAAGGACAAATGAGTCACAAAGACAAGAAGTGAAGATGATTCTCAAACACATGGCAATAGGGTATTACAAGCAATTCAAGTTCTTCCATACTTAGCAACACGCTAAGCATGGGGGACGATTAGAAGGACGAAAGGGAAAAAGGCCACGTGGAGTACAAGGATCACCTTCACCAAGATGCTCATCATTCTTTCTCTATGCTAAGCACAATGCTCAAGCATGGGGGAGGACACGCTGCACTTCACTGCGAGCATCAAAAAGGATGGTAACTTTCCCTTAACTTTATCTTTGTTCATCTTCTTTTAAATGCTTGCACATATATGCTTTCAACCATAGACAACCTTTGTATTTATCTCTCTATCAATAACATGGCTACTAGGAGGACAACCTAGGTTAGTTAGTTTTTTTTTCAATAAATGAATCACCATCTCTTTTGAGCTTACCACGATGATATAATTTGTATGCCCTGCTTATGGAAAAATGATGAAAGTTGCTGCTTTGTTATACTTGCATGATGTTGTATCGACATGACTTTTTGCTCTCTATTAAAAGGAACTTAAATTGAATTAAATACCAGCTCTTTCATTTGTGGAGGTTAAATGATTAATCTTTAGACCCACATCCTTTATGTTGCTCTTTGATTTAAGTTTACCGAAGACCTATGCCTTGCACTTGTTTTATTTAAAATCATTATGCTATCTACGTTTGTGAATCTCTTGCAAGGCTCTACCTACCAAAGCCTATACACATATAAGTACTTTAATGATATAACCTTTAGTTTGCAAACTTATATCTTGATGAGTGGATTGATTTCTGTGGTACGAGACTAAGAAGCTAGTCATTCCTTTGCGTATCTTTTTCATGCTAGCCATTCTTGTCCGTGCATTGTGAGTTTCTGCATTAGAAATTTCACAAACTTCGCTGGGCATCCACCCTAAACTCAAAATATATTTTTGTGATTACCTCCTTGACCACAACCCAAATTGAGTATGGATGATCTTTCGACGAATTTTCTGAAGATTTTCTGGACAGATTTCAAGACATATAACATATGGAGGGACTCATCAATGATTATGCGAATTTCGACATGAAGGATGCCCTTGAAGATTTCAAAAGATTTATAGAGGAATACAAGGATTTTGTACTTCTTTAGCAGCCATAGGTCCCCTCACTTCTATGCTCGAGGACGAGCAATCATTTAAGCATGGGGGAGGACTGCTATAGCAAGTACTATGTTTCTTAAAAGTTCGGAGGAGCATAAAAAATGATAAAAAAAATAAAAAAAAGAGAAGAAAACATGAAGAAAAAAAAGGAAGAAGAAGAAAGAAAAAAAATAAGAAAAGAAAAAAAAGAGAAAAATAAAAATGCTCCTCGGTTCTTTTTAGCTTCATTTAAATCTTAGAGAGCTTTGAAGACAAGTCCATACTCAATCTTTTCCAACCATGTGCAATCCGATAATGAGAACTTCATTCGTGTCTCGGGATCACCCATTTGCCACTTGCACATGTCCACCTTTCTAAATGTGTGTGTTCCATCTCCCTCCCTTTCCAACATTTATTTTCCATGGCCTTTTTGACTAGTCTCGGTAATTCCAATAGATCTCTCTCTTAGTTTGACAATATTTCAAGTATAATTTTTTGCTAGGATTGTTTTTACCTACCAAGCTCCACATAAGCTTTCCACTTTCATATATGAGTAGATTAGGTTGAGAATAATCTAGTGTAGGCTTGAGTGACTTGACGAAATGAGAGTTTCCATGAGCTTTTGCAAGAGAACCTCACTTATGTTAGATGTGAAACTTTTTGAAAACTCTTCACGACGCAACAAGGTAAAGGTTTAAAGTTTGCTTAAGTTTGAGAGCACTATATTTGTTTCTATTGTTGAAAAGCTGGCTTTGGTAGCAGGCGTAGATCGCCTTTGTTACGGCAATGCGCGGTTCGCCGATCAAGTGTTACAAATAAGCCAAGAAAGGTAGCGCGAGATGCCGTCGATAAGACATATTCGTAACGGGTATTAAACAACGACCGTTACCACAACTAGCCACCGGTCACGTGAAATGGCTGTTTTTCTGAGCCCACAAGGAACTTTCGTAACGGGCACCAAAGCAAAGCCCGTTACAGAAGCTCAATATCAGAGACGCCTGATGTGCACCTGCGTCTCCACTATCTGACGAACGAGACGTCTCGGTACATATAGGATTCGAACGGGCATCAAACAACGTTACCACAACTAGTCACCGGTCACGTGAAATGGCTGTTTCTCTGGGCCCACATGGAACTTTGGTAACGGGCATGAAACAGAGCCCGTTACTGTGAAATTAACTTCAGAGACGCGTTCCGTGAACCTACGTCTCCACTGTCTCGACGAAATGAGATGCATCTGTTTCCACACGCGTCTGCTTTCTCTCTATTAAAGGAGATGCTTGCTTTCAACCTGCGTCTCATATATCTCGATGAACAGGCCAGTCACAGGGCCCACCGGTCGGGGCCCAGTAGCAGGCTTTACGCTGCTTACATTGTGGGCATTTTTGTAGCTTTCGAATGAAGCCCGTTACTCACTGATCAGTGTTTGTAACGAGCTTTAATTAACGCCTGATTACGGCTGACCACCCTACGATTCTTGCGGCGGGATCACGGAACCGGCCGATTTGGCGACCACCGGGTGCATCCTCGAACCGGCCGAGTTTGGCGCCCACCAGCAAGGAGACATCACAAACACATTCTCACATCACAGATATAGGCAAAGCAAGATCACATTTATAGACAAGGTAGGATCACATTAAGTTTCAAGTTACTCTCATCAGGGCTTGTTTGGATGGAGTCATGAGAAAACTGCCTGAAGCCCTAAACCAGGCAGTATCTGACCCCAACCAAGCAAGCCAAGCAGGTTTCTCGAGCAACAACACGACTAAAGAAGATGAATGAGTTTCAAGTTTCTGGTCACAATAAACTCACGGTGCACCACTGTAGAAGTTGCCCTTTCGGCCGAAGGTCTCCTTAAGAATGTACTCGCACAGCATCTCCCGGACACGCTTTACATCTTCTATGGAAATATCTCGGAGGTTTGAAATCCGCAAAATACAATCATTTATGAGAATACAAGTAGAAATCATTTTCTAAAATCAGATGGATAATATGAGCAGAGACAAGGTTGAGCATTATTATCTACTTACAGCATCGAGTAGTCTTAACATATGGAATGCCACATGGAATCCACACAAAGAGGACCCCCATGGCGCTGAGCACACGGCATCGAGGTACCAAAATGACAAGTTAATGTAGTACCAAATAGGTAAGAAGGGACCATAAAAAAACCTCGGTCTTACAGCGAGATTTGTTTTGTGCTTGAGTGTGGCTTTTGGCTTTTTTTCTTTCCTTTCGTCACACTGTCACGCATCACCAAAGGCCTGCATGATCAGCAATACCAATTAGAAACACTAAGAGATTGATTTTTTGTGAACAACTGCATGGTCAGCAATACCAATTAGAAACACTAAGAGATTGAATTTTTGTGAACAAAACCTACAAGAAACTTACAGATTCAAAACATTTTGGAGGTGCAGGAACTTTAGCGGGATGTTGTTTAGCAGAATCTAGATACCAAGCCTCTGTGAACTTCATACAGATATACACAGTTAATATTTTACTTAATTAGCATACAGGGATAGGTGCTAACCATTTTGACAGGGACACAACAATATGCTTATATATCAAAGTAGAGAATAAATTCCTTCAATCGCTTCCTTGTCCAACTTGAGCGATGGATTGTGTGTTCCATATGTACATGCAACAAGAGGATAAATCAATGGTCATGACATTATATATGATGAGTGAAACAACACTCACAACACATCATGACACCAACAATAACAATATATATGATGAGTGAAACAATTAACACTCACAACAAAGCATAAGACAGGCTAGTTATCACTACCTTATAAACCATGCGATGCAATTCCACGACATTATGTGGCCATCAGAATTAAAGTATGCTAACAGTCCAAAGCATAAGTGTCGATCCGTACATTCAAAGCATAGAAGAATTAAAGTATGCTAACATCCTTTATGCTTTTCATGAATTTACAAAGGCAAAAATTATAGCACTGTGAACATGAAAATGAATTTCAACATTTCATATAACTTCATCTGTTAGCAACAATTTATTCAAAAGCAGACTTGGAGCAACAAAATCCATCCATCAAATCCAGTCAATCAATTGAAGATGAACTATTAAGGCATGTCTCCTAATCCACCTTGACATGAATATATAGCAGATTGGGTGGAATACATTATAAACCACTGTGATGCAATTCCCAATGACATTATGTGGCCATCGAATTAAAATATGCTAACAGGTCCAAAGCATAAGTCGATCTGAGCATAGCAGAAATAAAGTATATGCTAACAGGTCCAAAGCATAACTGTCGATCCGGTACATTCAAAGCATAGCAGAATTAAAGTATGCTAACATCCTCGATGCTTCTCATGAATTTACGAAAAAATTGTAGCACCAGAACATGAAAATGAATTTCAACAGTTCACATAACTACATCATGTAGCAACAATTTATTCACACAGACTTGGGGCAACAAAATCCATCCATCAAATCCAAAGTCAATCAATTAAAGATGAACTATCAAGGCATGTCTCCTAATTAATCCACATTGACATGAATATATAGCATCGATTTGGTGGCGAGAGAGAGGCGTTGGGGGTTCAAGCAGGACTAACCTCCGCCGCGAATGAAGTAGTTGTTCTCGTGATGGTCGGAGGCGGATCCACGTCGGCTCGGGCCGAGGCGGCCGGCTCGTCGGCGTCGTGGCGACGACGTCGACGCGGATCCGCGTCAACCGCCTCTTTAGGTTGGCGGACGCACGTCCGCGACGCCGAATCGCGTCCTCGCCACCTTGTCATCACGCAGGAGTGGTGGGCTGGAGAAGAGCGGGGCTGCGGCGGGAGAGAGCGGCGCGGGGCGGTGGCGGCGGCGGTGGGGAGAATGCGGGCGTTGTGAATCTATCTAGCGAGGCGAATATGAGCAGCGTGCGAATCGTGTTTAATGAAACTACTGGCGTGCCCTTGACGGCTCTTTGTAGCAATTGGAATTTCATGGGCACTATAGTAAATATAGGTGGAAATTTTGAGCCGGTTTTGCTCGCTAACGCCGACGAGTGGGCCAGTGTCATGGGTGACGATGGTTAGTGAACCCGGATTGCCTTTGTTGGGAGTTGGGTCAGCGGTTATCTCTTTATTTTGGCTGCTGACGCTGACGCGTGGGCCAGCCACTATTTTCTTTCGAATGAAACTTGCTTCCCTAAAATATTAGAGCCCATAAAACAGCACCTAAAAAATCATAAAAATACGAACAATTCGTATTTGGACATTTAGTATTTGAATAAAATATCATGATCACACTTGTGTGCCCAAGATTCTTAGAATGCTTCTTACATCCCATGTTAATGATGTAATAATTCTACTAACATCTAGTGTGCTCTAAAAAATCTACAAATTGACTTGCCAACATAATTTGGGTACCTAGACTTGTCTTCAAAATTTCAAATGGTTTCGATGAAGGAATTATAAACTTGTGTACAAATATCTACATCTCTCACATAGTTTCCTAGAATGTTTGCTTGAACATTGAAGTTTTCCACACTTTGCAACATGTTCGAACTCATATGCATTTGAAAACGTAACAAAACCTTGTGTTCACCTTAAGCTTACGAAATGTAAAGTTCCATCACTAATGGTTGTGTAAAACAAATATTATTTGTATGTTGTACTTACAAAGAACAAAATAAGGCATATAAACAACACTCAAGAAACGGAATGTACACTAAACAATGAAATTAATGAATAGATGGTGATTTTAGAAAAAATTAGAAAAAAAATATCAAATTTGGACTAATAACGACAAAGAAATACTTGTTACAACATTTGATTGCAGATTAAAAGGACAAATGGGAACTGTTCTTCATTTGAATAGAGCGCCCCCTACGATCATTTGAGCAGAACAAAGGAGGAAGCGAGGGCACGCGCCCGCCGCCGTGCCCGCTTCAGCGGTTTTGACACCCAAGAGGGCATCCCAGGCCTCGTCGGTGGCAAATGAGACCACCGCAACCTTCGATTTGACTCACAAACGTGACAAATCAAATATTATCTATCAAAACTGATTAAAACCGACATCCCGATAAAATCAAATCCGCGTTTAGTAATATCTAATAATTTACATTCAAGATAGATAATGTTCATTGATGCTTGCGCCTACATCCCGATGTTTATCCGACGGCGTACTCACGGCGGGCGGAAGCTCTGGCGCAGGGTCGAACTCATGACGGATGCGACACTCGCGCGCTGCGAGTGGATGATCTCTTTGGTATCCGCCCAGCGCCTACATCCCGCTTCCCAAATGCAGATGTGGGGATTCTCGACGGCAGCAACGGAATGTCGCTGCTGCCATCGCCATCAAGCCGCATCACCACGCAATGTTGTCGAGATCCCGCTTGACGAGGTAGCGCAACGCCGCAGCAGTTGTGGTTCTTCCACCGGTCGTCAGGGGGCGACGGGCCGCCGCTGATTTCCTGGAGTAGTACCATGGCTTCGGGTCCGGCCGGGTTGCAACTGATTTCAAAGATCGCTAAAAGTACTTGACACCGAGACTTCAAGAACGGGGCATCTCCGATGAGCTTCGCCCTTATCGGGTTTCGCCGCCTCATCAACCTCACCATCCCCTCGAAGCACAATGCCTCCGGATGATTGGCCTCGCGGAAGTGCTGCTCAAAGCACGACCTGACGTAGCGATTCTTGCATGCCTTACGAAGATCACGCAGCGACATGTGCAGTAGTACCTCGCCGGAGTTGCGGATGCAGGAAGGTGCCGCAGATTTTATCGCGAAGGTTCGTAGATGGAAAAGCGGCCACATCCTTGATGGAGTGGATGATGATCTTGGTGAGAAGTTCATCTCGCGCAAAGCATCAAGCACACCGCGGCCATCAAGGAGAAGGAGAGGAAATAGCACAGTGACGGGGTTTGGAAGTTGGCGGCGACGAGGGATGAAGTTGGCGGCGACGAGGGATGAAGTTGGCAAGGAGGATTGAAGTTGAAGAGGGATGAAGTTGGCGACTAGGATTGAAGTTGAACGAGGCGACGAGCTCGAGGGTTGAAGGTTGAAGATGACACCTCGGCCATGTCGTAATAAAACAATAAATGGAAATTGAAAAGGCGCCATGATTTGTGCCACCGTTGACAAGTGGGCCCGACATCATTGCCCCGCCCCTTCTCCTTCCCGCGTAAGTGAAAGGCGACGCGTGGCTTTGCCCGAGAGAGCCCTAATGCGCAATCGAGTGGCATCTTGGCGATAATGGAGTAGTGGGTGGGGCGAGGCGCCCCAGTTCCACGTCTTGTCAATATAACTCCCTCGCCCACCCTCTCCCGCTTTCCTCGCTTCTTCCATAAGCTTATCATCTTTTTCTTCACTTCTTCTTCCTCCTCGCGATTCACCACTACAAATCTTCGGTCACCGAGAGAAGGAGGAGATGGCGTCGAGAGCCCACCGCCGTCGAGCGGGGGAAGGAAGGCACGCACGAAAAGCCGTCGGAAGAAGTTGGAGAAGGAAGAGCGGCGGCCAAGGACGCCGACGAGGAACCGCTCTTCGATGACAATAAGTTCACCGCCGAGCTGCTCAGGAGCGCCTTCAGAAAGCTTGAAGGTGTTGGCGAGGCCTTCGACATCAAGGCGCATCATGATGTGTACAAGGACCCGACCGTGAAGGGTCTCGCCTTGAGATCCACAGGTTGGTGAGAAGCTCGAGAACCTCCCCGTGGTCAAGCGGGCTGCCCGCCGCCACTTCTTCTTCGACGACGGCGGCTCCGACGGCGACGACGGCAGCCACGGCGATGACGGCAGCCACGACGACGACGGCGGCGGCGGCGGCGGCAGCAAGCGGCGGCGGCGGCGGGACTCCGACTAATTGATAGACTCCTCTACCAATTAGTAACAATAATGTCTGTGTGCTTTTGTGTCTTCGTCCGGTTCTTGGACATGAACTGCTTAGTTTGTGCATCGATCATGAACGCGCTTAGTTAATTAGTTTGGTTGTTAGATTTTGTATGTCATGAACTCGATCTAATATACGCGAGTAGATCCAACCAGCGTTGTGATGAGCGATTACATTGTGATGAACTGGAGATCTGTTGTGATGAATTAGATCTTATTAGAGTAGTCATTGCCGACGCAGGTTAGCCTGCTGACGCTGACGCGTGGGCCAGTGTCATTGGCGACGATGGTTAGTGAATCCGGATCGCATTTGTTCGTGATTGGGTCTGGCGGGCGAGCACGGTTATCTTTTCATATTGGTCTGGCGGCGTGTGGGCCTGTCACAATGTTTTTTGGAATGAAACTTGCTTCCCTAAATTATTAGAGCCAATAAAACAGCACCTAAAAAATCATAAAAATACGAACAATTCGTATTTGGACATTCAGTATTTGAATAAAATATCAACAGTCAAACTTGTGTGCCCAAAATTCATATATTTCGTTTTTACACCCCATGGTAATTATATAATAATTCTAATAACATCAAATTTGCTCTAAAAAATCTACAAATTGACTTGGCAACATAATTTGGGTACCTAAACTTGTCTTCGAAATTTCAAGTGGTATCGATGAAGGAATAATATACTTGTGTACAAATGTCTTCATCTCTCACATAGTTTCCTAGAATGTTTGCTTGAACATTGAAGTTTTCCACACTTTGCAACATGTTCGAACTCATATGCATTTGAAAACTTAACAAAACCTTGTGTTCACCTTAAGCTTACGAAATGTAAAGTTCCATCACTAATGGTTGTGTAAAACAAATATTATTTGTATGTTGTACTTACAAAGAACAAAATAAGGCATATAAACATCACTCAACAAACGGAATGTACACTAAACAATGAAATTAATGAATAGATGGTGATTTTAGAAAAATTTAGAAAAAAAAGTATCAAATTTGGACTAATAACGACGAAGAAATACTTGTTACAACATTTGATTGCAGATTAAAAGGAGAAATAGGAAGCTGTTCTTCATTTGAATAGAAGGGCCCCACGGTCGTGTAGTGATTTGGGCTGATAACCCGCGTCGGATTTGCTGCTCTCCCAAAATTTTACACAGATAATTCGAGCATCATTCAAAAGCTAATCTACTACTGATTTCCTATTCCAATACTCTATGCGAACTTCACCATTTCGCGTAGCACCTCGATCTTCAAAGCAGAGAAATTCGAAGCCATCCTTTTCCACGCCGCCGCTTGTGTACTGCGCGGTGATCGCCAGCCTTTTGTGCGGCGCGGCAGTTTCACCCAAATGCGCCAAGTCGAGTAGTGGAGTGTCACACCTGTTTTTCCAAAGAAAACCAAGTGTATAACTATATGCATGCCAGGATCAAGTTTCATGCATATAGTGACATAAAAGTGAATACAGAAATAGTATCACGTAAGAAAAAGTAAGATTATTAGAGATTTACGCTTAATCCTAGAAACGAAGGCTCCAAACATCACAGGCAGTCGACTGGGGGTTGCGTACGCCTAGCTCCAGCAACATCTTCACAAGACTTCATAGCAGCTTCCTCTTTCTAAGCAAAATTGTTTATAGCAAGGGTGAGCACTTGTCGTACTCAGCAAGTGTGGGGAAAAGGATGAATGCAAAGGCTTTATAGTGGACTGGGCTATGAGCATTTAGCATTTTAGTTGGTCAAATTTTATTAGCACCTAATTACTAACAAAGTATAAGTGTATACCAACCCACATTAAGCAAAAGAGGTAAGATGCACCATAAGAATATGGCAAGCATAACCAGAGAACACGATTTAAGTCCATCTTCAAGTTCAATTATCATGTGAGGGTCCAGGCCGCTCTTGACCGTGAGAACGGCTAATCGATTAGTTTAACACTCTGCAGAGGTTGTACACTTTCACCACAAGTCGCGTAAAAACTCCAAAGAGCTCTGGACCCAACCATGCGATGCTAGCTAGGCATCATATCACACTACCGAGGTGTGATTGCATAGGGACGCTACGAGGCCTTTACGAAGATCCTTCAATGAGCAACAGCCCCCACTAGGTTTCAGGTCGAAGCGGGGCACAAAGCTCCCTAGCGGGTCAAAACCCCACCATAAATAACAAACCCAACTCCCCGCTAGAGCAGGTATATGCTCCGTCAACGCCTCCCCATTTGTCCCTTTCAGGTAAGGTTGCTACATCACTAAAGTTTCTAGTTATTCAGCCAAGGCAGAGCCATATGCCTTGTGGTTGTACGGTTTTCCTGGGTGGTTCTCCATGTTCCGATTAATTCATATGATCTTGTATTAAGCAACCAAAGACATAACATAAAGGAAAGCATGTTCATTATTAATGTTCATTAAAACCACCATAACCCAGGTAAAGCAACTAAGCATAGCTACCCAACATAAAGGAAAACCCGGTTGATCAAGGCACATGATAAACAACACTAGTCAAACCTTAAACATGGGTCCTATCATATTAAATGCAAAGCAATGCAAAGTGATTAATCATAGTTATTAGGACAAAAGATCAAGGACACACTTGCCTTCAACCAGAGTAGTGATGTTGCTCAGAATGTCTTCAACTTCAAGCTCTCCAAATCTCTCGAACCGCGTTCATTCTACTCACATCAATCATCGGCACAAGCATACACAAAGCAAACAAACAAACAAACTAAGAACAAAGCACCAATCAAAAGAGAAGCTTTAAAAGAACGCACTAAAGGATAGGCTCGATTAGATGGATTACTAAAGAACACAAAGTGTGCTTGGAAGGGAAAGGCTTGGTTAGCTTTAAAGAGATGGTTATGGAAGATTGAGCAAGGACCGGAAAGATCACACTGAGATAGAGCTTGATAAAGAACGTCTAACGAACTATTGGCATATATGAGAGAACAAGACTATAAGCTTAGGTTTATTTTAATTAGCAAAACATATGTGTAGGGTATTTTCATAAAGAAAAGTACCCTAAGTTAACATTAAAGCAAATTAAGCTTTATTTGCAAAACCGTAGAAGAAAGAACCTAGTCAAGTTTTATTCATAAATGTTTATGTATAAATTATACCAATTAGACATTTAACTTAGAAAAGATAAACTATACGAATAATCTAAACATAACTTTGTAAGTAGATCATGTTATTATTAAAAACAGCATTACATTGGTATTAATCAAAATTAACATTTATTTATAAAGCCGGAGTAAAAGCCTAATCAACTTTTAATTATAAAAGTTAATTAATCATTAAGCAAATTAATATTTGGCTTATGGAAAACCAGGTAAAAGATCTAATTAGATTTTATTTACAAAAGCATTTGAGAGAAATATTAATCAAATTAAATTTGATTATGAAAAACGGTGTATAGATCTATATAGCTTTTATTTAGAAAAGACATGTTTAATAAGCATTAATTAATATCAAATTAATTTTCAGAGAACAAACATGATGAAAACACACCACTAATGCGTGCTTTATTTTATTATGAACCTACCGCAACTTGAACGGATCAAAACGGAGTTAAAACGAAGAAATTATGAAGAAAACAAGACTGCAGGGCCCTATCTGCGATTAACTATAGACTTCAGGGGCTAGCTGAGAAGATTTGCAAGACTCATCCAATAGTGCCCGCGAATAGATCTAAAGCTAGGGTTAGATCTGAAAAATAGCCTCGATTGGATCTGTTTGCAAAAGATCTAGAGATTCCAGGGGGTTATTTGGAAGAGCTGCAAGACACATGAAACAGATCTGGGAAAACAGGGAACCCTAAGGGTCTAGATGCAAAACAGCCAGAGGCTTCTTCCTCCGCGAACAGGGGGGCGGCGGCCGGTCCGGCCATCGTCGGCGCTCCGGCGCCCTAGGAGCTCGGGTGAGGCTGCGAACGGAGAGAGGAGAGGCAGAGGGGCATAGGGATATGCTCACCGGCGGCGTTGACGAGGGTGGCGGCGGGATTGAAGAGGCGGGGTGATCGGCCATGGTGGCCGGCTCGGGTTCACCACAGATGGTGGCGCTCCGATGCTCCTCCGACCGCGGGAAGGGGCGGATGAAGTGCGGCTCGGCTCGTTGAAGCTTCCGGTGGCGTCAGCTTGCTCCGGAAGGCAGTGAACCAGAATCGGGCTGGCGGGGCGGGCCAGCTGGCGGCTCGGCAGTGGCGTCTGAGGGGCAAAAGCGCGGGGCGAGGCAGCAGGACAGCGGGAGCTCGGGCGGCGCAGCTTTAAAGGCGCGGACCCCGAGGAGTCCGGGCGCGCACGCCAGGCGGCGGCGGCCCCGTGGAGGCCATGGCCTCTGGCTTGGCCAGATGGGCCTCGCGCGGTGGCTGGGCCGTGCGGAGATGGGTCGAAGCGGGTCGGGCCTACGGGCTCGGCCCAAAAGGATAGGATAGGTTTTGTTTTTTTTTCTTTTCGAATTTATTTTTAATGCAAAAACAATTCCAAAAAAATCTAGAAATTGTTTAAAGCACGAAAAATACTCCGAAAATCACAAAAATTCCAGGAAAATTCCCAAAGCTAGTTTGAGACATGAACAACCCAAATAAAATATTTGGAGCTCATGAAAAAGATTTTAGAGCCTTCAAATAAATAGAAATAGCTCAAGGAAAATGAGAATAAATTCCGGAAAAGTCTGGAAAATTCTCAGAAGGATCTGGACAGCACCTAAACGCATTTTTGAAATCTTTTGCACTCAAGAGGCACCAAGATGCATCGGCATGAATGCAACACTCACCCAATCATTTTTAATTTCCGAAAAACAAACAAAGATTTTCCCTATACTATATTCCCTGTAAAGAAAATAAATGTTTGGAAAAGTTTTAAAATTATGAGAAAATTGTTATTTAGTTATTCTCTCTATTCACATCCTGAAATTGGAAATTTCAGGGTGTGACAAATCTACCCCCCTTAAAAGGAATCTCGTCCCGAGATTCGAAGAAAGAAGAAACAAGGAGAAGGGAGATAAACAGGAACATTGCTGCCAAGGTAGGTAGGCGGTCTTCCACTTTTGCTGATCGGTGTGAAGTCTTCAATCTTTTTCCTTGTTGGTTGCTGGGGTCTTTATCATAATGAGCTAGGTGGGATAAAAGCAAGCATAAGGTGTGAGAGAAAGTAGAGTGGGGTCTTCTTTTCTTCAACTTGCTCACTTGTAAATGGCGAAGGTGGTAGTAGCATTTGCTTGTTGATGACGTTGGTGGAAGCTTCAATTTCGTCTTCTGGAGTCCTTCATTAGATCAGGTAGAAAGGACGGCAAGGAGATGGGAGGTACAAGAGAAGAACCCAACTAAGCAACTGATGTTATTGTAGATATAAGATCCACAATACACCAACACTCACTGCAAAGAACCAACACAAGCAATGTCATAAAACCAAGCATCATCAAGCAAGCACAGAATTTCACCAAACAAGACATGGTTAAGGGAACGATACTACACGTTGTTAATAAAGTCAGAGGGTATCCTCCTAATAGATCAGATGTAGCTCCCAGCAAGGATATCCATAAATAATGGATTTTTCCCAGATCAAGGAGGCTGAAATTATGAGTTCATCCCAACTGGAATCACCTCAATCGGAGGTTTAGAACTCGAGATATGAATTAAACAAGATGGCTATGTCAGCAGTGTTGACAGATTCGGGAACCTCCAAAGTTTTGGGCATAACTCTCTGTATGTGCAACCTAAATTGATGAATTTTGGACAGAGTGAAACTTATGAAATTTATGAACTACTCCAATTAGATTTACCTCAATCGGAGGTCCATAGCCTGAGATATAAAATAATGAAGGTAACTAGGTCAGCAGAGTTTACAGATTCTGATAGCTCCAATGTTTCGAGCATAGCTCCTGGAATATATACTGGATATGGCTGAATTTTTTGACAGAAATTCACTTATGAAATTTAAGAACTAACCCAACTGGTTTCATGTCAATCGGAGTTCTGTAGCTCGAGAAAGAATTAAAACAGCGCTGATGTGTCGGAGAGCTGCGCGAAAAGATAGGATATCAAGGGTAACAATTCCACCAATAAATCAAGGGGGTGTTATTGCTTGGGAGAAAGCACAGTCGAGGTCCAGAAGCATTCAAGGAGAGTGGAGTTACAAGAATTCATGGTTTAGCATTTGTGAAGAAAAGGAAGTGCAAATGCTAAGATTCAAGTAGGAGAGCAGAGTCATCACGATGGGGAGGGGAGATGGTTAAGAAGTGAAAACATTCATAAGAGAGGTCAAGGATAAGGTAAGAAGGGACTTTAGATGAAAAGAGACCTTAGCAAACATCCGTTGCTAACTAGGCTTATGTCCTACAGTCGATACAGCTCTGATACCACTCTGTCACACCTGTTTCTCCAAAGAAAACCAAGTGTATAACTATATGCATGCCAGGATCAAGTTTCATGCATATAGTGACATAAAAGTGAATACAGAAATAGTATCACGTAAGAAAAAGGAAGATTATCAGAGATTTACGCTTAATCCTAGAAACGAAGGCTCCAAACATCACAGGCAGTCGACTGGGGGATGCGTACGCCTAGCTCCAGCAACATCTTCACAAGACTTCATAGCAGCTTCCTCTTTCTGAGCAACATTGTTTATAGCAAGGGTGAGCACTTGTCGTACTCAGCAAGTGTGGGGAAAAGGATGAATGCAAAGGCTTTATAGTGGACTGGGCTATGAGCATTTAGCATTTTAGTTGGTCAAATTTTATTAGCACCTAATTACTAACAAAGTATAAGTGTATACCAACCCACATTAAGCAAAAGAGGTAAGATGCACCATAAGAATATGGCAAGCATAACCAGAGAACACGATTTAAGTCCATCTTCAAGTTCAATTATCATGTGAGGGTCCAGGCCGCTCTTGACCGTGAGCACGGCTAATCGATTAGTTTAACACTCTGCAGAGGTTGTACACTTTCACCACAAGTCATGTAAAAACTCCGAAGAGCTTTGGACCCAACCATGCGATGCTAGCTAGGCATCATACCACACTACCGTGGTGTGATTGCATAGAGACGCTACGAGGCCTTTACAAAGATCCTTCAATGAGCAACAACCCACTAGGTTTCAGGTCGAAGCGGGGCACAAAGCTCCCTAGCGGGTCAATACCCCACCATAAATAACAAACCCAACTCCCCGCTAGAGCAGGTCTATGCTCCGTCAACGCCTCCCCATTTGTCCCTTTCAGGTAAGGTTGCTACATCACTAAAGTTTCTAGTTATTCAGCCAAGGCAGAGCCATATGCCTTGTGGTTGTACGGTTTTCTTGGGTGGTTCTCCTTGTTCCGATTAATTCATATGATCTTGTATTAAGCAACCAAAGACATAACATAAAGGAAAGCATGTTCATTATTAATGTTCATTAAAACCACCATAACCCAGGTAAAGCAACTAAGCATAGCTACCCAACATAAAGGAAAACCCGGTTGATCAAGGCACATGATAAACAACACTAGTCAAACCTTAAACATGGGTCCCATCATATTAAATGCAAAGCAATGCAAAGTGATTAATCATAGTTATTAGGACAAAAGATCAAGGACACACTTGCCTTCAACCAGAGTAGTGATGTTGCTCAGAATGTCTTCAACTTCAAGCTCTCCAAAGCTCTCGAACCGCGTTCATTCTACTCACATCAATCATCGGCACAAGCATACACAAAGCAAACAAACAAACAAACTAAGAACAAAGCACCAATCAAAAGAGAATCTTTAAAAGAACGCACTAAAGGATAGGCTCGATTAGATGGATTACTAAAGAACACAAAGTGTGCTTGGAAGGGAAAGGCTTGGTTAGCTTTAAAGAGATGGTTATGGAAGATTGAGCAAGGACCGGAAAGATCACACTGAGATAGAGCTTGATAAAGAACGTCTAACGAACTATTGGCATATATGAGAGAACAAGACTATAAGCTTAGGTTTGTTTTAATTAGCAAAACATATGTGTAGGGTATTTTCATAAAGAAAAGTACCCTAAGTTAACATTAAAGCAAATTAAGCTTTATTTGCAAAACCGTAGAAGAAAGAACCTAGTCAAGTTTTATTCATAAATGTTTATGTATAAATTATACCAATTAGACATTTAACTTAGAAAAGATAAACTATATGAATAATCTAAACGTAACTTTGTAAGTAGATCATGTTATTATTAAAAACAGCATTACATTGGTATTAATCAAAATTAACATTTATTTATAAATCCGGAGTAAAAGCCTAATCAACTTTTAATTATAAAAGTTAATTAATCATTAAGCAAATTAATATTTGGCTTATGGAAAACCGGGTAAAAGATATAATTAGATTTTATTTACAAAAGCATTTGAGAGAAACATTAATCAAATTAAATTTGATTATGAAAAATGGTGTATAGATCTATATAGCTTTTATTTAGAAAAGACATGTTTAATAAGCATTAATTAATATCAAATTAATTTTCAGAGAACAAACATGATGAAAACACACCACTAATGCGTGCTTTATTTTATTATGAACCTACCGCAACTTGAACGGATCAAAACGGAGTTAAAACGAAGAAATTATGAAGAAAACAAGACTGCAGGGCCCTATCTGCGATTAACTATAGACTTCAGGGTCTAGCTGAGAAGATTTGCAAGACTCATCCAATAGTGCCCACGAATAGATCCAAAGCTAGGGTTAGATCTGAAAAATAGCCTCGATTGGATCTGTTTGCAAAAGATCTAGAGATTCCAGGGGGTTATTTGGAAGAGCTGCAAGACACAAGCAGATCTGGGAAAACAGGGAACCCTAAGGGTCTAGATGCAAAACAGCCAGAGGCTTCTTCCTCCTCTGGTCAGATGCGCGAACAGGGGGGGCGGCGGCCGGTCCGGCCATCGCCGGTGCTCCGGCGCCCTAGGAGCTCGGGTGAGGCTGCGAACGGAGAGAGGAGAGGCAGAGGGGCATAGGGATATGCTCACCGTGGCGTTGGCGAGGGTGGCGGGATTCGAAGAGGGGCGGACCGGCGGTCGGCCATGGTGGCCGGCTCGGGTTCGCCACGGATGGTGGCGCTCCGATGCTCCTCCGACTGCGGGAAGGGGCTGATGAGGTGCGGCTCGGCTCGTTGAAAGCTTAGGTGGCGTCGGCTTACTCCGGAAAACGGTCCTTGAATCGGCGGCGGCGCCTTGGCCGTGGCCCGTGAGCTGGCGGCTCGAGGGTGGCATGCAGGCGGCGAGGCGGGGCGGCGAGCGAGGACACGCTGGAGCTCGGCGGCGCAGCTTTAAAGGCGCGGACCCCGAGGAGTCCCGGGCGCGCACGCCCAGGCAGGGCGGCGGCCGGCGTCCTGGCCGTGGAGGCCATGGCCTCTGGCTTGGCCAGATGGGCCTCGCGGCGGTGAGATGGGTCGAAAGGATATGATAGGTTTTGTTTTTTTCTTTTCGAATTTATTTTTAATGCAAAAACAATTCCAGAAAAATCTAGAAATTGTTTAAAGGCACGAAAAATACTCTGAAAATCACAAAAATTCTTGGAAAATTCCCAGAGCTAGTTTGAGACATGAACAACCCAAATAAAATATTTGGAGCTCATGAAAAAGATTTTAGAGCCTTCAAATAAATAGAAATAGCTCAAGGAAAATGAGAATAAATTCCGGAAAAGTCCGAAAAATTCTCAGAAGGATCTGGACAGCACCTAAACGCATTTTTGAAATCTTTTGCACTCAAGAGGCACCAAGATGCATCGGCATGAATGCAACACTCACCCAATCATTTTTAATTTCCGAAAAACAAACAAAGATTTTCCCTATACTATATTCCCTGTAAAGAAAATAAATGTTTGGAAAACTTTTAAAATTATGAGAAAATTGTTATTTAGTTATTCTCTCTATTCACATCCTGAAATTGGAAATTTCAGGGTGTGACATGGAGCGCACGCGCGGCCTTCTCGCGCAAAGCGGACACCCTCGTTGCTCGACCATCTCGACGTCGTCGCCGCCCGCGACCCGCCTCATGTACCCCTTCGCGGTGTCGTCGGCGGCGGCACCACCATTGTCTCTGTAGAGCAAGATGGCGTATAGATAGGCCGCCGCATCGTGCCCACCCTCGACGACGCGCCGAAGATCATTGTATCCCCTGTGTTCGATGAAGAAGGCTTTGATTCTGGAGAGGAAGCAAGCCTCCGGATTCCCGAGACCACTCAGCATAGCAAGGAATGCTTTGTAAGCGGTAGGGTTCCACACCCAAGAAATCTCATCTCGTATCCCCTCTATCGACAAAGCGCCGGCGTCGGCGTGGTCGCACACACGCATGGTCGAGCAAGTACCGCGTAGGTCGCGGAGGTCGCCAAGGGCGCTCCAATGCGGAGGTCTTGAGGGAGGCCCACCAGCAGCGATGACGGCTGGTGCCGCGTGCTTCTTCTTGGCATGCTATCCATCTCTGGCCGGGAATGGTGTGACGATGAAAGAGTGGCGTTCTTTGTTTTTGAGTAGAGATGAAGGCGCGGGGATCTAATTGTTTTGGAAGGAGAAGATCGAGATTTGTTTCCAAACACAGTTTAAGTATGCAATGGAGACGACGTTTCGTTACTCCACGTATCATTTAATTCTACATTGGAATCACTACCTCTGCAGCGGTGCTCTCAGCCATTTACTGGCAATAGTTTCGCCATTGACCTTCTTGGGAACCTCTTCCCGTTTCCTGTGCTCTTGATCTTATCCCTTCCTCTCCTTTTTTTTGGAGATGATGACTACATTATTATGGTCATGTTTGGTTGGAGGTGTTAGTGTTAGTTTGTAGCAAACTAACACCAAAACTAACACTTTGGAGCCAATCACATGTGTTAGTTTGGTGTTTAGTTGGAACTAACACCTCCAAGAGGTGGTAATTGGTGCTAGTTTGGTGGACCCCACCCCTTTTCTCTCTCTCCCTCTCCTTTTTCAAATGTTTGGAAAAGTTAATTCAAATGCAAACTAACACCTCCATCCAAACATCCAAGATGTTAGTTTTTTATGTGTTAATTTGGAGGTGTTAAAAACTACCACTAACAGTAACACTAACATCTACCATCCAAACACGGCCATTGAAGACGATGTTTGCTTACTCTGTGTATCATTTAATTCTACATTGGAATCACTACCTCTGCAGCTCTGCTCTCAGCCATTGACTAGCAACAGTTTCGCCATTGACCGTCTTGGGAACCTTCCCGGCCGTTCTGTGCTCTTGATCTTATCCCTTCCTTGTTTTTTCTATAAAAAGGCACCGACGCCTATCGGTCCTCCTCACTTCAAGTTGCTTCCTTCTTCTCTAGATCTAGATCTAGCTATATGGTTCCTTCTTCTGATACAATAAAGCGAGTCACTTGCTTCCTTCTTCTCTAGATCTAGATCTAGCTATGGCGCAAAGAATAGATCTTGTAGGGTGCAAGCTTTTGCTTTTCTCTCTTCTTCCTCCTCCTCGATCTCTCAGTTGCTAGAAGAATTATTGTGATAGGGGTGATTGGGTTGCTCATCCCTCGAACACAGCTGCGAGAAGAATTCTTGTGACATACCCCTTGCTCGCAGCTGTGTCCGGGGAAGGTAGCCCAGAACCTCCTGGCATTAGGATGAACAAGCCGATGGAAAGCCTGCTGTAGCTTTTCCGTCACACTTGGCTTCCTTTTGCTTTCCCCTTCTCCTCCAGGAGGAGGGATTTTTTAAGGGATATGTTTCCACCCTCTCTGTATCTTTCTCTTGTGTTCACTTGTAAGATGAGGAAGCAGCCAGAATCTGGATGGAGCATATCTCATTATTTTTCCTTGTAAGATGAGCATAATTAAGGAAAGCTTCTGTCTTGCAAACCAAAATTAGGGTTGCAAGATAGAAGCTTTCTTTAATTAGTCATGCCAGGAATCAAGTCTCTAAGCCGTCAGCAGAAATGGAGCTGTTCGATGACCACATGCAGCAAGATCGACGACCTGCGAGCAAGATCGATATGTGTGTGTGATTTTGCATATCTCGTCATGAAGATATGGCCGCATTGTAACCTTGTTATTATGTATCAATGATGACTGTAATCTGTGTGTGTGTGATTTTGCATCTCAAGAGACATGCTTTTGTGAAATTATGCCAGATTGTTGGAGATGAACTCTTTTTTTACTTGGCATATCTTTTTAGAAGTTGGCAAAGCACAAGATTTGCCAAGTAAAATTTGGCAAACTCTTGGAGATGCTCTAATCCGTGTCTCTTTTGATGTAATCTGTTCGTGATTTCGCATATCTTCTTGCCCATAACAAAAGCTACGCTGGTTCGTTAGTCCTCGTCTCTTGCCCGTAACAAAGGCGACGCTGGTTCGTTAGTCCTCGTCTCTTGCCCGTAACAAAGGCGACGCTGGTTCGTTAGTCCTCGTCTCTTGCCCGTAACAAAGGTGACCCGGGTTCTTTAATCCTCGTCTCTTGCCCGTTCTTGGTAATATAAGAATATAAGCAGTATATATAGTATCTTTGGCGAATATATATTACAAGGTGATTCAAATTCCACCACATCCCATATATTACAAAAAGGATTGAAATTCCACCAATACATCGCATCCTTTATATTACAAAACGGATTCCATTTCCACCAATAGACACATCCTCCGGCATTACAAAAAGGATTCAGCAGAAATCAGGCTTGCTTTTTCTTCCTTGATTTACGCATATGGATTTTCACTATGGTCGCCAAGCACGGTGTTTTGTTAGTTCCCAAGAGTTGGGGCTTGTATGAAGTGTCAAAGGATGGAATTTCAAACTTGTATTCCTCCTCCTCAACAACATTTTCAATCCCCACAATCCTTTTTCGGGCATAACCACGGACCGGTTCTTCTTTGCAAGGTCGGTACATAGAACACTTGCTCAACATCGTTGGCGAAGACAAGCAGTTCGTTTTGTAACCAAAGACCCGGAGATCAACACTAACATAACCATATTTGTCCTTGCTCACGCTCTCTTCCCATTGGTGACCCATCTACACCGAAACAAGGCCACCTTCAATCCTACATAATCAAGCTCCCATATCTCCTCTATTTGACCATAATATGTGTGCATCTCCGTGTCATCATCATCGTCATGATCGTGTCAACGACGGCCCGCATACTACACACCACTATTTTGATAGATGCTCTTTTTATCCTGGGTCATGGTGTAGAACGTGTATCCATTGATATCCATTCCTTCATATCTTGTAACAGTGAACAATGGCCCCGCTGCTAGATTCCTTATCTCGTCGGTAATTACAGCATTATTGTTGCATGTCTCGACATAATCTCAGAGCCACCTGCTGAAACCATGCATGTGCATCTTTGCAAGCCAAGCCCTACCACGGTTAGGGTTGTCTTCACGTAGTTGTCGTTTGTGCTCATTAGCAAACGGTGTAATTAGGTGCAGCTGTTGTATCACGGTGAAATGAGCCTTTTGAAGGCATACGCATCCGGAGTGGTGACCTTTTCCCCATGGTCCCAACACCTGAAAGCCTACCTTCATGCCGTGAGCGAGGCACACCAATGGGGTTTTGTGGGTCCATATAACCCATGGCCCACTCCACTGCTTCGATGGTCTCGTAGCCACGAACAATGGCTCCCTCCGGAAATAACCGATTATGTACCAATGATTTCAGGAATCCATAGAACCTCTCACATGGAAACATCTGATGAAGGTAAGATGGTCCAAGGAACCAGATTTCCCTCGCGAGGTGTGCTGTTAGATGCAGCATGAGATCAAAGAATGACGGTGGGAAGGTAGCTTCAAGCAGGCATAGGGTCTCGAAATGCCTCCTCTCCAAGTCCAATAGTTTTTCCTCATCAATCACCTTCTGTTCTATTGCATTGAAGAATAAACACAAGCTCGTGTTGCGTCGCGAACCGATTCTCTTGATACCTCTAAGTGCAACAGAAGAAGAGGTCATCGACATGGCAATCATGAGATTTCATCAAGTTGAAATTCATTTCCATGTCCTTCACCGACACTAGCCTCTTGAAGTTTGATGAGTAGCCCAAAGGTACTTTCAAAAAAAGCGGCGAAATTCTTTTCTCTCGCCTTTGACAAGGTGGTTGCGACAGCAACGGAAGGTTCGTCCCGTCTGCTTTCCTCTGCATAGAGCTCCGGCCTAATGCCCAGCTCTTTAAGATCCTCCTTGCATTTTTATGATCTTTTCCTTTGGACTTGTTGTAGCAATGTTCCACAAGTAGCTTCACACACATTCTTCTTAGCGTGCATGTTGTCAATCGAATGACGACATCCAACATCGGCCAATACTCTAGCTCCCATAGAATTGATTTCTTGTTCCACATTCCTTCTTCTTCTTCACCATCTCGTTTCTTTCTTTTGCCAAGGGTTTTTTCAGTCAGTTTGGGTAACTCCTCGATAGTTTTGACGTCCTTGACTTTCAAGTGGACGGATCTCCGGTCACATGCAACGGCGCCTCTCGATTATCCTTTTCCCCATTAAGCTGACAATCCATGGCCCGGTATGGATGTTTCTTGCCGAGGAAACGACGGTTGCCCCATAAATCGTATTTCTTTGAATGTCTTAGCCATATTACGCAAGTATCTTCCAAGCAGTGTGGGCAAGCTGCACCTTTCCTTTTACTCTGGCTAGAGAGGTTGCGCTGAGCCGGGTTGTCGTTGATGGTGGTGAACAACATGCCATGCATTGTGAACTCCTCACGCTTGTACTCATCCCAAACCTCCGGCACACCAGGCTTCCACAATATCTTCAAGTCATCAACTAGTGGCCTCAAGTAGACATCAATACGGTCGCCAGGTTGCTTTGGCCCGGAGACCAATATTGTTAGCATCATATATTTTTGTTTCTTGCATAGCTAGGGTGGAAGGTTGTACAACGACGGGCCGGTGCTATGTGTTGAGCTCTGGTTACCGAATGGGTTCACGCCATCTGTGCTCATAGCAAACCGTATGCTCCTTGCGTCGTCAAACCATGGGAAGTGGGTATTAATGTTACCCCATTGCGCTGCATCTGCGGGGTGCCTAAACTTGCCATCTTTCTTATAATTAAGCTCCTTTCGGCCTTCGTCATGCCAATGCAAGAGTTGGGCCTCCTTTCGTGTTGCGAACCATCTTCTCAGCCGAGGAATGATGTAAAATACCATGCCACCCTCACAGGGAGCCCCTCGTTAGCCTTCTTCTTCTTGCCTCACGATCTCATGGGCTCGTTCGTCATCGGCATTATTATCATCTCCACCATCCTTTTCCTCTTGTACCGATCATAGCCACACTTGGGGCACTTGTCAAGGTCTGCATAATCTCCACGGAACAATACACAACTGTTCTTGCATGCATGGATTTTTCAACCTCTATTCCCGGAGAGGATGATTATCTTCTTCGCCTCATAGCAGACTACGCTATTTAGTTTCCTTTAGGTAACATGTCTCTAAGCACATCCAATAGATGTTTGAAACTTTTGTTGCTCCAACCATGATCTGCCTTAAGTTGCAGAGTTTTAGATCACCGGAAAGGCGAGAGTACTTGGCAATCGGGATAGAGGGTTTCTTTGAATCATCAATGAGCGCTTGACCTCGCTAATTCAGAAGGTGTGTACACTCGTTGAAACTCAACATCCCGCAACATTTGATCAACATTGTGCACACGTTGCAACACCTCACCATCATCGAAGCCCCTAACTTCTTGATCGATATCCTCGTGCCTCAACACATTTGGTGGGAATAATGGTTCATTTCCCTCAAAAAGTCCACTGTCATCAAGGTCTTCATCATGGTTAGCATGGTGTCGCACTTCACCTTCATTTAGGCAGCCTGCTTCGAGTTCATTAAGGCCTTCCTCACCATGTTTATTCCAACACGTGTAATTTTTTGTGAAACCACGTGTGACCAAATGATGAAAAATGATTTCCCGTTGTGCGAATTTCTTTTGGTTGAGACAATCAATACAGGGGAAAAGCATTGCCTGAACACCACGGTTTCTCATATCCGCCTCCGCTTGATTTAGAAAACCATTGACCCGCTTAAGAAATTCTCCCAATCTTCTTGGGGCTGTATGTACATCAAGCCCGAAGCGAGACATCGCATTCCATACACCAAATGAGCATAATTCATCACACAAAAAGACAGCTGAAGAATTTCAATAAAAGGGGCCAATTAATTTCCACCTTGAAGGAGGAGGAGGATCGGGAGGCGGCGGGGCAGTGACACGGAGGGCAGGTCGGCGTCCACTCTGGCCCCTTCGGCCGTCGCGCCGTCAGCGGTGTGGCCTACTTCTCTGTTGTCTTTCTGAGGAGAGAAATTAAGCGCGATCCTAAGAGCGCTGGCGCGGCGGCGACAGGATAGGCGTGAGGACATCCGAGCACACGAGATCGAGCGAGTGACCTTACGAGGAGAGAGAGCGAGTGTTGTTGTCGGAACAAGAGTGGCCTAGCTTCTGCGGAGAGAGAGCGAGTGGTGTCGAAAGGATAAGACACAGACGAGATAACAACATGCGTCTCCGATGTGAGAAAAAAGGCGACCCTGGGTGGCAATCAAAGGAGACGCATCCTACAAGCATGCGTCTCCAGTACGAACTTATCGGTAACGGACTTTATAGCTGTTACCAATGACGATCGATAGCGGACTTAAGCGCCCGTTCGATAGGGCATTGATCGGTAACGGACTTTACAAGCCCGTTACCTATAGGTTTGACATTTGTAACGGGCTCTTTTAACATCCGTTACAAAGAATTTTTGTAACGAGCGTTTAAGAAGCCCGTTACCAGAAGTCCACATTGGTAACAGGCGTTGTGGAGGCCAACCCCGGGGTCGTCCTGGCGCGCTTATAGGTAACGGGCGCCAAACAACAACCGTTACAGATGTGGGTGGATGTAACGGGCGTTAAGGGCCCGTTACAAATGCTGCGTGACCTATTTGAGGTTTTCACGTAGTGATGTTCTTTAATGATAGTCTATCTTCCATAATGAAGTAGCCGGTCAAAACTTGAACCTTAAATGCTAAATACTTGAGAGAGCAATACGTCTTCTTGTGTATAACTAAGTGCAGGGAAGACATTGAAAGGCAATGCTGATTTCCAAGTTAAGCAAAGATCTTGGACTTGCTCGAGGACGAGCAAGGTTTAAGCATGGGGGTATGTTGAGGGTCGATTTTGGTACACCTAGCTATGAGTATACCGTCAACATTTGCACGTATTTGATATTCTAACTAATGGTACTACCCCCCCCGGAGGTATCAAGTTCACTCTTGTATGTCGATTTTGGAGTTTATTGTTTACGTAGGAAACTAGCGCTTAAAGGGAGACTTTCGGGATAAGTTCATCAAGCACTTCAAGAGACGATCATGAAGCCCGGCACAAGTCAAGACACATCATGAACATGACTCCAAAGGGCCCAGGGACCGAAGCATGAAGCCATAAAACTCCAGGGACCTGGACAGAAGATGATGAAGCTTGCGCGACAAGGAGCTCTGTCTAAACCATGGAGAAGACGACGTCAAGGGCCCACATGCATAAGGGAGCAAGTCAACAAATGACCGAGAAGCATCGGGGAGCGAGACGGGGCCGAACCGAGCCAAAATGGGCCTGGGCCGGTCAGCCCAGGCCGGCCGGCCGGCCTGGCCTGTTTCGGGCCCGGTTCGCGCCTCCCTTTGACCTAGGTGCTTGTCTATTTATTGCCTCTGCCTCCGCCGGCCGCCACATCCATCCATTCATCAGAGAGCCGCTGACACGAAGGAGAAGCACGGAGGAAGCCGGCCGCCACAAGTCCTCAAGTTGCCTAGGAGATGGCCTAGGCCATGCCCTAGCCACCATGGTTGGCCCTGCGTGGTGAAGCCATGGTGGAGTTCGACCCATGCCTTGATTCCATCAAGGCAATTGTACATTCTACATTCGATGGTGATGTAATCATATCTTGTCCTACTTTGATCTACATCGATGAGTGTTTTATTCATATGTGTAGCTAGCATATGCCCTTAGTAGGAATAGAGTAATCATGGTGGTTAGTCTATCTCTTGCGGATACATCGTTGTAGTGCACGGACCGAGGTTGTCGTTCGGTGATGAATATCCTTACGTGGTACTGATGCGGTGGAGGAGAAAGCGGCGAATGAACGTGTATCGGACCACTCCATATCGGGTTACTCCATATCGAGTGTACTCCTTATCATAGTATTGGATTAGATTGGTTTATCATCGTGGCTGGAGCGGCAACAAGAAGACGATAGGCTAGGGTTACCCCTTTGGATGCTTACCTTTATGGCTAGGTGGATGTGATCCATACATCCTTTCATGTATGTTTAATCTTTATGCAATCAACACTTCACATAGGGTTAGACCGGTAGGTTAGATAGAGAACCTTAGTGGTTTGCTTCCGATCCTTGGATTGACAAATCTAGGGAGGACCCTCCTTAGTGAAAAAGGCACCAAGTTACCCGTAGGCTTGCGGTGAACTTGAGCACGGTTTTGCACCGTCAACAAGCACCCGGAGGTCTCCCCCTCTTCCTAAGATTAGGGGAGACAATAGGGTTGGTAGCCTTCTGGGTTACCTGAACTCTCTCTGGCGCATTTACTACAGGTATATGCGACCTTGTCACTATTTTGTGATCAGTGAAGGCATCTGGCAGCTCATTTGCAAGACTCTGCAAATGTATTATCCTCCGAACTTCCAGTTCAGATCACTGGTGCGTGGGTCTAAGGATTGCATCCCAGTTGCATTCCATTCAATTTCTCGGCATTCTTCAGGATGCCTTTCTCCCCCTAATACTGGGAAATGGTCTTCATCAAAGACACAATCAGCGTACCGAGCCGTATGAAGATCCCCAGTCATAGGCTCTAAGTACTTGATTATGGACAGAGTCTAATAACCAACATAGATCCCCAACTTCCGGTGGGGACCCATTGATGTACGCTGAGGTGGTGGTATTGGCACGTACACAGCGCTGCCAAATATACGTAGATGGGAAATACTTGGTTCTTTCCCACGCACTAGCTGTAAGGGGGAGGATTCATGATATGCAGTTGGCTTGAGTTGAGTCAGTGCTGCAGCATGCAACACTGCATGGCCCCAACAACTTGTTGGCAGCCTACAATTCTGCGACAGCGGTAGGGGCAATCCACTTGATCCTTTTGATCAAGGATTCAGCTAGACCATTTTGTGTGTGGACATGAGGTACTGAATGCTCTACCTTAATGCCCATGGCTAAACAATAATCATCAAAAGCTTTCAACCTGAACTCACCAGCATTATCCATCTGAGTGGACTGGATGCGGTTATCAGGGAAACTTGCTTTTAGCCTGATTATTTGGGCAATGAGCTTGGAGAAAGCATGGTTTCTTGTGGACAACAGGTCCACATAGCTCCACCTGGTAGATGCATCAATCAATACCATGAACAGGGGCTGAATAGGTCCACAAATGTCGCCTTGTATCCTTTGTAGGAATACAGGTTACTCATCCCTAATCTTCAGGAGGGATGGTCTAGTGATCAGCTTTCCCTTTGCAAATGCAGTACAAATAAAATCTTCAGGATTTGGGAAGCTTCTAACATCATGGCCAGCAGAATTGTTGATGATTCTTCTCATCATGCTCAACCGAGGATGACCAAATCGGTCATGCCATATTCGGAACGATTCTGTATTTCGAAATATGGTCTTCATCGCAACATACTCTTCTGTGGGTTTAACGTACGTATAGTACAAACCCGATGGCGATGAAGGGAGTCTTTCCACCACTCTCTTTTGGTACCCGTCGAATTTAGTAATGAGTAGGTATTCAGTACCATGCTCAATCTCGGTTTCAACATGGAAACCATTCGCACGGATATCTTTGAAACTCAAAAGCGTGCGTTTTGAGTCAGGATACAACAATGCATCCTTCACAAAGATTTGGGTACCCATGGGGATAACCAGTGTGGCACTTCCGGTGCCCACAATATGAGCATTGCTTCCGACAATGGTCACAATATTTCCACTTTTCTTTGTCAATGTTTGGAAATATCTGGTTTCCCTTAGAATTGTATTGGTGGTCCCACTGTCAACAAGACACATCTCCGCTTCGGCCATCCAGTTTCCACAGGTTCTGTTAAATACCATAACAATGAAAAAAAAGTATTTAGCATAAAGTACATAACATAAATGAAACAACATTATCTTATTTCTGGAAAATATATTACATAATTTTGGACCTTGTTACAAATGCTCTTCAGGAGCATGGCCAAACTCTACATCACATTGACATGACATTTTGGAGATTACTGCAGGTCCCCATAAATATCTATGTCATCGAGAAGGTCCTCACTTCCGTCCAAGTGGACGTCTTCATCATTTGCGCTAATGACTGTGTCGTCGCGCTTCTGAGCTTCAGGCTGAGTGATGAAGTGGGACTCATGTTGACCTTTATTCTTGCTCTGTTGGTAAAGGTCAACGAGGTGTTTGGGGGTGCGGCATCTGCGGGACCAATGTCCCTTTGCTCCGCATCTATAGCATTCGCCCTGCTCTTCCCCGCTATGGTCACCTCTTTCCTTCTTGGGTCCGAATTTACCCTTGGGCTTCCTTTTTCCCTTGCCTTTGAACAAGGCACCTCTTTCTCCCTTCCACTTTCCCTTTCCACGGCCCCATTTCCGGTTGCGAGAACTCTCGGCAACATTAGCATGTGCTTCAGGCACAACTATAGATCCAGTAGGCCGGGCAGAATGATTACTCATGAGTACCTCATTCTGTTGTTCAACAACAGATAGTACTTCACTCAACTCAGAGTAGTTCTGGTACTTTGAGTTTCGGTATTGCTGTTGCAATACTATGTTGCCGGGGTGGAATGTGGATAGGGTCTTCTCGATCATGTCAGCGTCAGTGATATTCTGGCCACATAGACGCATCTTAGTCACAATCCTGTGTAAAGCAGAGTTGTACGCTGCCACAGACTTGTAGTCTTGGAAGCACAGGGTGATCCAACTTTGTTGTGCTTTAGGGAGCACAATCGTCAGCTGCTGGCTGAAGCGGTCCTTCAGGGACTGCCATAGAACAAGTGGATCCCTCTCCGTCATATACTCAGACTTCAGGTCTGGGTGGAGATGGTGTCGCAGAAAGTGCAACGCTATTGCTTTATCAGGCTTTGTACGCTCATCCTTGCCAGCTTCAGGCTGGACAATGGTATGATCGAGGCTCATACCATCGAGTTTGATCTCAACGTCGGTAGCCCAAGTCAGGTAGTTGCTGCCGTCTACAGCAAGCACCTCGAACTCCCTCTTTGCGATGTCCGACATGCCTGCACAATGAATGTACAGGGGAGTCAATGTCGGTGTGTAATCTTCAGGATTACAACTTTGTATAGTCTTCAGGACTATACAATATTTTCCCAGGAGTAATCTTCAGGATTACTTCATTATTAAATAAATTATTACAGCAAGGTAAATACGCAAGAATTTAAATACAACGATAAATAAATTGCTGGAAATAAATAAATGCCATAAATGAAATAATATAGTGGGCTTCAGGCCACTAACATTTTGCGGACTTCGGGTCGCGCATTTGGGTATTATAGTGGGCTTCGGCCACTATATTCGCATAAAACAATAGGTTTCATGCATCCCAACTCAAAATGAGCCTTCAGGGTCCATTATCTCGTTAATTGGGCCGGCTTGTTAGGGCTGTTTGGGTCTGACCAATCATGGCCGTTGATCAAGATGGACGGCTCACGTTCACCCCAAGCCAAATATAAAAAGGAGGGCAACAAACCCTAACCCTAGCCCCCATCCTTATCCTTTTCTTTCCTATTGCAGCAGATAGGAGAGGGCCAGGGGTGGCGGCCGTGCGCCTGCAGCAGGCGGCCGGCACGCCGGCGCGGCGTGCCCGGCGGCGGGGGCGCACCGGCGATGGCTGTGGAGCAGCGCGCCCACGCCCGGCGGCGATGGGCATCGTGCGCCCGTGGCGGTCGGCGGGGCAGCGCCCGGCTCGGGCGGCGGCGGCGGCGGCGCTAGGTCGCGCGCCCGAGGCGGTCGGCGGGGCGCGCGCCTCGGTGGGCCTGGCGCCAGCTGGCGGGCGGACGGCTCTAGGGCCGCCGAGCTGCCTGCACATGCGGTCTGCAGGACCGGCATCGCGGTGGTCGGCCGGACTCTAGGGCTGCTGGCCTGGCTCGTCCGTGGGCGGGTGCTTGCCCGTCTTCAGGACGGCGGTTGCCCGATTTGCGTGCTTGTCTACAGGACGGCAGCGGGTTCAGCACTTCAGGGCCTTTCAATGGCGAGTGGAGGCAGGGCCTTCCTTGCATCGCACAAGTCGTCTCCGGCGGTGGACAGTGACGACGGCTGAGCCGCCTACATGTCACTGGGTGCTGCCGAGGCGCCAACGACATCAGAAGGAAGCGTGTTGTGATGTGTGTGTATTTGCTCAGTAGAGACTTGATTTCTTACTTCTCACCTTCTTAGCTCGGTAGAACTCGTGCTGATAACGTGTTAGAAAACAAGTTCTCTGATTCACACAAACACTCACAAGAGAATGCACTTAGCTAGGGGAAATTGGAGCTCTTTATTATTCAACATATTGTACATATACAGGTAGTGGGATTTTCTCCTATTCTCTCTATCTATTGAACTACCCGGTGATCCTCTATTTATAGAGGTTAAGAGCTCATTGCTCATTCTCCCCCTCTACTGATCATTTGCATTTTACTGTTTCATTAGCCATTTACTGTTCAATGCTCACTCACAACAAAAGGTTTCACAACAGGAGGAAGCTACCAATATAATATAGGGTTTGAGGCATCAGGAACACGAACGATGCATGTTTAGCTGTTTTTAGGAAAAAATGTCCATTTTATTCCCTCACCTCTATGCTTTACCACTTGAAAAAAATTTAGGATAACTTTTCCCAAACTATTTCATTTGATCTGAAATACCCCCTAACATTTGAACTATGTGTTAAATTTTCAGTTCAGATTTTTTAGGTGATAGAAAAAATGATACTTTTCGTTAACAAATTATATGAATAATTTTCATAGGTTAGGGGTATTAATTTAATACAAAATGGATATTAGACATATAAAATTGTACAAAAAGTAAGCATAAAAAATTGCTAAGGTATTTTCTAATGTAGAGCATCTTGTTATAAGTCAATTGGCAAAAATTCAAAATTAGAACTCAACTGTTACATGAAGAAACAAAAAAAAAGATAAATCTAATTTGGGGGTAGATTAGACCAAATGAAATAATTTGCAGAGTAAAATGAGCCTATATTTCGCTTAGGGGGTTAATTGGACAAAGTAAATAGATGAGGGAGGTAATTAAAATGTAATTTCCTTTTTTGTTGGGTCCATTCTCTAATATCTTTAGGCAATTGTTGTGCTAGCCCGGATGAATAATATCTCTATTTACACTTCACTTTTTTTAAATAAAATCTATTATCGCTTTAGCTTTTGATTCTTAGCATTGCAAATAGCATAATGTCTGGTAGGGAGAGGGGCTTTAGTCCCGGTTGGTAAGGGGTATATGTCTCTCAAGTCCAACCGGGACCAATGCTCAGAGACAAAAGGCCCCCTTTAGTCCCGGTTGAACCAACCGGGACTAAAGGTTCCTTTAGTCCCGGGTGGTATTACGAACCGAGAATAATGGGGGGCACGCCAAACTAAAAGGTTTTGCAGCAAATAAAAAAATACACCCTTGCTGCTGTCCCCACAGGCTCTGATGCTACTCTGCAACTCCAACATCGTCCTCTAACTCCAATCCACCGCCCACTCCACCACACACAATTTCATCCAAGTTCATCCAAAGTTCATCACAAGTTCATCTAAACTTCATCACAAGTTCATCAACAAATTCATCTCATCAATTCATCAGAAATTCACCTCACAAATTTTCAACAAATTCACCTCACAAACTCACCAACAAATTCATCTCACAATTCACAACATTTGTTTGCACATCACAACACATTCCATCGACAAACAAATCACTCACCAAACACAAATGAAAAAAATCTGATGGTGGCGGATCCTGGTGGATGCGCCGGGCCGCGCCGGCGGCTCTTGCGGTGGATAGGCGCCGGCGGTTCCATGGCTGGTGGCTGCGCTCGGCGGCCGCGCCGGCGAGCTCTGCGCCGGTGGCGGGTCCCCTCCTCCTCGACTGCTGGCGGGCCCGCGCCCGGCGGACCCAGCAGCCCGGTGGCTGCGCTCCAGTGCCCGCGGCCGGGCCTCCGCCCTCCTCCTCAACCTGCGCAAGAGACGAGCACGGAGATGAGCGGAGAAACAAAGGAGAGAAGATGAGAGAAAGAAAGGAGAGAAGGAGATGAGGATTTGGTGGGCGGTGGGAGTGAATAAAAGATGAGAGAGAAGGGTAAGGGCGAGAGAAACAAAGGAGAGGATGAGAGAAAGAAAGGAGAGAAGGAGATGAGGATTTGACTGGGCGGTGGGAGTGAATAAAAGATGAGAGAGAAGGGGTAAGGGCAGAGAAACAAAGGAGAGAGGATGAGAGAAAGAAAGGAGAGAAGGAAATGAGGATTTGACTGGGCGGTGGGAGTGAATAAAAGATGAGAGAGAAGGGGTAAGGGCACCGACGGTGGGAGGCTTTAGTCTCGGGTGGTGTTTCCACCCGGGACTAAAGGTGCCCTTTAGTCTCGGGTGGAAACACCACCTGGGATTAAAGATTTAGTCCCGGGTGGTGTTTCCACCCGAGACTAAAAGCGTATTCTTTAGTCTCGGGTGGTGATATCCACCGGGACTAAAGATCAGCGCCAATCATTGCTATAAAATAGTTCCCCTTTTAGTCGGTTGGGTATTACCAACCGGGACTAAAGGGGGGCGGCTCCCGCAGCTATTTGTGGCCACGTCGATGAAAAGCCTTTAGCCCCGGCTCCAATGTTGAACCGGGACATCAAAGGCTCCAACTCTAACAGTGTGCTTAAGGCTGAAGGTTCTAGTGATCTACAATGCAACATCCAAGTATGCCACAACATGCATGCCAGCAGCCGAGCCCATCTCCTTGCTGCAGGTGTCGGGTAGTAACCCTAGCCTTTGAGCTTAGTATGTTAGAATGACAGCAGGGGCGGATCTAGGACCCTGGCTGGGGATGCTGCAGCTCAGGTCCAGCCTGTGAAACTTCAGTAACCTTCATGTAGTGGATACTGCATAACAAGTCAATTATCTCTAAAGCACCTCATGTAATGCAATCTCCCATCGTTTTAGCCCTGGTCCAACTCATTTGCTGGCTCCACCACTGAATGAGAGGATAAACTCAACAACCCTAGCCACGTACATACGAAACATGTATTATTCGAGTTGCATTGGGAAAACATGTTCTATGTTAGGTGATTCAATAAATAAACGAACTGGATACGTTGGGTGTGTGGTACTATCTGCAGGTTATTACACACCTATCTTTCATAGGATTGGAGCTCCTCCGATAATTAAACAAATAGATAAACCATATATTCATTTATTTATGAGAAGTAATTCCTTGAACCAAACACACCATAAATGTGTTTTGACAGTTACCCATTTATTATTTATATATATAGGAGTATATGGACAGTCGACCTCAGCTCATTTGATCTACAATTCTTGTGTTCCAAGAGCATCAGTGAGAGATGGAAGAACTCCGGTGTGTTGGAGAACTTGTCCATGCGTGGAGGAAAGCTGAAACCGATATGGGACTTGGAGACATCAGGAGCACCAACGATGCATCCAAGGGGAAACAGCTAGCTTTACCTATTAGATAAATGGAGCTACCAACACTTGGGATCCAGTCAATTTGTAGATAAAGGTGGTCTCGTGATAAAACCATAGACGACGGACCCGCTGGTTGGTGCTGCCGCGTGATCGATCATGAGCTTTAGAACAACAGGATAAGTACGCTACCTTCTTCTTGCGTGCTGGATCCGACTCCAATCAGTTGACCTGCAGGAGGGTACGTCTTTGTACTATGTTCATCGACCGACATGAATACCGTGATTGCTTTGTTATTTTTGGTATTCGAACAAACTCTTGTTTCTTCACCCTCAATAGCAAAATTCTTGTTTATCTCCCTTCTCCTTGTTTCTTCTTTTAAGGGGGTAGATTTGCCACACCCTGAAATTTCCCAAATTCATGATGTGAATAGAAAGAATAATTAAACAAGAATTTCTCATAATTTTAAAATTTTTCCAACATTTTTTTCTTTACAGGAAATATAGTATAAGAAAAAAGTCTTTGTTTGATTTTCTGAATTAAATAAATTGGTTATGAGCGTGTTGCATTCATGCCGATGCATCCTAGTGTTTCTTGAGTGCAAAATGTTTTAAAATAGGTTTAGATGACAATCAAGTTCCTCTGAGAATTTTCCAGAATTTATTGGGATGTATTCTCATTTTCCTAGACCTGAATCCATCCACTAGAAACCTTTAAAATTCTTTCCACAAGCTCCAAGTATATTTGTTTGGCTCTACAGTGTTCTATATCATCTCAACATATTTCCTAGTTACTCCATCTTCTTTCAAGATTCCACTATGCAACAGTATTTGTAGTAACCCATGGCTACTTGTATTAGCTTTTGGTTTTCCTTTTTTATATATGTCTGTTTCCCTATGTACATCGTTTGGGAATACGCAGGAGCAACATCACCCCGGGCCAGGGCCAAGTTTATCACCGTGTTTTCTCTTTTACTCTTGGGCTGAATCAGTTCGACCCCGTCTCGGTTGATCGTGATCAATCCAATTAAGCATGTTTAGGCCCATCACCACAGCCCTATAAGTAGCAGTCCGCATAGTCATGTTTTGTTTCCACGTCATGTGTGCCCTAGCTCCTTTGCAAACAACCTCCGGGTTCGATCTGCTGCTGCCGCAACCACCGCCGAGGCGCCGACTCGATCTGCTGTCGAACACGTCCACACCATGGTCGAACAGCAGCCGTCCTCGTCCAGTTCGATCTTCGCCGCCATCGCCGTTCGTCCGTCATCATCGGTGGTTGTAGCCATACGTGAGCATACCATCGTGTTCCTCGTTCAGCTTTCTTTCCGTTTTGCTGCTCACCCGTATCCCTGCCTGGTGCTGCCTTGTAGTGCTGGCGTATTTTTCTTTCCCTGGCAACAAGTACGAGGTGTCCTGGCTATCCCTGTACGTGCGTGTGCATGGCCATGGTATACGCTGTGTGTGCTTGATATGACTGCCAGGGAGGGTCGCAAGCATCTGGAGGAACTCGGCGGCCGGCACCTCTGTGCCGCCGCGTGGGTCGTGGCCACCAGTTGTCTGCACCCAAGCCCGAACTTCTGCCAGGCCATGAGTGCCTATCTCTGTCCAATTGCAAGTCGCTAATCTATGTTTCCTGACCGAGCTCCAAAGTAAGTTATAAGCTTCTCTTTTTTTCGCACCATTAGTTAAGGAGAATTAAATCCAGACGTGCTTGTTTTCTGATCCTTGTAGCCGAGCTGAGCTCTCAATGCTTTCTGCAACTGCTGCTGTCTCTGGAGTTATAGTTGGCTTGTCGCATGCCTCCATCTGTTGCTGTCATCTCCATCTGAAGCCTCGCCGGCCATAAGTAGAAAGAAACAGCACCATGCATGCATGTACGTATACCACAAGGCCACCTTCAGTTCCCCCTTGCTGCATTCTTTATGCTTAAACACTTTTGTGATGTCATGCTGATGTCATGCCTATGCAGCAAGTAGATGTCCTCTGTATTTCCTTTTAAGCATGTTAAAACTCTCTTTTAGCCTTATCATCTTTGAGCTAGAGAATAATCTTTTATTCAACTACAAAGTCCAGTCCTTGCTTACGGTCTGAAGTGAACCAATCATGTTAGCATTAAGTTTTTTCACCAGCTACTTCAGTTTAGCTTCGTCTATATGTTATCCCTATAGCCTAGTCCTCCTAAACCCTTGCTTAAGGTTTCTTGTGCGTTTGATAGTTCATCTTTATCGTTCTAGTTCGTTTCACCTTAACTTGTGCGTTAGCATGTGTATCACCATTTACTTGTTTTAATATTAAAGTTGCATGTTAATCTTGACTAATTCTTATTTAATTGGTTTTCCAAATAAAAGTGATTAGATTATACTCCGGATTTCTTGAGTTAAGATTTAATTAGTTAATTCTCATCTATAACTAGCTTTTATAAATAAAAAGATGCTTAGTGTTACATATCGGTTTTCGTAATAAAGTTAATCTACTTAATGATGTTATAAATGTCTTTTCAATATCAATATGTTTAGTTGAACACGCAATATAAAGTTATTCGATTAGATTCTTTCACATGCTTTATCTTTTAATGTTAATTGTGAATCTGATATAACTTGTACTTAAATGTCTACTAATAAAATATGATTAGGTTTATCATGTTTCCTATAATTAAATATAACTTTGTTTAATTCTAACATAGAGTATTTCTCTGAAATATTTTTCCCACATGATTTTCATATTAAAATAAATCCAACTCCTAGTCTCTTGTTGTTTGTTAGTGATCTCACACAAGCGTTGTCTTTTCGACCTTAGTTTCGTTTTCAGTGTCTCTTTTGTTCATGTGTAACCATAGAATCGATCCTATCCTTTAGTGCGCTGTTTTAAAGTTTTTCTTTGCTTGATGAATTGTTCTTAGTTGTACTTGTTTGTTTGCTTTGTATGGTTATTCCCGATGTTTGCTTCGAGTAGAAGAAGGATCGTTGTTCGTTTGCCTTGAAGATGAAGAGTTTCAAGAAAGCAAGAGATGAAGAGAGAGCAGTAAGAGTAGCTTTTCATTGGAGAAAGGCAAGTGTCCCTAACCATCCTTCTACCTATGCTTTATTTACAAGAATACTTTTGCATTAATTGGAACATGGAAAACCACCCAGGAAAACAGTACTACCACAAGACATATGGCTCTGTCTTGGCCAACTAATTAGAAACTTTGGTATGTGGTATGCTTTACCTGGAAGGGTTGGGGGCTGACGGGAGATGGCGTATAGACCTGCTCTGGCGGGGAGTTGGCTTTGCTAAGACACGGTACCCGCTAGGGAGCTTTATGCGCTGCACTGATCAGGTAACCTAGCGAGCAGCCCGTGCTAGGGAATCTTTGTAAAAGCCTCGTAGAGTCCCCATGCAATCACACCTAGGTAGTGTGGTATGATGCCTGATCCGCATCACATGGTTGGGTCTAAAGTTCTTCGGGACTTTTAAACGACTTGTGGGTAAAGATGTACAACCTCTGCAGAGTGTGTAAAACTAATCGATTAGCCGTGCTCACGGTCAAGAGTGGCCTGGACATGATTAATTAAACTTAAATATGGACTTTAAATCGCTTTCTGGTTATTTCTTGTGGCCTTGCTGAGTACCAACCATAAGTGTACTCATCCTTGCTTACTGCTGATCAGAAGCCAAAGGTGTGAAGCTATTGAAGATGATGATGTTAGGTGTGCGCAGCCCCAAGTCGATTGCTTGTGGAGTTGGCGCCTCCATTTCCAGTATTGAGCTGTATAACTCTGATAGAATAGTAAGTTTTGTTTATGTCCTTTACGTGATACTGTTACTGTTATTCACTTATGTCTACTATATGTATGAAACTTGATCCTGTCATACATAGGTATGCACTTGGTTTGTTTTTCTAAAATCAGGTGTGACAGCCGTGCGCTAGGGCAAGACGCACGATAAACATATATGTTTGCCGTGCGTTTTCCAATGGCGCACGACAAAGATTTTTTAAAAAAATTATTTGTGTCATTCTTTCTATTTCTCCACTACAAAAACATTATTTTGAACTCTACATTTCAATTTCATACATGTCTCCATATGTTTACCATATTTAATAATTATCTATTATTTAAAGAATTTTTCGGATACGTTAAATTTGAACTGCAAGTGCATAAAGTATTGGAGCAAAGTTCGTTGAAATATGATATTCGTGTAACTCTACTTATAACAGAACGACTATTTTGTGGCAATGAACATTTAAGCATCAAGGAATTCAGCGATTAGAAAAAAGAAAGGCTACCTTATCATTGGCCTGAAGCAGACAAGGGTAGTATCTTATCGTATACGATTATGATGATGTTGTTGACAGCTATGCCTTTAAATGTTTGTGTTACATTATTCTTCCCTATATATTCTGCAAAACAAAGCAATTGAAAAAAAAAATGCCATGTGCAATTCGATCTCAAAGAATTTTGCACAAACTGCACCTAGTACGACAGGCGATCGAGTTGAGACCCATGTTTACATATATGCAGACCAAAGCTTGCTTCGGCTTCTCCACATCCTTGTCTAAGTTATCCAACATATCACGGAGGAGCACCTATCAGGTAGTCACTGCATCCACTTATCAAAAAGTACTTGAGAGAAAATAGGAGCTGGAGACGGTAGGAAAATATCGACGACATTAGAGGTGATATAGATGTACAGATGGGTCAGACACGACGGGTGGCACGACGCATGACACTAAAAACATGACACGAACACGACACGACACGATGGACGTAGTGTAAGTGTCGGCACGACACGATGACGGGCTGTGTCTGGGCCACGATCTCGGCACACAGTGCCAGCACGAACACGACATGAAAAGGGTGACCCATTTAAACACGATGGCGGCCCATTTAAACACGAAAGCGGCCCATCCAAACACCGGCCTGCCCAGCCCACTAACCTGGCCAGCCCATGATTCCTATATATATATACTCACAAACCCTAATCGCCACCCCCATTCTCCCCCTCTCGCAGCCGCCCTCCACCCGCCGCCTCCTTGCCTCCTCCATTCTGCCGTCCGTGGGGGCGCCGCGCCCTCCCGCCGCCCCTCCTCCGGTGAACGTGTCCTCCCTGGCGTCTGCGCTCGCCAACACGGCGTCCATGCCTCCCGCCGGCTACCCTCCCACGTGTGGCCCTATCGCGCACCCGGGAGATGAGCAGGGGCATGTGCCGCCGCCGGGCGCGGTCGGGCGGTGGGCTCACCAACTCGGCATCCGCCGCCAGGCGCGGTGGGTGCACGGCCTTGAGGCTCCCTGGCCGGGATTTCTTTTTGTGATTTGTGTGTATGTGATTTGGTTTTTGTGATGAATTTCTTGATTCACTCGATTTGCTTCTCTTCCTCCTGTCTCGCTGGTTGCTGGCTTGCTGCTAGTCCTCGTGTCAGCACTAGCACGCCGTGCTAGCCGTGCTGGCGATGCTAGCCGTGCCGGCACGACATGGCTAAGTGATGTTCGTCTCGTGCATGGGCCAAGAAGTCGGCACTGCGTGCTGGCACGGCACGACACGACTAACACCTCGTGCCGATCCGTGTCGATGTCGTGTTTAGTCGTGTTAGTGTCGTCGGCCCATCTGCACATCTATAAGAGGTGGGGAGCAACTGAGATATCACAAATGCAAATTCTGTGTTGTACGGTTGTTGTGCATGTACCCATTGCATCTCTGCTCTGCCCATTGCAACCTTTTATCCTCATCACTCGGCAATGAACAGTCCTGCATCAGGCAATTCAGTGATGAGAATAAAAGGCTGCCCAGCCGTCCTGGTCCTTTTACCATATATGGCAGGTAGCATTGGCCTGAGCCAGAAGAATTGGGACCAACGCCCAATGGTTAAGTATCTTATCCAATGCGATGTTATTACTGACATCTATATGCCCCTGATGGTGCTCACCTGCTTGATGATGTGGTAGATGTACAGTTATATATGTGAATGGCCAAAATTAAGTTGTGATGCTGATGGCAGCATGGTAGTAGGTACTAAGATGTTCTGTAAAGAAATTGCTGTAGTGGATAACACGTTTTCTAATGACAGACCACATATAACTTTACAGCAGTAAATAAATTAAAGTTACCATTTTCTTCTCTGTTGTGGTATTGATAGATCATAGATGCTGGCTATTAACAGGTGTGTTTTTTACTCTCTTAAAACATAGAGCTCTTTTACGCTCCATAATACCACCCTATACTGCTGTTAAAAAAAAACTAGTATATATGAACAGGGCTACAGATCGTCATTGGCCTGAAACAGAGTTGGGAACAAGGCTTGCATCTTATTGTATACAAATATGATGACGTTGTTGACAGCTATGCCTCTTAATGTTTGTGTTACATATTGTTCCATATATAGTGCATAACAAAGCAACTGAAGAAAAATAAGACAAGTTGGAACACTGGGTGAAAACTTAGGCACCGTCGGATGAACCGACGGTCCACTTTCTAGTAGCGTCGGACGAGTTGCAGAGAAGAAGAGGAGAAGACAGCAGCGTCGGATGAACCGACGGTCCATTGGAAAGACCCGTCGGTCTATCCGATGACTAAGTTCAAACAAGACAGAGACGCGCCAAGATCAACGCAGTAGCACCGGATGAACCGATGGGTCAACAGCGGTCTATCTGACGGTTACGAAGAAACCAACAGAGACGGCTTGGCGAGAAGTCCTTCAGCACCGGATGAACCGACGCACCGGATGAACCGTCGGTTCATAGCGTCGGAGTAGTTCTGTTAGAGAACCTCAACGGCTACGTGACGTGGGAGGGGCACCGGATGAACCGATGCTCCTGAAAAGTAGGCGTCGATTCATCCGACAGTCAACTTTTCAGTGAGCCGTTAGCCAACGGCTAGCTGAGTGCCTTGGGCTATTTATACCCCCTCCACTCACCCATTTGAGGTTGCTGGATTGTGTGGAAGTGCAGAGGAGTTCAAGACACCTAGAAGATCATATCCAATCCATCCAAGTGCTTAATTGCTCATCCTTAGACTTGCATATGCTTAGTGTATGTGCTTAGTGCTAGGCTTAGCTTAGAGCTGAGTGAGTGCAAGGTTGTGCCAACCTTGTGAGGTGATTCTTGAGTGGATCAAGTTGTACAAGGTTCGCCGGAAGCCTTGGGGCCTAAGTGGCTCACCGGCAATCGTCATCGACCCTCCGGCTTGGTGTGGAGCGGAGAGTACACTTTGTGCGGGGGACGTGGAGACCCCTTCCTTGGAGAAGCTCCTTAGTGGAGGCGGCATCAAGGTGACCAAGGGAGCTTGGTGCCTAAGTGGCTAGCCTTTGTGGCGAGTCAAGTGGTGCTCTTGGGAGAGACTTGGTGACCAGGAAGCAATACTCTTGTGTGAGTGCTTCAACAACGTGGATTAGGGGTGGCTTAGTGCCTACCGATACCACGGGATAAATCGCGTGTCAAGAGTTTGCTTCCTCTCATCCCCTTTACGTTTCCGCATTTACTCTATTGCAATCTTTGCTTGCCTTTACTATCCTAGAGTAGTATCATGCTAGGATTGGCTATAGGTTGCAATCCTTGTTTTGGGATGGGAGTTTCACACTAGAACAACCCTAGTTGCACATCTAGATAGTATGTTCTAGTTTATCTTTGAGTAAAAATAGTGAAGTCATATGTTAAGGTTTTAGATTGCCTAATTCACCCCCTCCCCCTCTTAGGCTAACGAGCATCCGATTCCTTACAAGTTACTTGTTTTAGTCTCATTGCTGTCAAGCTTAGATTTTAGCTCATCACACTCCTTGCTAAGCAATTTGAATTTGCACAACAAATGTTCATAATTTGTAGCAAGGGTTGCACTAAGATCATTGAGAGTATTGAGTTCTTTAATTTCATTAGCTTGTTTCTTAAGCATTCCTTTTGTCGAATGAACCGACGCCTACTTTTCAGGAGCATCGGTTCAACCGGTGCCCCTCCCACGTCACGTAGCCGTTGTGGTTCTCTAACAGAACTACTCCGACGCTATGAACCGACGGTGCGTCGGTTCATCCGGTGCTGAAGGACTTCTCGCCAAGCCGTCTCTGTTAGTTTCTTCGTAACCGTCGGATAGACCGCTGTTGACCCATCGGTTCATCCGGTGCTACTGCGTTGATCTTGGCGCGTCTCTGTCTTGTTTGAACTTAGTCATCGGATAGACCGACAGGTCTTTCCAATGGACCGTCAGTTCATCCGACGCTGCTGTCTTCTCCTCTTCTTCTCTGCAACTCGTCCGACGCTACTAGAAAGTGGACCGTCGGTTCATCCGACAGTGCCTAAGTTTTCACCCAGTGTTCCAACTCGTCCGACGATTGCACCGACGCTTGCTATCTAGGTACCGTCGGTTCATCCGACGGTGTCCTTTCTTTTTCTTTTCTTTCTTGTTTTTGACCTTTGAAAAATAGACTATCTTCTCAATTTGGCATGTGGTATTTTGGCATCCTTGGGACCTAGAAATGTCCACAAAGACATGCTAAACAATATGGTTAGTCCCATTGATTATGTTGTCATGAATCACCAAAATCAAACTCGAACTAATGACATATGGGACCATGTTCGCTACACCATATATAGTGCATAACAAAGCAACTGAAGAAAAATAAGACGTATATGACATTGTGATCATAAATAATTTTGCACTAACTGCACATAGTACAACAGGCGAGTTATGAGACCCATGCCTCTAAAGCTCGCTTCGGCTTGCCCACATCATGAGAGGAGGAGCGCCTGAGAGGTAGTCATGTCGTCCACTTATCAAGAAGTACTTCAGAAAAAACTAGGAGCTGGAGACACTAGGAACATGAACGACATTAGAGGTGGGGAGAAGCTGACTAGCTGAGATATCTCTGTTGTGCTGTACGGCTGTGCTAGCAGTTCAATTAGAACAATCAGTCTCAACCATAACCTGTAGGAGAGCTTCCTAGAAGAGATCAACTCCTTTTTTGGCAGTCAACATTCACGCATCGGACTATTCCATGTCGAGAATAAAAAGGCTTGTCCGGCCGTCCAGGTCCTTTTCCATAGACTGCAGGGTACCATTGGCATGTGCTGGAAGAGTTGAGAGCAATGGTTGCAATCTTATTCAATGCGATGTTACCAATAGCTCTGTGCCTCTGATGGTGCTCACCTGCTTGAGGTTATGGCAACAGATATCTCCTTGTGCCTATGATTTCAAACATTTATGAATATTAGTTAACATGATATCCTTTTATTAGTATGCAATCAAGTTTGAAGGCAAGTAGGCAACTTGAACTTCACCTGTTAATTAGTTCAAGATCGAGTACATGATAATTCTTGTTTAGGGGAAAAACTACAACAATCAGGGCATAATAATGGAGTAAAAGCTTAATTGCAATATATAAAATACTTAAAACATATAACATGTTACACATTAAACTGAAAAAGGTGCCAAGATTGAAACAAGCATGCTGCTACTCACTAGTCCCGAGTCATTCCGTGTTTGACAAAGCAATGACTGAAACAAAAACGTGGGACGCTATCTGCATACTTGTGTTTTATTAGGTGCGAAAACTGAATAAGATCCATAATGACATGTCTCTACATCACAGTGGTAATAATGCAGCTCCTTGTAGTGCACACAACATGTGCTTCGATTAGTTTCCCATTTATATGCAAACCCAACTGTCTCTTAACCCATCTTGTGCTGCATGCACTGGTAATCATATATAGTACTATTCATTTAAGGTAGAAGAGTTGTTGGGGGCGCTGGAAGGATACACCATGTGCATATAGCTTTGACTGTGATGAATCACGTCTGTCGTGGAAACTAGGAGTTGGAGGACCGGGAATACCATCTATGTTCGACAAAGGAAGTTTCTAAGGTATACAACGAAAAAATGAAGCAAAGGGGCATTGCAGCAGAGGAACTTATGTTGGGGAAGCAGAGTGACATGTGGGTCCTGAAAAAATGGCAACATAGGCTTAGCTCTGTAGTATTTCCTCCTAGATGATCTCTTGGTAACAGCAGTATCTTCAATCATGTCTGTTTGGAGGGGAATTGAAAAACATGATCTGGCAAGTCTTAATCTATGCCTGAGAAAGATTAATCCATAACTTGGTAACGTGGATGCACGTTGACTCAGGACCCAGGGCATCTGTCTACAATTGTGCACTTCATTTCTTTCTACTTTTATGTGCTAATAGATTTAACTTGGCAAAATATTTGGTACTCTACCTGTCTTCGTTGCATTATACTGAACGAGCAGAGTACCTTGCTTGGTCGGAATAGGATCACAGTTCAAAAACAAGTTGCTTCATTTGAGGAAGTCGATCCTTATGACAAATAAGGAGATCCATTCTTTTTTGTTTACATCCCCTAGGTAAGCACAATTCATGATCCATGGTTTCCAGAGATTATTTGGTGCCGAATGAGAAATCTGAGTGAGACATTGTTTTCATTTATTTCAATAATTAATAAAACCCACATGAACTACAATCCGACATGAATACGTTAATTACAGGATAATCTAGCATTACTGTAGCAAATCATAGATTAATTATGCTCATTAGATTCGTCGCACAAAGTTGCACTCATCTGTGAAAAGGTTTTGCAAATATAGTACTCCATGCATGCAAGATTCTCCTTGGGCGCACTTTTTTCTCTCTTCCAAACACGGGCTCTGGATCACAGATTCAATATCTGAAATAGTTCGGTTTGAGCACTGAAGAACTTGGGAGGCTATTGGCTTTCAAGCCACAACTCATGGCCTGTAGCATAATAGCTTTGAAGAAAGGTGGAAGCTTCTTGTGAAATATCTGTAGCTTACTATTACTAATTGGAGGCTCCTTTTGAAGCCACTAGATGAAGCCACCTAGGAATCCTATGTGGACACTCTAAAAAAAGAGAAGTTTCCACATGAAGTCACATAGGAATCCTATGTGGACACTCTAAAAAAATTATCATTAATCTTAATAGCCGTTGGATGTACTTTGTTTATGAAATTACCCACCTATGCCATTACGAAGAATTAACATAAATAAGTGCACTATAACTATGTCTATCGTTGGATGTACTTTGTTTATGAAATTACCCACCTATGCCATTACGAAGAATTAACATAAATAAGTCCACTATAACCATTTCTAAATTACGCACATATACCACTATATAGAAATTAAACATAAATCATCTCGTGTTCATGTGTCTAACATACATGCACTCCACATGACATGATCTTTTCCCTTTCTTTAATTAATGACCGGCTGTAACAATCTAATCAAACATCCATTGTTCACATGTCTCCTTTTTAAATGTATTTAGGCAAGAACTGTCCTTTCACACACGCGCTGCAAAATATCTCATGTGACTTCATCTCGATTAACTATTGCCGATCTGCCTCTGCTGATTTTGCCAATGCTTGTCGATTCCACTAATTGTTTTAGTTGGTGTCAACAATCTCTTTACTTCAAATATAAAACCGTCTAACTATCCTGTTGTGCATGCCACATGTTGCGTAATTAACCAAACGTTGTAAGTCGTACCCGGTTATATGTATCACCCAAGTCTCATGCTTTTTATCTCTTTCTCATATTTAAATCATAAAGAATTCATTTTAAAAGGATTTTTAACTAATACAACTAACAAACTAGCTAGATAGGTACGTTCATATAGAGCCTGTCGAACCACATATAATGGAGTTAACCTCCTGTGCTGAATCCATCTTTCATATTTAAATTATAAAAATAATCTATATTAAAAGGTTGATATTTAATCAACATAGCAAAAAGATACTTTGTACGTATATAAAAAGAGAGCCTCCTATGTAATGCTTCCATCAACTAGGGTTTACTGCTACTTTCATCAATGGAACTAGGTCCTCTGTTATTATTCAACAGAAAGATATGATGTGAACTGAGCACACCTAACCTGGTAAGGTTTATTGTGATGGAACCTTCCAACTAGAGTTTGAGTTCTCGACTCTATTGCTGGTGCTCACATTTTTTCTGAATTTATTCCAGGTTTAACCGGTGTTGTACTTTCACTGGTAAGCGACGTACATATCGATAGTGAGGCATTAGTGGTGACTTTGTTTCTTGAGAATCTGTTGGCTTAGTCTTTCAGAGGTGGTCATAGGGATAGGGTTGCTTACATATGTTTGTAGAGACGAGTGTGTGTATGTTGTGAACTTCTACATCTGTAATGTGTTTTGCGAAAAAAGGAAGGTACCATAACTTGCCTCTGAGCATTCTTTGTCTATGGCTGCATGGAACCATTTAGATCCACTTGTTATAATAGAGATCAATCAACAGTGAGATATTGTTTGTGGAATTTGTTTGATTTCCCTTCTACGATTAGAATAATTTTTGACAGCATATGTTATGACTACTAAATTATTTTTTTTATTGTTTGGTGTGTTGTGTGCTAGGTATCGATGACTTGCTTCTCACAATTGTTCTCAAACAGTTATTCCTATGGAATCTTCTTCTCAGAATATAATTTATTACTTGATTGTTGCTTGTGTATCGTAACATATGTATAAAAAATTCATATTTTTATATAATGTACTTTGTATAGAAAAATAGATTAATTAGATCCATCACTATTTTTTTGCTAATGCAGTTGAATAGTTTGCAATGGTGAAAAACCTTACGTGAAATTAGATCCGGAAAGAAATTGTGGAATATCAAGACAAGAATAACTATAGTGTGAAATGCAGCCTTAGTCAACAGTGGTGAAGAGTTAATTAAGTCTCGACATGATCCTTATTGATCAAGAGGTATAACAGTAAATGTTCAGTAAATGACAGCATAACGAATGCACCTGCAAGAGACAAAGAGCCCAAGAGAGAAGAAGGAACGTGCAACCTATCGGTGAGACGGAGTGTGTGTGGTGAAGAAGCAAGATTTGGTTGCGTTTCCGGTGGATGAGACGGATTCGAACTTTCCAATTTATTTAAAAAAAAATTCTGTTCCAATGGCGACTGTGGAATTCGGAATAGGATTCCTTTTCCAATTCTACTCGGAACTGGAGCTGCTGGCTGCTGCTATCTGTCTGCACTCCATAAATAAATCTTTGCAGAGCCAAATCCTTGGTCCTCGCATCAATCGCACGTCTTGAATACGTATACGCACGGGTCTAAAGAAAAACAATACGTATACGCACGTACGCCGCCGTCGTGTGTCAGGAAATTCTCCCAAACTTTCCATCGATTCAGAGCGATGTCGCCGTTGACCTACGCACCCTTACGTGGCGACGCCGCCGCCGACGATGACGTGATAATGTGCATGTTACAAATTTTTATATGAAAAAAGAGATCTCTGCCGGACAATACATTTGTACTAGAAGTCAATAAACATACCCTCATTAGACCAAATTACAATCTTAGAAGGTGTTTAGATCCATTTAGTCCTTGGACTAAAGTTTAGTTAGTCAGTCTCCTGTTTGGAGTGTGACTAAAATTAGTCAGCATTAATTGTTCCCTCTCTCCCCCTTTTCTCTCCTCTCCCGCGGCAATTAATGAGGAGAGAGAGACATTTTTAGTCACCTTTAATTAGGTCACCTCTGACTAGAGACTAGACTAGTTTTAGTCACCTTTTAGTTCCTGGTGTTTGAAAGTTTAGAGGGTGTTTGGATCCATGGGTGACTAGAGACTAGAGACTAATTTTAGTCACCAAAATGACTAAACCTCCAAACACCCCTGACTAAAGGGTGACTAACACTAGTTTAGTCTCTAGTCACCCCTCACCCAACTTCTAGTGACTAAAATCCCCTCTCTTAATTACCTAATTAATTGCTCCTCCCATTAATTCTGTGGACCCAACAAGAGATAGGAGAGGAGAGAGAAAGGAGGGAGAAAGAACAATTTAATGTTAAGAACAATTAATACTGACTAATTTTAGTCACCATCCAAACAGCGGCTGACTACAAAGTTTTAGTACGACTAAACTCTAGTCAGGTGACTTAAGGATCCAAACACCCTCTTAGTCTGTAAAGTGACTAAAATTAGTTTGACTTCTTCTAGTCAGGTGGATCCAAACACCCCATTAATTTGGGGGATGAGTGTTACCTAGTGATTGACCAACCTAAGCTAAGCTATCTATCTAGTCTTTCCCCATGTTTTCTCTAATGCACCCGTTTTGAGTAGTGCTATAGCCCTAGACATGAAACGCCCAGAACAGTGCTGTAGGGGATGGAAGCAACTAGGATCCGACATGCAAAGAATCAATTTGTTTTAGCTACATCTGTTCATCTTTCGTCTTCGCTAGCTAGACATAAGGTCAATAAGGATCGGAGCTCCAGATCGAGTCATAATCTGTATTATTTTCTCCCATACACAAATTTTTGGTGGTAGGGCTCTTGTAAATATGTACATTGCCATAATTCACTATTGTTATATATTGTCACATGTGTGAGTAATTAATCCTGACATACATGTGAGTGCATTAGATATTTGTTGTTTCTAAAAATGGGTGTGAAACATATTTATAAACTTGCAATTGAACTCTCACATTTGATTGTCCTACTAGCCTACACATTTTCTCTCAGCACTAAAAACTTTTATTTATTTTCCATTCAAAATTTGGAGATTTTGTATATATGTCTAGCACTTGTTAGTTTTCTTGTAGGTTATGTGTAGCTACTAGCTTAGGACTAGAATTGACATGGTGGCAAGTAGAAGTATTGTAGCTAGGAGAGTAAGGAATCGGTGCTCGTAGCTTAAGAGGGGAGGCGGTGGATTAGGCAAACTTAAAACCTAAACCCCTTTGACACCCACTATTTGGTCAAACATAGACTAGATAGAACATACTATCTATATGTGCAACCAAGGCTTGTAGTGTGAAAACCTCATCCCAAAGAGTTATGCATGCAACCTATAGCCAACCCTATCAAGATACTACCCTATAAAAGTAAGGCAAGCAAGGATTGTAAGTATGAAATGCGAAAACGTAATGGGGATGAGAGAAATCAAACTCTTGACATGTAAAACCCCGGATTTTCAAAGAAAACCTGAATCCCTATACCATCGCGATAGTCCCTGGATCAGTGGCTATCGCGTACAGAACGTCTCACAGATAAATACACAAAGTCATACATCGCATCACATAAGAGCATTAGTACATATTTTATTACATGTCCATTATGGAGTACATCAATACAAGCCTCTTGGCTGAATCAGAGTGAAATTCTACGCAACGGTAGCTAGCTTCTCAGAAGGGTCTCCATCTTTTATTCTTCGCCACAGGCATCCTTGAGCGGCGACATCCCTCAGTTGTACCATCCATCGGCGTTGTTGTCGTACTCGGACTCGTACCCTGCACACCTAAAGTCTATCCCCAAGGAGTGGGATAGGTCCACGTCACCAACTGTATGCAGCTTTAAGTGGCCTAACTTCTAAAGGGAGAAAAAGAGACAAGGAAGCGGCTCGGGTTTCCTATGCAGCAGCAGCAGAGTAATATCAAGATATCTCCATCAAGTTCCCAACCCAAATCCCTCAACACAGCTCGGAACCACCTGGTCACCCAGGGCCCCGTCTCCACAACCTACTCCTGTCTAGGGTCGATGCGAGAACTTCCTCTCCTCGCACCTCAATGATTGCAATCGGATCAACGAGGTAGATGGAGCCTCTCTCCTCTAACCGACTGCAACCACGGCTCACCATACTCTCATCTACAGGGGGAAGGTAGAAAACCCAAAACATGAGAACAAAGCTATCAGGGGACATGTCCATATCCGAGGGGCGACTATAGCTATAGATCGAACAACTCTGCAGTGTGTACACATATCCAACCCGAATGGCACCCGGCCAGTGTACGGCCGACCGAACCCATCCTACCGTGCGAACTCTCGATAGTTACGGTCCCATCCTGCATCCGGCCCTCAAAACGGCCCCCCTCGCAAAGGGAACTGCACGGCGTGAAATGCCCCGTGTGGCCACACAGCGGAGAGAGAAGGTGGTCTCACTCCCACCTCTCCCCACCGATACCCTCTATCCTGCGGTAGGTATGGTTCGCACTTGCCGAGCTCAACTCGGCCCCTAACTACGCCGGCGAGGTGGTGTGTGCGTAAGGTCCCGTGAAAAGGTCTCCACTCGGTTTCGGGGCCGGCGAGCACATATCCTCCAAGCGCAAGTAAAACCCCAACACCTAGGCTCCGAAAACTGTCAAAGTAGGGTTACACTGAGGAGTGCACCCCTATCCCCGATCCCAGATCGGTTGTTTCGAGCTCACCCCCGCCAAAGTACCCAAAACGCTTTCTCCTGTCGATTTTATCCCACTCATGCCAAGAACCACTATTCCCATCCTAAAACACATGCATCGCGTAGCTCAGCGTAACGCTTATAAACATAAATAGTAGTAGGACAATCAAGGACAGGATATTTAAAGTAGGCAGTGCAAGGTTCATTAACATGCATATAAAGTAAAGCGCTAGCATTCTATATTGCAATGTCTAATAGGTTTTCAAAGTCAGTCGGACGTGAACCTGGGGTCTGGTAGTCCTCCGCGGCGTAGTCGTACTCCGGGTTCAGCTCCCCAGCTTCAGCTGCTCCAATTAACGCGCAAAAGAAAATAAACAACGGTCCTATTGCAATTAACTCCAAAAGAACGGTGATTAAGAGCCAAAAGGGAGCAAACACTAGCCTTGCATGGAGTTTAAGATTTTAGAGAATTTTTGGAAAAGGTTTTGTATTTTTCGGAGCAAAAACGGATTTACTAGGATTTTCCAAAAGCAAAATACATTTTCTGAAATTAAAATACGCATACACAATAGCATGTACCGAAAGAAAGCTATCTACAGGCTATCTCTAACTGACTCTAAGCTAACTGTAGGTTGACTGCAGGCCGGCTCTCGGTGCTGAGGTGGCTGCCACGCAAGCGGCTTTAAGCCAACTCTAGCATCCGTGGTCGCCCACAAGGCTGCTAGGGTGGCGGCCACAAATGATCTTGGGAGGGATCTGCTGCGGCTGGGAGGCGTGAGGGCGAAGGTGTGGCAACGTCGGGGATTGGTCGACCGCACTTGATCCAGGTGATCCGGCTGCGGCCACGGGCCGGTGTAGGCGCGCGTGTGAAGAAGAAACCCCCACTGGGTGTTTGGCTCGACCGGAACGTGTTCGACGAAAGGCTTCAAAGAAGCGACGGTCGGGAAGAGGCTCGCCGGCGGCGAGATTGGACGGTGGCTCGACCACACGCGACACGGCGCAACTCAGGGTCCCCTAGGGTTTCGGTTCCGGCAGAGAAAGGTATGGCCTTTGGCCGGAATCTTAGCACGACGGAGACGATTCCGGGGGTGACGCGACACGGCAGAATGGGGTTCTCAGCGTCTTGGCTGGGTGGCCAACGCCGGCGGGAGTCGCACGCGCGCGTCGGAGCGAGAACAACTGCACGCACGCGGTGGGTCTGACGCTCGCGCATCTAGGCTGTGGGGCACCCATGGCGGCGAGGGCAGACTGGGACGGCGAGGTCGCGCGGGCGTGTTCACCAGAATCAAGCAATGTGCACAAAGGCGACGGCTTGCTCGAGTGCACGCGCGTGCACGCAGCCGTGAGACAAAGTCCTGGCTGGGCACGGCGGCGTGGTGGAAGCAGAGCTCCTGGAGACGAAGAACGGTCGGCGACGAGGGTCTGCGCGCGGACGCCGGCGCTCTTGCGCGCGTGTAAGCAAAAGCTTGCGCGGGTTCGCGCGTGAGCGCATGAGCGCGCGTTCAGAGCCGACGGCACGGCCACCGCAGGGACAAGGACCCGGCGGCGGGCTCACAGCGGCGGGACGAGACAAGGGAAACAGGCGGAGCACGCACGTTGATGAAGGCAGTGGCTCCTGCGAGAAAGGTTTCCCAGCTTGGCTCGAAGGCCGGCATCACAAGCGCAAGCGCGGCGGCGCGGCGGCGTTCAGGACACGACGGCGAGCACCCAAGGCTCGACATGCGACCTCGACTCAAAGGTCGGGCGCCACAAGAGGTGTGGGGTTCGCGGTGCTCACCTACGGCCTAAGGGGCCCGGCGGTGAACGCGTCGGAGAAGAGGGGCTCGACGCGGTGGCGGCTCGGTGCAGCAGAGCAGGGGAAGACGACGCGCGCGACAATCAGGTCCGGCTCCTTCCTCACGGACGGCTCCGGCTTGGCGAAGACGGAGTGCTCCCACGGACGGCCGACCCTGCCTCCTTCTCCTCCTCCTCTCCTCCTACGTCAGCGGTGGCGGATTGGGGAAGGGGAAACCCCAACTGGCTAGGGTTCGAGCCCCGAGGCCGCGGTGGTGCTTATATAGCGGCGATAGGTAGGGTGGACGGCGGATGCGGCTCCGAGACGCATGGAGAGCATCCAGGGCGGCGGACATGGCCGCACGGCCTGGCCCCTTTCCACGGCGGTGCCCGCGGGTGAGAGCCGAGGAAGAAGAAAGGGGGAAAAAGGAAGAGAGAAAAGGGGGCGACGTGGCGGCTGACGAGTGGGACCCTCGGGTCAGCGGCGCAGGCGCACTAATGAGCTGGCGGGCGGGTTCGGCGACGTGCTGGTGGGCTGTGCCTGGGCCGAAAGTGGGTGCGAGCTGGAAGCGAGGTTGGCGGCCCACGAAAGGGGGAAAGGGTTTTCTTATTAACCTTAGCCCTATAAACTAATTAATTCAAATTTGAATCCACTCAAACAAATCCAAATAAATCCAAATGAAAATCCAACTTCCCACACTAACATTTTATAAGTCCTAATATTATTGATTGACTTAAATAAAATCTAGGATTTTAGGGAAGGGAAAAGGAAGACATCCTTAATGATTTCATAAGCACACAATTTCATAACAAATTTTTTGAAAGTCAACATTTTTACAATCACTCAAATTCAAGGATGTTACATGACGCGCGATTTATCCCGTGGTATCGGTAGGAACTTAACCAACTCTAGTCTGTGTTGTTGAAGTACTCCACACAAGAGTATTGCTTTCCGGTCACCAAGTCTCTGCCAATGTGAGCTGCCACAAAGGCTCAGTCACAAAGGCACTCGCCAAGCTCCATTGGTCACCTTGATTCCGCCTCCACTGAGGAGCTTCTCCATCAAGGGAGGGGATCTCCACGTCCCCCACACACAACCGTCAACACCGCTCCACACCAAGCCGGAGGGTCGAAGACTTGCCGGAGAGCCACAAGGCTCCGGCACACCTTTTTATAACTAACTGACTTCACCTGAATAAAATATAACCAGCTTATTTGCCATGTCATAACTGAACACAGAAAAACATACATGCAAGCATATAACTTTAACCAACAACAACCATCGTAACATTTTTTATGGATAAATAGTTATTGACTTGACCGGTTTTTGTAAGACCCTTTATATATAACATACAGAAATGTGAGATAGATTCATCTTCAGCATTCAGCATGATGAGGGCAACACTACTTGCTCGTACTAGCTGATCAGGGACCTCACGTTGTATGAGGAGATACTGAAACAATTGTGACACTGGAATGAGTGGCATCAGGTTGTATGCGAGGATGGAGCTCGCGGGGTTGCTGCTTGGCACCGCTGGCCGCTACCATTGCTATGACCGCCGTTGGCCCATTGCGTGTTGGCAGAACAAAGCAGCACACTAGCCTGGTGGAGCATGTGGGAGGTTCGGTGGCTGGGGGTTCGGCCCTCGAATCGCCTGGTGAGGGAGACGACTCAAGACTTATGAGTTACTATACAATTCCAACAAAAACTAACAATTATGTACTGAAAAGCATAAAACTTAAATTTTATATATTTCTTCATCAACTTAAATATTTGATTTTCTTCTTTAATTTTTGCTTTATATGTTGCTATACAATTAATTTTCAAAAAAAGGGAAAATCAGCTCATTTAAAGCAAAGCAAGCCATCTGCGAGAACAGCTGATGCTGTAGAATCAAAGCCATGCCAAGCTCTGAATTATCGTTACAAAGTCCAGTTAGTGCTTTGGCAGTCTGAATCAAAGCCACCCGGTGAAAATTGATGAACTATATATACCACTGCATGTTAATTTTTCATCTTTATTGATATCTGTTTTTATTATATTTGCTCCACGATAGTAAAAATATAATGAAACAGCTCTTAAAGCTAGCTAAAATGTACTATACGAGACATGCTCCTGCTTGTTTTAGGGAGTATAGTAGTATTACACTATTCCTATCACTAATGTGGTCTGATTAAAAGAATGAGCATACTAAAAGCAATAGATGTTGTCTTAATTGAATTGGATTATGAGGCGGGTGGGGGAGGGGGCGGCTTTATATAACCTAGGGTTTGTGGGGGGAGGGGGCCGGCGGGTTTATTGGGCCTGTTGGCCCAATAAGGCTTTTGCCGTGAGCCCATGCTTAGGCCCATGGCAAAGGTTTTCTAAATAAATAAATAAATATATACATATCAAATGTATTTAATTAGTTAAATATATCGTACAAAATTTGCCAAATTTTAATATGGGTTAGAACATGTTGTTTGTGGAGAGTAGAAAAAAATTGAATTCAAATTCCAATTTGAACATCACTTTGGCTATGAATCTAACCACTTCCTTTTTAACTTTATCAAACTTCTTCGGAGATGTTTCGGTTTCTAAGCATCGTGCAATAAAAAAAATATGCGAAACTCACTCAATTTTTTACCACAACCTCCTTTTATGATATCATGAGATATTGACAAATTTCATATTTTCAGACTTCATTTGCGTTTTTTTTTTTGAATTTTCAAATCATTCGGACGCGTGTCTGTAATCGTGTTTTCTGGACAAGATTTTGGAAATTTCTTTTCATTTTATGGGTAAACTCTCAAATTTCGCGAAACAACATAAATATTATTTCTCCACTAAATTTCTTCTATTATTTGTATCAGTTAGAATTCAAAATTGACTTGACTATAAAAATTTCTTGAAATGCAATTAATTGGTTAAATATAGAAAAAATACAAAAATGTACCAAAATTTAACATAGAGTAATACATGTTGTACATGAGAGTACAAAAAAATTAGGGTATAGAAGATAAATATAGCTATGGGCTGCTTCACAAATGTTACTATTGCTAGATATTTCCGAGATGTACAATTGTGATGTATTTCTTCAACAAAAGTTGTATAAAAAAGATATGGAAAAATTTTGAATTGCTCACGACAAATAGGCATTTTGCCGTGAGCTGGCCTCCAGGCTCACGGCAAATAGCTATTTTGCTGTGAGCTGGCCTTCAACCTCATGGCAAATGGCCATTTTGCCGTGAGTCCGACAAAAAACTGACGACAAAAATTTGAGCTCACGGCATACTTTCGTTTTCCGGTAGTGAGATCCATTCTTTTTGTTACGTGCCATCTCTTAGCACAATTCGTGACCATGGTTTTCAGAGATTGGTGACCAAAGAGAAAACTGAGTGAAACACTTGATTTCATTTATTTCAATAATCAATAGAACCCACATGAACTACAATCCGACATGAAGACGTTAATTACAGGATATTTATGAGGTGTTTGGTCAGAGAAACGGGTGATCCATCCCCTTTCTACTCCACATTTTTGGTATATATGGAGAATATAAGTGGTTGACCCATATGAACAACTTGTAGCTTCATAATAAATATAATCATAAGTAGTGGTCTCACCCCACAAAAAACTCATAGAATCACCTCATGGTTCACCATTTTATACTATTGCTAGATGAGGTGGTTCCTCAAACCACTTCGGTATATGTGTTTTCACAGTTTAGTATTTATATGGACAGAGCTGACCTCGGCTCCCCAATCTCCATGAGATAGATGAGTTGCGGAAGTGGTCTGTGGAAGAAGGAACGAAGTTGTATCCGAAAAGTAGGAGCGGGAGGCATCATGAGGATTAACTAGGCATGTTGCTTGAAAACCACTAAGAAGGATCCGAGCAAATAGCAGCGGTGCCCATTTGTGATGCAATAGAAGACCTAAGCGCTCCCTTGAAGATGGCCATAATCTACCCCGGTTAGTCCGCTCTGTTTCCATGTGCTTGAAGGTTCTCTGGCAGCGATCTACAATGCAACGTCGGGGTATGCCGTAGCAAGCAGCCAGTAGCCGAGCACATATCCTTACTGACAGGTGTCAGGTAATAGCCCTAGCCTTTGAGCTTATATTAGTATGTTTGAACGAGAGGATACAGACACTACCATTTCCGACTCTATGTACGTCTTCCTCAACATGCATGTTTCACGAACTTCGTTGTGCTGCTTTCTGTGGCCATGTATTTAATTCGGTTAATAAATAAATAAATGGGTGTACCAGTGTATGTACCATGGGCAGGTTATTGTTACAGCTACGACCTTTTGTGGAGTTTTTCTTAAATAATAAAAGAATGAGGAAACAACAGGGTAACGACTCAACATGAACTTTTCATTCCAAAAACCGGTGGGGTGGGGTGGGTGGGTTTAGCATAGGGGGGCTTCCAGAATTAAATAAATAAACAATATATCTATTTATTCATTTATTTAGAAATTTTAGTAGTAATTCCTTAAAAAACACATCATTAATGTGTTTTGACAGTTACCCATTTATGCAGGTAGTCCACCTCAGTTCATTTGATCTACAATTCTTATGTTCCCAGTATATCAGCAAGCGAGATGATGGAAAAATAGAGGCGTTGGAGAAATTGCCCATGGAGGAAGCTGTAACCAATATAATATAGGGTTTGAGGCATCAGGAACACGAACGATGCATGTTTAGCTGTTTTTAGGAAAAAAATGTCCATTTGATCTGAAATACTCTCTATGCTTTACCACTTGAACAAAATTTAGGATAACTTTTCCCAAACTATTTCATTTGATCTGAAATAGCCCCCAACATTTGAAACTATGAGTTAAATTTTCAGTTCAGATTTTTGAGGTGATAGAAAAAATGATACTTTTTAGATATTTATTTTCATAGGTTAGGGGTATTAATTTAATACAAAATGGATATTAGATATATAAAATTGTACAAAAAGTAAGCATAAAAAATTGCTAAGGTATTTTCTAATGTAGAGCATCTTGTTATAAGTCAATTGGAAAAAATTCTAAATTAGAACTCAACTGTAACGTGAAGAAACGAAAAGGGATAAATCTAATTAGGGGGTAGATTAGACCAAATGAAATAATTTGGGGAGTAAAATGAGCCTAAATTTAGCTTAGGGGGTTAATTGGACAAAGTAAATAGATGCGGGAAGTAAATAAAATGGATTTTTCCTTTTTTATTGGGTCCATTCTCTAATATCTTCAGGCAATTGTTGTGCTAGCCAGGATGAATAATATCTCTATTTACACTTCACTTTTTCAAAAAAAAATCTATTATCGCTTTAGCTTTCTATTCTTAGCATTGCAAATAGCATAATGTCTGCATGCGGGCTATTAGTGCCAATGTACCAAAATACTCGGTCAATAGTCTTGGGCTCATAGCCCATCCTATTGTTACCAGAGTACTTCATATTGTTAGCTGTAGTGCTGGAAAGCAGCATGATAGGATCACTTTTTATTAACTACATTTGTTTATTGGTCAACATATATTGTTTACTCCTTTGATACTATCAATATTTTTTGATAGCGAAATACATTTCTTGGTGGTTGAGGGCTGCCAAGTAAATGACTTTACTTGCTGCCGATAACAGCCGAGTAAAAAAAAAAAAGAGCTGCTTCCGTGTGCTTAAGGCTGAAGGTTCTAGTGATCTACAATGCAACATCCAAGTATGCCACAACATGCATGCCAGCAGCCGAGCCCATCTCCTTGCTGAGGTGTCGGGTAGTAACCCTAGCCTTTGAGCTTAGTATATATGTTAGAATGAGAGCAGGGTGGGATCTAGGACCCCGGCTGGGGATGCTGCAGCTCAGGTTCAGCCTGTGAAACTTCAGTAACCTTCATGTAGTGGATACTGCACAACAAGACGATTAGCTCTAAAGCACCTCGTGTAATGCAATCTCCCATTGTTTTAGTTCTGGTCCAACTCATTTGCTGGCTCCGCCACTGAATGAGAGGATAAACTCAACAACCCTAGCCACGTACGTACGAAACATGTATTATTCGAGTTGCATTGGGAAAACATGTTCTATGTTTGGTGATTCAATAAATAAATGAACTGGATACGTTGGGTGTGTGGTACTATCTGCAGGTTATTACACACCTATCTTTCATAGGATTGGAGTTCCTCCGATAATTAAACAAATAGATAAACCTTATATTCATTTATTTATGAGAAGTAATTCCTTGAACCAAACACACCATTAATGTGTTTTGACAGTTACCGATTTATTATTTATATATATAGGAGTATATGGACAGTCGACCTCAGCTCATTTGATCTACAATTCTTGTGTTCCAAGTATCAGTGAGAGATGGAAGAACTCCGGTGTGTTGGAGAACTTGAGGAAGCTGAAACCGATATAGGACTTGGAGACATCAGGAGCACCAACGATGCATCCAATGGGAAACAGCTTTACCTATTAGATAAATGGAGCTACCACAACTTGGGATCCAGTCAATTTGCAGATAAAGGTGGTCTCGTGATGAAACCATTGACGGCGGACCTGCTGGTTGGTGCAGCCGCGTGGTCATGAGCTTTAGAACAAGAGGATAAGTACGCTACCTTCTTCTTCCGTGCTGGATCCGACCCGAATCAGTTGACCTGCAGGGTACGTCTTTGTACTGTGTTCATCGACCGACATGAATACCGTGATCGCTTTGTTATTTTTGGTATTCGCACAAACATTGTTTCAAATTCTTAATATACCGTGCCATGGGAGAAAATGGGACCATGGATGTATTATAGAATAAGTTGCCTGATAATGTGTATGTTACCATTTTTTCTATTAAAAAGAGATATCTGCCAGACAATAAATTTGTATTATTTCTTTCTAGTTAGAAGTCAATAAACATACCCTTATTAAAACAATCTTAATTTGGGCGATGAGTGTTACCTAGTGATTGATTAACCTAAGCTAAGCTACCTAGTAAACGTTGGAAAGAAGATGGTCTGCCCGGTGACACTACGGGAAAACGGATGTTTGCCGTGCGCCCGAAATTTTACCGTGCACGTTTTTTCCGTCCGCACGGTGCAAAAAAAAATGCTCGGCAAAAAATAGTTTGCCGTGCGTTTTTCCCTTGACGCACAGCAAACCCAACACACCCCCCCTGTTACCATCTTCTGCAATCATGAGGCAAGACACACGACAAACATATACGTTCGCCGTGTGTTTTCCAACGGTGCATGGTAAAGTTTTTTGAAAAAAATGATTTATGTACTTCTTTCTATTTCTCCACTACAAAAACATTATTTTGAACTCTACATTTCAATTTCATACATGTCTCCATATGTTTACTATATTTAATAATTATCTATCATTTAAAGAATTTTTTTGTGTACGTTAAATTTGAACTGCAAGTGCATAAATTATTGGAGCAAAGTTCGTCGAAATATGATATTCGTGTAACTGAGTCAAGTTTATGACGTTATCCAAAAAAATTAGATGAAATTTTGAACATTTTGTTCGTGAATCATGAAAATCCACGTGTGGTTACAATGTTTTTTAACTGTATAAAATGCAAACATAGTTTGAAGCTCATGATATCCTATGTGAAGTTTGTGATAAATAATTGAGAGGGTTTTAAACAAGTCGCCACGCATGGTGTTTAGAAACCGAAGTATCTCACGAGAAGTTTCAAAATGCTAAAAGCCACTTAATTAGGTTTGTAGCTAGCCGCAGTAAAGATCAAATTGGATATTGACTTTAAAAATTTTTTCTCTAGTGAACATACAACATATATTGTCTCATCCTAATTTATGGTAATTTTTCGCATCCATTTGATAATTTTAGAACATTAACTTTAATTATGAGATTTAAATAGACATAAATTGATTTTGAGCTATAACTACATGGAAAAATAGAATAAAGTGTCGTAAAAATGATATTCATGTTATTGAGTTCAGTGTATGACTTTATTTGATAGTTAAATTCAAATTTTGAATAATCTGATCACGAAAATTTGAAATTGAGTGGTTGTAGAGAGAATAATGAAAAGGGGCTTTGCCATGCGCCAAGGGGTACGGCGCACGGCACACAAGAGCGTTTGTCGTGCGTTTTGTTTGCCGTGCGCCAAGGTTCCCCGCGCACGGCAAAGGCCCACCAGCTGGCCTCCACCCACCGCGGCGCGGTGACCCCTTCCCCGATAGCGCGACGGCTTCCTCCACTGCTCCCTCTCGCACTCCGGTGGCGGTGCTCCACTCCTGCCCAAATCCGGCCAGTGGGGCACTTCCCACCCCTCCCCGTGACCGGATCTTGAGCTCGAGGAAAGAGCAGGGGACGAGCCGTGCGCGGCCTGCTCCTTTGTCGGCGCACGACAGCCTTCCTCTCCACAGTGGCGCAGACGGAGCGGTGGAGGTGAAGGAGGACGGAGCCGGCGCCCGGCCGGCGTCATTGCCGTTGTGCCCCGTCGGCGCGGAGGAGCACGACGTGGCGAGCAGATCCAGCTGCGAAGCATGGGTGCAGACGTGCAGTGGCTTGGTTGATCTTTTTATTTTTAATGAAAATGTTTGCCCTGTGTCTCCATGGTAGGCGCACGGCAAAGTTTCATGCCCAGCTGTTACCATCGCCCGTGCCGTCAGCCGCTCTTTTTTTTGGTGCCGCGAGCCGTCCTTGGCGCACGACAAAGATTTTTCACCATGCATGTGATAAAAAGCACACCACAAAGGGCCTTTGCCGGACAATTTGCTGCCGTGCGGCCTTTGCCGTGCGGTGCCTAGGAAAACTCGGCAAAGCATTTGCTGTGCACTTGCGGCGCACGACAAACCCCCTGTTTCCCGTAGTGTGACCTGTTCTGCCATGCATGTGGTCAAGGCTGAAGGTATATGCCTTATCTTCTTCTCGTAAAGCTTCTTATTGCTTCGTCCCAAGTCAACATCTGATCAGCTGCTGCTAGCGTAGCATGGAAAGAACATACATCATACATGGTGGCGGACGTACGGCCATGCTCTGGTGCTCTATTAAGAGGGACAATAAGTGACTACTAGCTAATTCGTGGAGGAGACCAAAGATACAAATCTTTTTTTTTTTTGCGGGTAGACCAGAGATACAAATCTGATCCATAAATTAGCAGTTTAGAGCTCTCACAAGTGCACAAATTAAAGCTTGATTGATGTGCAAAAGTCATCTTGTGTTTTGTTTCTAACAAGGTTCTTCTATATGGGTATTGTGTTACTGTAACAAAATGAAAGGGGGCAAAAAAATAAGCAGTTTTTATCTGGGTTATAAATTTATATCCATTAACTTCTAATCTTTATTTCTTGTGATATGAAATTATAACCCATAGAAAAGCAGGGGGTTGGTAGTCGATCTCCTTCTAATTCAATACCACCTAATAAAAACCCTTCCGAGTTAATTGCTGTCCATGAATCTACACACACTAGTTAGCGGATGTTTGATAAAGCAACTGAAACACCAACAATGCAAGTAGGTGCTATCTGCATATGCTTCTTAATGTACTGCGTTGGTTATGAAAAATCTACGACATGCACGTACTACGTTATAATCGTACCACAACAAATTGTAATGCACACATGTACTTGGATTACTTCCACATTTATATGCACACAGCACACCCAACCGTCCTCTCTTCGCCACTTTTGCTGCATACTGCATAAATGGTAACTATATGTTTGTGAGATGGAAGAGTCGAGGTGCTAAAATGGTAGACCATGGCATCAGATGTGTGATGAATCTGTCAGCTAAATAAACTAAGAGTTGGAGGGATAGGGAACACCAACTAGACTAGAAGGGCTCTTTTACGGTGAATCATACCACCAGGTATGCAGTACATAGCTATTTTTGTAAGAGTAAATAGGTAACTTTTTGCAATTTTTTAATAAATTTGGCAACCTCGGGTCGAGAAAAAAATTCGTTTATGCCACAAGGAAAATTGAAATGGAAATTTTGAAAAAAAATTGTTTTTGAAATTTGAATTTAAAGTTTTTGTTTTTGAATTTTCAAAAAATTTGGCCATACCACTAGAGGGAAATGGAAAAATTAAAAAAACAATTTTGGAATTTGTATTGAAATTTGTAAAAAATTGGCATACCACCGGAGGGAAATGAACAAAATTTTAAATGTTCCACGAAAATTTGAAATGAAAAATTTTGAAAATTTTTATTTTTGAAATTTGAAATGAAAAAATTTGAAAATTTTCACTTTTGAAATTTGAAATGAAAATTTCCATTTGAAATTTGAAAAAAAATGGTCATATCACCAGAGAGAAATGAAAAAATTTGAAATGAAGAAATCATATATTTCGTTTATACCACCGAGATAAAACTTTCAATAATACCCCTATACCACCTATGTTCTATGTATACCACCGTATACCACAGGTGCAAGTTGTTGTGGTACACAATTAATTCCAGTCGTCATATCCTTTCATACTGGTCTTTTTTCAATAGTGGTATAGGGTGGTATGGCCCACCGTAAAAGAGCCCTAGAAAATAACAAGATGCCTAGGTCTAACGAGAGAAATTGCACGCTGCAGAACACAATAACCGATCAGAGCGCCTACGTACTGCGTGAGCCCTGCAAGCATAGTACTGTTTTCAGACAGATAACTCCATGAACATACAGTGTATGCACGTTGACTCAGGATCCTGCTAGATCCTTTCTGAAGCCTTGTTGAAATGTTCGACCGTTCGGTGATTCTATAAATAAATGTGATACATTGTTGGATGTGTACGTGTAGAACTTACGGTTACACCTATCTTATACTCCCTCCGTTTCAAAATACTTGTCATTCTATCTTTTCTAGATTCAATCTCCTTATTATGCACCTAGATAAATATATTATGTCCACATACATAATAAAGGGAATGTATGTAGAAAAGTCGAAATGACAAGTATTTTGAAACGGAGGGCGTATATGGTAGCTGGTCACCCAGTCGTTTGCTTTTGATTGAGAACGAAATTAAGTGAATACATAGTGAAATAGTGAACTTTCATTTATTCTATTGCACCATTATGCAATACTTGATAGTGTCAGAAGTATATCTTCACATCAGGTTGTTAGGCACGTTGTTGTACACAGCAGCCACACACGAGACTCTGCAGATTGTAGAGCACTTATATAACAGACCACAGAACCTCGGCTCAACTATGCATTCTTGTGTTCCTAGTATCCATGACATGGAAGAAAAGAGATGCCTTGGAGATCAGAAGTGGTCCAAGGAGGAAGCCGTAACCGATAATAGGAGTCGGAAACATCAGGAGCAGCAAGTGTGCACAATCTTAGCAAATTCGAATGGACCTGTAAGAGAAACGAAGGGATGGAGACTTGTGATCCAGCTCATCTGGGCAGCAAAGGGATGTCATGAGAATAGCATGGACAAGGCTGAAGGTTATCCGCCTTCCCTTCTCCTCCCACTGCGCACTGTTATGTTGCAGATGCAAGGTGGGTCGCAATGATCGAGTTCCAGCAACAGGCCGGGATGGGTATCTTAGTTTCTGCGAGTGATTTTGGATCTGTATTTAGATATAATAAACCTTATGTAATCTTGAACTTGCTTCCCCATATTATATGATTTGTTAGTTGTTTTTTCCCTTCATACTATACAGGACATAGAGCAAAGTGAATATTTCACTTGCGAAATTCATGCGTAGGTACCAGCTCGACACCACCTTTCATTACTTTGGGATGTGTAAAATTGGAGCATATCTCCCCTAGGGGTGGTAATGGGCCATGGCCCTAATGCATTCTTCACAATCTAACAAAATTCTACTATTTTCTAGCTCAAAATTGTATACTATAATGGCCCGACCCTTAATTGGTCCGATCCTTAAATTTGCTAGGCTAAATTGGAAGGCACTTTACCACCCCTTACCTGCTAATGAAACTAAATCTTACTTCTTGCCAGTAGGAAGTTGACATATCCTTTTGCTTGTTAGTTAGGGGAAAGAATACTGCAACAAGTATATATATTTCACTCAAATGTACACATTTTTGATATACAAATACAAACAATTTACACACATAGATATGAAGATGGTGTAGATATGAACATATTTTTCATACTACAAATACAAAAAATTTACACCAAGCAGTCTCAGTTACCAATATGACAGTCTTGCTAACAATACGCTGAAACTGTGCTTTGAGATCACCTAAGAGGTATTGTCCATCGACCTAAGAGGTATTATCCAGGATGGACAACTCTTGTATACAGTATACATGCAAGATAGCCCCATGCCATTAACCTTCAGAGTTACAGCTGAAGAACCACTACGGGAGAAGCAAAATTCTCCGAGTGTCCCTTGCTTCCCCGAGTGCCAAAAATCGGGCACTCGGGGAAGAAAATCTTCCCCGAGTGTTGCACTCGGGGAAGAGAGGCTTCCCCGAGTGTCGTAGAGTCCATGGCACTCGGGGAAGGGAGGCACTCGGGGAAGGTCCTGCACTCGGGGAAGAGAGGCACTCAAAAAAGAAAATTTTGTATTTGACGGCAGAGGCAAACGGAGCCGTTTGGGAAAAATCTTCCCCGAGTGCTTTACCCTAGCACTCGGGGAAACTAGCCTCTTCCCCGAGTGCCTTCACCTAGCACTCGGGGAAGCAAGCCCCTTCCCCGAGTGCCTTTGCTTAGCACTCGGGGAAGAGACCCTTCCCCGAGTGCTAAGCAAAGGCACTCGGGGAACTAAATTTTTTTTAAAGTTTTTTTTGGCTCATTTTTTTTGTGAGGCCTTCCCGTAGTGAACAGTGTCTTAATTAATTACGTGTCTTTTGTATGAGCGCTTACTTGCAGTATGCTTGTCGAGCTTGATCTATCCGACTTCCATTTTGACCCCAACGCTTCCTTTCACATAGTTCCCCTAAGAGCAGCCCAGAACGATGGGTCAAGGGGTTCATTCCATATGTTGATTAGAACCAACAAAAGATTTCTCTATATCATGAAAGCAACACAATTTGCTTCATTTGAGGAAGTCGATCCTTATGACAAATAAGTAGATCCATTTTTTTTTTGACATCACCTAGCTTAGCACATTTATTCGTGATGCACGGTTTCCAAGGATTGGTGACGAAAGAGAAAACTGAGTGTGAGACACTTGATTTCATTTATTTCAATAATTAATATAACCCATTACAAGTACAAGCAAACATGACGACGTTCATTACAGGCTACTCCCTCCCTTCTCGTTTATAAGGCGTATGACGTTTTTTCACTTTTGCCAAATTTATAAGGCGCCTCCACATTCCAATGACCGCATTAACTCGTGGGGAGGAAAACAAGGATTTGCATGCATGTGCGATTGGTTAACTACTTCCCCTTTTCCCTCTGCATGCAGCTATGCAAATCTGCTACAACCAATGCAAAATTTACTTTTGTGCATCTTTTTTTCTCCCACCTTGGTCTTTGGAGCAGCACTCCACACGCCTAATAAACGAGAAGAGAGGGAGTATTTAATTAGGTATTTGGTCGGTGAAACTGGTGATCCATCCCCTACATCTGTTTTCACAGTTTAGTATTTATATGGACAGAGCTGAGCTCGGCTGCCCAATCTCCATTAGATGAGTTGCAGAAGTGGTCTGTGGAAGAAGGAATGAAGCTGCATCCGAAAAGTAGGAGCGGGAGACATCAGGAGCACCAACGAGGCATGTTGTGTTGAAAACTGCTAAGATGTTTTCAAGGAACTGGTAGTGGTTCCCATTTGAAATCCAATAGAAGAGGGAAGTTCTCTCATGAGGATGGCAAGGCTACCCCGGTTAGGGAGCTGTTTAGATGTGCTTAAGGCTGAAGATTCTCTGTTAGTGGTCTACAATGCAACATCTAAGTATGCCACAACATGCATGCCAGCAGCCGAGCCCATCTCGTTGCCGCAGGTGTCGGGTACTAACCCTAACACTTGAGCTTAATTAGTATGTTAGAATGAGAGCAGGGGTGGATCTACGACCCGGGCTGGGGGTGCTGCAGCCCGGGTCCAGCCTGTGAAACTTCAGCAACCTTCATGTATTGTACTCCCTCCATATAGGATTTAAATGACGTCCTGGCACAAACAGCAAGTTGAAAAAAAGATGACGTCCTGTGGAAGCAGGGAAAACCAGCAAAAACAACTGCACCAACACAGGTTCGAACTTGGGTCTCGACATCTCGGACTCGCTACCCTAACCAATGCAACTGAGGGAGGTTGTTGTGTGAGAGATGCCCACGACACTATTTAATAAGGGTAAATAGGGAAAACTCTATCCCAATTGATCACTTCTTGGTATGCACAATCATGTCCTAAACGTCATTTAAATCCTATATGGAGGGAGTATAGTGCAAAACAAGTCAATTAGCTCTAAGGCCCTGTTTGGGGGAGCTTGAGCTTCTCCAAAAGCTCAACTTGGAAAAGCTTCACTTGCTTCCCTAGGAAGCTGCTTTTCAAAAAAGCTAACCATGCCTGTTTGGGGGAGCTTTTCAGAGAAGCTTGGGGCACATCCGCTGGCACCAGAGGGGAGCTCGGGGTGGTGCTGTCATCGAGGGGAAGATCTCCGAGCGGCATTGTCGTCAAGGGAGTAAGCTTCGGCAAGCGTAGCCGTCTGGAGACCTCACCCCGCCGGCCTCAGGCTGGACACGCTGCTCGGGATCTCACCCACGGGAGCTTGCCTAACCGGCCTTGAGGCTCAGTCGCGCCGCCCATGGGAGGTCACCCCCGCTGGCCTCGATCTGCGGCCGCCGATCTCGACCTTGACGTCTCCGCCCAATGGAGTTTGCCCCGCCGGTTCCCAGCAGCGCGGTTGTACCGGACATGGTGGCGTAGTGGAGCTCCTCCCAAGTGAGGAGTTGGGGACGCGGCGATGGCGACCAGCGAGGGACCTAAGCACGGCCGTCGGAGAAGATGCCAGGGACGCGACCAGTGGATTGATGTCGGCGGGGGCGACATGTCCGACGGGGGAGGAGTGCTTTGTGTCCGCCGGGAGAGAGATTGGGAAAGAGAAGAAAACGGTTCGCCCGTCAGTACAAGCTCGGGAAGCTCCACCCATCAGGCTTGTTCGCTTGTAGTGTAACGAGCCACTTTTGGAGCTTTTTGCCGCTTGAAGAAGCTGGTCCATTTGGCGGAGCTTCTAGCTTTTCCAGCTAGTTGGAATAGCAGAAGCTGCAAAAGCTGCCGCCAAACAGGGCCTAGAGTACCTAATGTAATGCAATCTTCCATTGTTTTAGCCCTGGTCCAACTCATTTGCTGGCTCCACTACTGAATGATGATAGGATAAAGTCAAACAACCCTCAGTGACAGACACTATCATTAATTTCTGACTGATTACAGGCAAGCACGTCTTGCTCAATATATGCATGTTCTTCACAAACTTCGTTGCATCATACTCCATCCATACTCATAAAACATGTCGTTTAGGACATTGACACGATCTTCAAAGTATAACTTTGACTTCTTATATTTATAAAAATATTTATTAAAAATTGACATATGTATACTTTTATGAAAGTATTTTGCAAGATAAATCTATTCATGTAGTTTTCATATTTTCAAACTTAACAATTTAGAAGTTATTCATGATTTATGTTCCCAATGTTTGACTGAAATCTTGTCCAAAACGACATGTTTTGTGGGTACGGAGGGAGTATTGTTTTCTGTAGCCACACGTACTACGGACCATGTATTATTCGAGTTGCATTGGGGGCACCTGCACCTGTTCTACGTTTGGTGTTTCAATAAATAAATGAACTGGATATAAGTTGGATGTGTGTAAGGGTGCAAAGGGGTAACCGGTGCACCTCCAAACCTATTTAGTTTATATTAGTTATTACTACTTTTTGAATATTTAGCTAAACAGGTACGAATAATTGAACTAAAGATGTTCGGAGATGCACCACATTATAATCAATTTGCACCCCTAGACGTGTGTACTATCTGCAGGTTTACACCTAATTTCGTAGGATCGGAGTTCCTTCCAGAATTAATAAATAGATAAACCATCTATTCATTTATTTATGAGAAGTAATTCCTTGAACCAAATGCACCATTAATGTGTGTTTTGATAATTACCCATTTATATATATATATGGACAGTCGACCTCAGCTCATTATTTGATCTACAATATATTCTTGTGTTCCTATAGTATCTGCAGTGAGAGATGGAAGAAGGGATGTGTTGGAGGACTTGTCCATGCATGGAAGGAAGCTGTAACCGGTATAGGACTTGGAGACATCAGGAGCACCAACAATGCATGCAACGGGCAACTGCTAAGTTACCTATTGGATAAATGGAGCTACATCAACTTGCGATCCAGTCAATTTTCACAAAAAGGGGGTCTCTTGATAAAACCTTGGTCGGGCTCGGTGGTTGCTGCAGCAATGTTTTCACCAATGACGTTAGAACAAGAGGATAAGTACGCAACGTTTCTTCAAGGGTCGTTGTACTGTGTTCATCGACCGACATGTACTATCTTTCGACTCAATGCCATATGAATGCATGATTATGTTGTTCTATCGCGATTGCTTTGTTATTGTTTGTATTTGCACAAACACTGTTTCGAATTCTTAATATATATATAGCATGCCATGGGGGCAAATGGGACCATGCATGGATTATAGAGTGTGCATGTTACAATTTTTTCTATAAAAAATTAGATCTCTGCCAGTCAATAAATTTGTATTATTTATTTCTAGAAAGAGAGCTAGCTAGTAAACGTTGAAGAAAGAAGGTCTGCCCCGTGACCTGTGCTACTATGTGGTGAAGGCTGAAGGCTTCGTGCCAAGTCAACATCTGTTCAGCTGCTCCTTCGTCCCAACATGCATTATATATTTTAGAGCAATGAAAAGCAGAGAGATCATCAGTTGGTCCCAACATGCATGGTGGCGGACGGCGATGCACCTCCGAAAGTGAAAAAACTCTGGTGCTCTATTAAGAGGGGCAATAAGTGACACTATAGCTAGTAATTCGTGGAGGAAACCAAAGATACAAATCTGATCCATAAATTGGCATTTCAGAGCACTCACAAGTGTACAGATTAAAGCTTGATTGATTATTTCATTTTAAAAGTTATATATGGGTATTGTGTTACTGTAACAAAATGAAAGGGGGCAAAAAATAAACAGCTTTTATCTGGATCATATATAGCTTTATTCATCAACTTCTAATTAATGCTTATGTCTTGTCCATAGAGAAGCCGGGGTTGATACTTGATAGTAGTCGATCTCCTAGCTAATTCAATACCACCAGAAACCCATCTTAGTCATGAGTCTACACACTAGTTAGCTGATGTTTGATAAAGCAACTGAAGCACCAAGTAGGTGCTATCTGCATGCTTTTTAATGTACTGCGTTAGGTATGAAAAATCTACGACATGCACGTACGTTATATTGGTACCGCAACAAATTGTAATGCACACATGTACTTGGATTACTTCCACATTTATATGCACACCCAACCGTCATCTCTTCGCCACTTTTGCTGCATAGTACTGCACAAATGGTAATTATAATATGTTTGTGAGATGGAACAGCCGAGGAGCTAAAATGGTAGACCATGGCTTCAGATGTGTGATGAATATGTCAGCTAAATAAACTAAGAGTTGGAGGAATAGGGAGCTAGCACCATGCAACTAGATTAGAAAATAACAAGATGCCAAGGTCTAACGAGAGAAATTGCACGCTGCAGAACACAATAACTGATCGGAGCCACCTACGTACTGCACGAGCCCTGCAAGCATAATACTGTTTTCATACAGATAACTCCATGAACATACAGTGTATGCACGTTGACTCCGGATCCTGCTCGCTAGAGAGAAGGCCTCGCTGGCCGGCTATTGGGAGACAAAAGTCAGAGCTATCCGGTCAAATTTGTTTTGCTACCCATGGGCATACAGAAGATGATGGATATACTGGTTCGTGTTTTGTTTACCTAGTACTTAAACACAGTTTTGTGCAATAATGGCCTTTCTCTCTATATTTTCAAAATATACAAAGCTAGCTGCAAAATTAGTTTTTTTCTTTCTGAAGCCTTGTTGAATTGTTCTACCATTCGGGATTCTATAAATAAATGTGACGTTGTTGGATGTGTACATGTACAACTTACGGTTACGCCTATCTCATATATGGTAGCTGGTCACCCTGTCTTTTGTTGCTTAGTGAGAGCGAAATTAAGTGAATACATAGTGAAATAGTGAATTTTCATTTATTCTATTGCACCATTATGCAATACTTGATAGTGTTAGAACTATATCTTCAGATCAGGTTGTTAGGCAGGTTGTTGTACACGTCAGCTACATTAACTGCTCGTCGTGCTACACGAGACTTTGCAGATTGTACAGCACTTATATAACAGACCACAGACCTCGGCTCAACAACTGTGCATTCTTGTGTTCCTAGTATCCATGACATGGAAGAGATGCCTTGGAGATCAGGAGTGGTCCATGAAGGAAGCTGTAACCGATAATAGGAGTCGGAGACATCAGGAGCACCAACTGCCCATGATCTTAGCAAATTCTAATGTACCTGTAAGAGAAATGTAGGGATGGCGACTTGCGATCCAGCTCGTCAGAAATAGCATGGTCTGCCTCTCGCACCGCTGCTGCCATGCCGTAAGGCTGAAGATTATCCGCCTTCCGATCCCTTTTCCTCCCACTGCCAACCGCTATGTTGTAGATGCAGGGTGAGTCGCAATGATGGAGTTCAAGCGACAGGCCGGGATGGGTATCTTAGTTTCTATGATCAGTGTAACTGTTAGTTTCTGTGAGTGATTTTGGATCTTTATTTATATAATAAACCTTATGTAATCTTGAACTCGCTTCCCCGTATTATATGGTGTGGCACATGGCACGCTCCAGCTAGTTTTTCAAAAAAAAAAAACAAAAGCAATAAAAAAAGACAGAGGACATGGGATACTAAGGCCCGCAGTAGGACACTACGTATACTGGCATACACAGGTAATTTAGTAAATTTAAGGGCTTACTTGGAATTATTTTTATAATGATAGTGGCGGAAAATTTAGATACAAATTTAGAGGGTTATTTTAAATTGTATTTTATAATAGCGTAAGTGGGTAATTTAGACGAAGATTACAGGTTACTTCCCTTTATATTCTACAATGGCAGAGGTGCTTAATTTATATATGGATTTAGGGTTACTTTAGAGTACTTTAGTAATGGTAGAGGTTACATTCCATCTTCGGACCCTAAATGAACAAGCCACGATACTAGTTCATTACAACAAATAGAATATTCTTAATCTTAGTAATTAAATATTACTCTTTACACGTTGGCTTTGAACTATCTACATGAAGCGATTTAGGATTCTAGGTGGATTAATCTATAAAAAGGGAGAAAATTGTAGAAATTCTCTTAAAAAAATGTAGCTATCAATTTCACAGACTCAAACCATCATAGTCACTAGTCTATTATATTTTCTAAAAAAAGTACCCAACCAAGAGGTACCAAGTGGAACCAAGTAAAAAAAATAGTGGTGCAAGTATCTAAATTAATTTGAATTTTTAATTATCTCCCTTAGATTAGCAGCTAGTAATTTTTTTAAAAAAAATGTGCTCGGAGTATACCTGCTGGTACTTTTAACTATTCTAACAAACGCCTGTTAACTTTTATTTGGAACTGTATGTATTCCACTCTTGGTATTTTCATGTTATAATGCAGGTCTGAATTTGCCCTCAACATTTTTAGTAACACCATTATGACGTCATGGCATACGTTAACGTTATGCTATGCACACGTGGTGTTGCAGGTTGAATTGCATGTTGTTTCCCAATGCAGTTTCGCATTTATATATATTGACCGGGAAACCTGACTTCGCCCATCTCATATTCTCATCTACTCTCTTGTTCCATAGTACTATTAAGTTAATAGCCATGAGGCGACAGAGAGATGGTGTTCGGAGGAAGCTGCTACAAGATGTAAGCGTAGGAGTAGGATGCGCCAGGAACAATAAAGGTAGACGAGACAACATTTGGAGCTATTGGTATTCGGATACAACAGTTTGCTTGTGGAAAATTGCAAGCAAAAATCTATTAGGTAAGATCTTACAATTTTTCTGCCTTTTTCTTTGAATGATTGTTTTAAAAAATCTAGGTTAGGGCCTCATTTATAGAATGTAAGTTTCTTACTGCCATGCACTGGTTTCAGGCTGGCCAGCTGGAGGTGGTGCAACTCATTCATTGGTTTTCGCTAGGTTGCTATGGAAGTCATAGCACCTATGATGCCAAGGTAATACTATCTGCCACTGCCTAATATGATCATTCATGTGTTATGCATGTAACTGTTAGAAGCTAGCTGTATTGTAAACGTGTTACACATGGAGTATAACATGGTACACGGTTGATAGCTTCTAGATGGCTTAGAGATAGATTACCGGTTGAACACTTAGTAGAGTTTGATCAGGATACTCTATCGCATGTGATGTAAACTCTTGTAATTGTCATGGCCATAGTGCCTCATATAAACGTGGAACCTGTGGCAAGCCGGGCAAGGTAGCCAACAGTTTACCAAATCTTTCAGTAACGACCTATTGACTGTGCTTCTCTACCTCTGTGAACCATTATATTTCCAAGTATCTACTGATGTTTCAATTGCATATCTTGCTCGTCTCTCTCAAGTTGCATAGTGGGAGAACTCATGTGGTTGTGCAGCGCGCATATCGTTTATAGGGTTATGTTTCATCATACCTCTCAAATTGTTACAATTGTTATCTTTTATTGGAGCACCTAAATGGTTTTTTCTTGCAAATTCTAGATGTTTGTTTTGTCACATGGTCTCCCTATCTAGTAGTGTTTTCATTGCTTCTATGAAGTGTTGTGCAATTGAATAGATGGGAAAATATTCCTCCTGTCTTATTTATCGTTGTGTTCTATATGAATCCACACTTACTGCACTTTGTACAAGTTGCATATATGTAGTGTAGTGAGTATGAACGTACGCGTTGCAACAATTTTGTTTTATATGCACATCCAAAGTATCCTATTTTCAACATTCGTGTGTTCCAGTAGTTACCATTACTGGAAGAAAAAGAATGACAATAGAGATCGAGGTACTCTGCGGCTAGTTTTTATTAGCTATTGAAGATGCATAGGAACCAAAGGTGCTGGTTCTCAACCATAACTATAGTCTTATATAGAGCTGTTTCTCAATTGTGAATGGAGTGTAGCCCAGCTGGTAACATTCCTTGTAGTGGAACTTGCGCACCAGGGTTCAAGTCATCACTCATAATCGGCATTATGCTTTCCATTGTAGGCGATGTGCCCATCGACAGGGAGTCGGCACCAGTGATGACTTCGTGAATCTCAAAGATTTGCCGACTCAACCTTTTGGAGGTGCTCATATGAGTAGGGTTGCATGAGTGTGTTCGTTAGGGGCGAATGTGCATGTATGTTAGCTTCTACATATGTACTGCGTGATTCATTTGTGGATGACATGCATGTTTTGCTACCTCTATACGGTCATAACACCAAATCTCAAAAAGTACAACAACTAATAAACACACTATTACCAAGTACCCCAACCAATCATTGGACTATCTTGATCCAGCGCAGCGGAGGACCAAGCAGGAGCAACCGCCGGCATCGAGCACCGTGTCGCAGCCATCTCCGCCGGATCCTTGTCAGCACCCTAGCATGCGGCGGAGACACCACCTCCACCACATATCGCTTGCAATTGGAAGTCAGAAGTCACTGATTCCACGCCGTAACTCGCTCAGAGGGACTGCAACGATGAGGGGAGTCCCAGGATGGCGGATAGCATCGTGTGCTGCAGGATCTGTCACCGCCACTATGAGTTGGCGGACTGGGGCTAGAGAGATGGGGTTGGGGGCAGCGGTGGTCGTGGGAAAACACAGAAAAAAGGTGGGGGAGAAGGGTCGGACGGATGACGAGGTGAGGGTGCGCAGGCAAACGAACGTGCTGCGCCCGGGTAGGGGGCATGCCGGTGTCCCCGGTGTGGCGGTGGCCGAAGGAGCGGTCACGTGGGGGAGCCCGAGGGGGAGGTGAAGGTGGCGCGGAGGGGAGATTAGCCACGAGGGACGGCAAAGCCTGGGGCAAAAATGGAATTGAGTGGTGAGGCGACGGGGCGAGGGAGGGTATGGGGTGGCGGAGCCACAGGAGTGGAGGGGTATAAATGGAAATAAAAAATGATGGACCGCGAGGGCGCAGGGCGGCAGAGCCACGTGAGGGTAGGAAAGACGTACCCACTTTTTTCTCGTTTTCAAACTTTATAGGAGTAGAGACTAGTAACCATGAGGAGAAAAGTGACAGCACCAGAGAAGCAATAGTTCGGTCGATGCCAATAGCTGTGACATGTCATTAGCTGAACATAGGAACTTGAGGCACTAGGAACTGCAAAGATGTTCATGTGTAGGAGGCACCATACGTTAGGAAGCTGCGAAGGTTACTTCCAAAATATTTTCATCAGCTACAATCTACATGTTTCACAAGTACTTCGGAAAGCATAGCATGGTTACCTCCCACAATTGTTGGTGTTGTCTCTGCATGGTGGTCCAGAAACATTTCCACCGGCATGCGAGGCATGACCGCATGATGCCAAATGGGCTGGAGCTCTCGTTGCCACATTTCCGCATAGGTAGATCAACAAAAGGTGCCAAGATTGATACAAGTATGCTGCTACTTATTACTAGTCGTGTTCGACAAAGCAATGACTAAAACAATGAATTGGGACCCTATCTGCATACTTGTCTTTTATTAGGTGTGAAAACTAAATAGGATGTTGTTGACGATGAATTTTGGTACTCCAAACGTGTGTGTTACACCTTGTCTTGATCTTCATTTCAAAACTAACCTGCCACTAGGCACACTAATGATATAACAAGTTCAACTTATTTGTATGTGCATTTTGGAGTGTAATGTTTTTGTAGGAAAACACGGACAAAAAGGATGGAGACATGTCAAGTTCAAACGAGCAAAAGAGGAGTTCAGTTCGTGTTCAAGTGCAAGACAAAATCACTACCAAAGGTGGCAAGGACCAAGGTGATACAATAAAACATCTTCGAGGACCGAAACGTAAAGACGGAGTTCATGCGAGAAGGCCCTCTATCTTATTCGAGGAGTAAATGGTGCCAAAATGACGCAAATATTTAGGCAATAATGCAAAATGCCAAGATGGGCTACTGGGCAAAAAGAGCAACCAAACTGGGCTAGGGTGGACCCGGGCCGGCCGGCCCAGGCCGACCGGCCTGGCCCATTTTTGGGTCGGTTCGATGCCCCCTTTCTTCAGCGTGAAGTTCCTTCGACTCCAAGTTGCTGACAGCGCCGCCATTGGTCAAAGATGCAAATAAATACTGAGAAGGTCTTCCACAATCGGGGGAGAGGTAGGACCGGTGGAAACCGAGAGAGACATTCGTGAAGACCCTTGATCCAAGTCTAAGGAGGCGGCCACAAGCGAAGGAGGAGGTCGAAGCTCTGCCACGGCCCCGGAGTTGAAGGAAGACATTGTCAGAGCGTCTCCCATGATCAACGGCGCCATGTTTAGCGTCTTGATGGGGTAAACTCTATATTTGTCCATGGGGTTGTAACAGATCTAGACATGTAATCGCTGACTCGTTGGTGATTTCAATCTATTGTTCATGTTCATGTTGCTTAGATGCTTAAGTTAGGTCACCTTGCTTTTCAGTTGTACGGATCCCACTACTCCCGTAGATCCCTTCATCATATCGTGACATTTGCAAATTTAGCTAAGAATACCTCCCCGTAGTGACAGTATGGTGGGAGGGGGCCTCCTGCTTCACACCCCCCTTCAATAGATTGGTTTCTCATGATGCTAGGCAGTTGCTTCATCGAAGTCCATAAACCCTATGGGAAAATACCCTTCATATCTTGTGCACCTCACACACCTCTTAGATTAGATCTAATCGCTCTCTTAGTTTAGACTTAGGGTTTAGTTAGTCAACTTCATTGGTTTGAGTTTGAACGCTAGCAATCCCTTTGCTCCATAGATTGACAAAACCTTGGGGTCTCCCGTAGGTGAAGAAGGGCATAGGAGATCCGTACGCTTGAGGATCGAAACTTTATACGGGTTTTAACCATCAACATACGCATAATCAAAAGTCTGTACATCATACTCGTAATGTAGTGACATATTGCACACACCATGTGTTTCGATTAGTTTCCCATTTATATGCACACCAAATAGTCTCTTCACTGATCTTGTGCTGCATGCACTGGTAACCATATATATAGAAGAGTTGTTGGGGCACTGGAATGGTACACCATGCATATAGCTTCGGCCGTGGTGAATCACTTCTATCATAGAAACTAGGAGTTGGAGGCACCGGAAACACGAGTTATGTTCGACAAAGGAAGTTTCTAAGGTCCACCTAGAGCAAATGAAGCAGAGGGATATTGAAGCAGAGACGTGTCTGCAATTGAAGCAGAGAGCTAGGAAGTCTGTATGCAATGTGCGGATCATTTTTGGCAAAATATTTGGTGCTTTACCTGTCTTAGTTGTATTATGCTGAATTACAGAATTAGCAGAGTACCTTAATTACTTGATCAGAACACGAGCACAGTTTATGTGCCTTAGTTACAGTTTACGTATACTTGCAATCATATATTTGTGATACAGAAGAGTCAGGGGTGCTGGGAAGGTAGGCCATGACATCAAATGACCAGGACATTAGGAGTTGGAAGGACCTGGAAACTGGAATCCTGGAGTGACTGCTGCTATATATGTTTGGCATAGAAAGTTGCTAAGGTCCATCCGGATCTAATGCCGTTACCTGAATGAGGCTAGTCTTAATCGAGTTTCATAAACTTAATTTTTACGCAACACCAACAATTTTGCTAACCTGACAAGGTCATTATTACGATGAAATATGGGAGGGAAATTTCGTCAGGAACCAAGCAAGCTCAGTTACCAATATGCATGACAGTATTGGTAACAGTGCGCTGACATTGTGCCCTGAGACTGACAAAAGAGGCGCAGGCCCACGAATAGACAACTCTTGTATACTCTATGTGGCAAGATAGTCCCCATGACACTTTTACACGTTGAAGAACAATGTCTTATACTTGTCTTCTGTCTGAGCGCCTGCAGCAGCTGATGCTTGTCGAGCTTATCCATCTGACTTCCATTTTGACCTGCAAGGCTTCGTTTCATAGTTTCCCCTTAGAGCAGCATGGAGTCAATGGAGGGATTATGTTCATTCCATATATATGTTGCTTTTAATCAACAAAGGATTTTCCTTATCATAAAAGCAACAAAAATTTTTTTCCAAAGATTAATGAAGAAAGAGAAACAGTGGCACTTTATTTTAATAATTAATAACCCACGTAAACTACAATCCGGCATGACGACGCTAATTATAGACCATTTAATGTGGTATTTGGTCTGAGAAAAGGGTTAATCCATCCCCTTTTTACTCTTCACATTTTTGGTATATATGGAGAATATAATTGTTCGATCCATATGAGCAAATATGGTAGCTTAATCATCATATCAGTAATGCTCTCATCTCATCCAAAAAAAAAACTCATAGAATCGTCTCATGGTACGGTGCACCATTTTATACTATTACTAGATGAGGTGGAGGGTTCCTCCACAACTCTTGTACTTCTGTTTTCACAGTTTAGTACTCCCTCCTAATTCTTTTGAACTGTATATTAGGAAAGAGGGAGAATATATTTATATGGATACAGAGCTGACCTCCCAGCTTCCCAATCTCTATGAGATGAGTTGCAGAAGTATTCTCCTCAAGGAGGAAGCTAAGCTGTATCCGAAAAGTAGGAGCGGGTGGCATCAGGCCGGGGCACCGAGCACCTACGAGGCATGTTGTTCAAAACTGTTGAGATGTATTCAAGATAATGCCAATTTGAGATCCAATAGAAGAGCGAAGCCCTCTCTCGAGGATGGCAAGGCTGCCGCGGTGGTTATTGTGCTGTTTCCATGTGCTTAAGGCTGAAGGTTATCTGGCAGTGATCCACAACGCAAACATCCATGTATGTGCATGCTTGCAGCCGAGCCCATGCATCTCCTTGCCGACAGGTGTCGGTTATTAGCCCTAGCCTCTGAGCTAGTATATTATTAGTATGTTAGAATGAGAGGTACACTCAACAAGCCGTGACGTACACTACCATTTTTTTTTTGAGAGATACACTACCATTTTTTTGACCGAGTTCACGCAGTATGTCTTCCTCAACATGCATGTTCACGAACTTTTTGTTGTGCTGCTTTCTTTAGCCATGTATATGAACCATGTATTATTCGTGTATTGGGAGCACTTGCTCTACATTAATTTGGTGACTACATAAATAAATGGGCTAGATATATATGTTGGATGTGTGTATGTATGTACCATCTACAGATTATTGTTACATATATTTTCATAGTAATTCATCTTAGAATAAAACGCAGTCCACCTGAATTTTTTTCATTCCAAAAAACGGAGCGAGCAGAACTCAGAAATTCAAGAACGTGGTAGGGCGGTTCCTTGAAATAAATATACAAACCATATATATATTTATGAGAAGTAATTCCTTGAACCATACACATCATTAATGTGTTTTAGCAGTTACCATTTACAAGACGGTGGACCTTGTGAGAATGGCTTAACGTGATGCCCTTTGGGGCTCACGGTTCCGTGTTAATATAGGCTGGGAACAGCCCCCGGCGTGGCCTAGGTCCTTCAAAGCAAAGTCCCGTTCCAGTTGCTTGAGAAGAGCATTTGTGGCAGAGGAAGAGGAGCTGGCAACAATAATATCGTCAACATAGACGAGAACATACATAGTACAGTTGCCTTTGATGAAATAAAACAAGGATGTGTCCCCTTTGGATGGATGAAACCCAAGCTCTTGCAAACGATGACGACAAGAGTACCAAGCTCTAGGGGCTTGTTTGAGACCGTATAGAGCTTTATCCAATTTACAAATATAATGAGGGGTATCCTTGTTCACATACCTGGGAGGCTGACGCATATATACTTCCTCTTCGAGATCACCATGAAGGAAGGCGTTTTGCACATCAAGTTGTCGAAGACTCCAACCACGGGAGGCAGCAATAGACAAAACAATACGAATTGTGGCAGCTTTGACAACGGGACTAAAGGTGTCCTCATAATCGATGCCATATCGTTGCTTGTGACCCTTAGCAACCAGACGGGCTTTGTATCTGTCAATGGACCCATCTGCTTTCTTCTTGACTTTGAAAAGCCACATACAATCAATCACATTTTTGCCGGGTTGAGGTGGAACTAAGTGCCATGTTTTGTTCTTCAACAAAGCACCGTACTCGATATCCATGGCAGACATCCAATTAGGATCAAGAAGTGCATCCTTGTATGACTTAGGTTCAGCAGACACCACAAGATTAGCATACCTTATGGTGCCGTCGGTGTACACTTTGGGTTTCCGAATCCCATGTTGAAGTCGAGTAGCAGGTCGAGACGGCGGCGAGACAGGTGCAGCAGCAGATTCTGGTGGAGCAGAAGATCCCGGCTGAGGCTCGGGTGCAGGCGCCGTCGGCGCAGCAGATCCGCCAGCATCGTCGTCCCCCGACAGAGGCAATGATGATGTCGGGGTGGTGGATGCCGGGCCATCAGGAGGCCGGCACGTGGTGGAGGGGAGGCGCAGCGTGGAGCGCGCGGGCGGGGCGCTGCCAGATGGCGCGCAGGAAGCGGACACCGCCGGATCAGCTGGGGCGGACGAGGTTGGCACGGACGCGGAGGTGGATTCGCTGCTAGGTGCCGCAGGGAAATCCACCTGGGGATCTGCGCCGGTCGGTGCAGCTTCAGCGCGTCCTGGAGACATGAAATCACGGCCAAATCCACCCGGAAAAATTGCAAAGTCTTGCAAAGTTGAAGCTGCGTTAGTTGGAGGAACATCTGCAGGCTCAGAAGATGCATTAGTAGAAGACTCAACAAAAGAATCATTAGTGATGTTAGCCCCAGAAAGAAGAGATGGCGAAAGCAGGGAAATTTCAGATCGAATACGAGCTCTGGCGTTAGGGTGAAGTTTGGCAAAGGGAAACACGGTTTCATCAAAAACTACATCACGGGAAATATAAACCCGTCCAGATTTGATCTCAAGACACTTATTGCCTTTGTGGCGATGACTATAGCCGATGAAAACACATTGAGTGGATCGAAAGACTAGCGTTTTGGCATTATATGGCCTCAAATTTGGCCAGCATGCGCAACCGAACGTGCGTAAAGCTTGATAATCTGGGTCAATATTGAACAAACGATTAAGAGGGGTGGTCTGACCAATAACATGACTAGGCAGCCGATTGATCAGATAGACAGCGGTCAAGAACGCTTCATCCCAAAATTTTAGAGGCATAGATGCATGCGAGAGGAGAGACAAGCCAACTTCAACGATGTGACGGTGTTTGCGCTCGGCAACACCATTTTGTTGATGAGCATGAGGACACGACACAAGGTGATTTATGCCAAGACGTTGAAAAAAGGAATTTAGGCGCTGATACTCCCCTCCCCAATCAGATTGTAGAGCAAGAATTTTACGATTGAATTGGCGTTCAACAAGGTTTTGAAAGTCAGTGAAACACTGAAACACTTCAGATTTGTGTCGAATAAGATAAATCCAAGTGAACTTGCTAAAATCATCAATAAAACTCACATAATAATTGTTTCGACCAACAGAGGTTGGCGCAGGACCCCATACATCAGAAAAAATGAGATCCAAAGGATTATTCGACACACTAAACGACTTGGGATAGGGTAATTGATGACACTTCCCTTGTTGACACGCATCACATACAGTCTCTTTATTGGGTTCAGGAACAAACGAAATTTTATTGCGCCTAAGAATCTGCCTAACGACTGGCGAGGAAGGATGGCCAAGATGATTATGCCATCTGGTCGCGGGGAGCTTGGACACACCAAAGCCTTGCTTTGGTGGAGACGGCGTCAAGGGGTAGAGCCCCCCCCTACATCTGCCGCGATGAAGAATTCTTTTCGTGTCCTGATCCTTGACAAGAAAAAAATTGGGATGAAGTTCAATGAAGGCATTATTGTCATTTGTGAAGCGATGAACCGAGATTAGATTTTTGTTGGCCTCGGGAGCATAAAGAACATCTTTCAGCACAAATTTTCGATCAGGGGAATGAACAACACTATGACCAATTTGTTGAATCTTCATACCTGCGCCGCCAGATGCGGTATGAATCTGGTCGGTGCCGGTGTAGTCGTCCCTCATGGTGAGTTTCTCCAGCTCACCAGTGATGTTGTCCGTGGCTCCCGAGTCGATGTACCAGTTGGTGTCGACGCCGTACGCCATGGATGCCGACGAGGATGACTTCTGCTCGGGCACGCCGGTGAACGACGCATGAAAGCGCTTGTAGCACTTGAGCACGGTGTGGCCCTCCTTGCCACATAGCTGGCAGATGAGACAATCCCCACTGCCGTTTCCTCCTTGGCGACCAGGGCCACGACCGCACCCGAATCCGCCGCAACCACGGCCGCTGCCACCGCGTCCACCACGGTTGTTGCCGCCGCCGCGCCCCCACACGACGCAGAGTTGGCGGAGGAGTTGGACCCGTTGTTGTTGCCGTGTAGCAGGTCCATGCGTTGCTCGAAGCTGGTCATCTGTGTGTAGAGCTCCCTGACGGAGATCGGCTCCACACGCGCCGCAACAGCAGATACCAGCGGGTTAAAGTCGATGTCGAGACCCGCTAGTATGTAGGACACGAGCTCCTCATCTTCAAGACGCTTGCCTGCAGATGCCATCTCATCTGCAAGCGTCTTCATCTTGGCGTAGTACTCAGCGACGGTGGATGAGCCCTTCTGGGCGGTGGACAGCGCCATGCGCGTGGAGATGACCCGCGCACGAGACTGGGACTTGAAGAGGTTGTCAATGGCGACCCATGCGTCGCGAGCAGTGTCCACCGGCACGACCTGCGCCAAGATATCGCGCGAGAGGGAAGACAGCAAGTAGTTAAGGACCTGCTGATCTTTCGCCTCCCACTTCTCATAGTCGGGGTTGGCGATCGTAGTGGCGTCAGTTGCGCTGGTGGGGATCGTCGCTGCCGGCGCCTTCACCGTCCCGTCGACGTAGCCGGATGCCTGCGCCCCCTTCAGCGCTGAGGAAACCTGGGCTTTCCACAGGGGGTAGTTGCTCTTGGAGAGTTTCTCCGTGACCGGATAGCCAAGAGCAGGCACAACTGCAGAGGATGGGATTAGTGCCATGGCGCAGGGAAAAAAGAAAACTAGCTCTGATTACCATGTGAGAATGGCTTAACGTGATGCCCTTTGGGGCTCACGGTTCCGTGTTAATATAGGCCGGGAACAGCCCCCGGTGTGGCTTGTACAAGGGTTAACTTGATTACAAAGAAATCTACAAGATCAAGTCTATCCTATCCATACAACCGGTGCATAACAACCTGCTTTACAAGATGTACTTCAACACACACGATAACACATATCCTAACAGACCTCAACTCATTTGATCTACATTAATTCTTTTGTTCCTAGTATCGGTGAGAGATGTAAGAACAGAGGCGTTGGAGAAGAACTTGTCCATGGAGGAAAGGTGTAACCCATATAGGACTCAGAGAAATCAGGAGCAGAAATGATGCACAAGAGTGCATTACTAGCGCATAGGGGCTTCCAGAATTATATAAATAAACCATATTTTATTTATTTAATTATTTATGAGAAGTAGTAATTCCTTAAACCAACGCATGATTAATGTATTTTGGCAGTTAGACATTTATATAAGAGGTCCTCAGCTCAATTGATCTACAATTCTTGTGTTCCTACAATCAGTGAAAGACGATGGAAGAATATAGGCATTGGAGACATGTGGTCAACCTAGGCTGGAAGGTTCTCTGCTGCCTTCTATTCTCTTACCAGAAGGTGATGAGCCAGCAAGATGGTGGAAATTCTGAAGGAAACATTCGAGGCATCTGAAGCAAGCAAGAGCCAATGTGTTGTAATGTAGGTCATGAGCCGATGATAGCTAGAAAAGCAAGAGCTCTATGATGAGCAATCTCAACTAAGGATGCCCTTCATGCTGTGAGCGTTAGGACATTATCGAGGATACGCTACCTTCCGTCCTGGAACCGACCCCAATCTTCCTTGACGAGAAGTATATGTTTTAACCAGTTGCTGCCACTTGTTTCAAAAACAAAGTAGGAGAAAAACCACTATCGTGCCATGGGGGCACATTAATGGAACCATGGATTGTTAGAATAAGTTTCCGATGTGATACAGTTTTTTACAAAAAAAGAGATATTTGCCTGACAAGAAATTTGTGTTATTTCTGTCTAGAGGTTAATAAAGATGCCCTTATTGAACCAAATACAATATTAATTTGAGAGTTTTTTACAATACTTGTGAAGTACCCGGAAGTATTAGGAAGTATTAAGTGTTTTGATTTTTCCACCACTTGATTAAATAAAAAATTAAACTAATTAAGAAAAGGGTATTATGGTAAGTCACCTTCCCTCTCCCTGATCTCTCTCGCACGCCGCCGATATGTTCGTCGCCCCTCGCTGCCTCCCTGGCCTCGTCGCCCCTCGCCACCTCTCCCTGGCCTCTTTCACACGCCACCGACGCTCCCATCTCTCACACGCCGCCGACCCTCGTCGTCCCTCACGGCTCCCTCACCATCAACGTCGTTCAGGTCATCAGGTATCGTCGCGACAGGGAAGTGGGAGGACGAGACTTTCGAGTGCATACGTCGTTAGGAGGCTAGCGGGCAGGACATGCGCTTCCACCACCCCGCCGCCGTCGAATCGGCCGCCCTGGATGCGCGACGCGCCACGCGCGTCGGCCACGGTTCGCCGGTGGCCGCGCCGTAGTAGTCGTCGCCATGCCATGGCCTCCCCACGTGTCGCCTTCCTGCCTCGCCGTGCGACTGCCCATGCCGCTGCCCATCCCTGTCGTACCACACCCATGTCGCGGGCGCACACGCGCGGACAAACCGGGGCTACCTGTCGGTCGTGCGAGCACACGGCCGTCTCCGTGCCACTGCTCGCTCGTCCTCGCGGTGCTCGGGCCACTGCTCTTATTAGTCCTCGCACACAGTCCTGCAGAGCACAGACGACAATCCCACGGTCTTATGTCCTCCCAGTCCGTCGGCCTCGCTTTCTCCATTTCTTTCTTTTCCTTGCCTTGCTCCAGACGTACACGAACAGAGCTGAGCCGAGTTCACGCGCTGGCCAAATATGCCATCCGTGCTCCACCATCCTTCAATCACGCCCACCCCCACCTCTGACACATCGCTACCTACCCCGTCGACCACCTATCGCCCGCCGGAATCGCTCCTGGCGCCGGGATCTCAAATTCCGCGGCAGCCAGTGCGCCACCATCAGCCATGGCCACCTCATCGTGGAGCCCCTACCTCCGGCCATCCTCTTCGCGGTACAGCTACCCGAATCGATCTGTGGTGAGCCATTGATCATGATGCACTCGTACTTTCGTCAAACCGTTTGAGTTTCCGCGCTCAACTCCGTTCTTGCCGCCCACCGGGGAGATCGAAGGACGAGTGTGTGCGGTGGCTCGATTCGCAGCCAGCAGCCTCCGTGTTGTTCCTGTGATTCAGAGGTGGCGGGGATACTTTAGCGTGCCCAGGCGCACGAGATAGCTCAGGGCCTGGAGCGCAGCGGGCACCGCTTCCTCTGGGTGCTGCGCCGGCAGCCGGAGCCCGGCATCAAGGTGCATCAAGGTGTCCACGTACACGAACCTGGCCGACCTGCTCCCCGGTGGCTTCCTCGAGAGGACCAAGGGCAGGGGCCTGGTGTGGTCCATGAGGGCGCCACAGAATCCAGAAGGAGATACCGGCACACGCCGCCGTGGGGGCTTCTTCACGCACGGCGGCTGGAACTCGTCCCTAGAGAGCTTGTGGAGTCGGTTTGATTAAGCATGTCAAATTACTTCTATATCCTTCCTGGATTAAAAAATATTAATTAAAATTTGTTGTGGGTCCCACCAATTTAGTACTTCCCAATACTTCCTCATAGGAAACTTCCTGGTACTTCCCGATACTTCCACCGTTAGATTTCGTCGGATGGACGGTTCGTAAAAAAAACAAGCACTATAAAATTTCTCTTAATTTGATCGATGAGTGTGTTATCTAGTGATTGACAAACCTAAGCTAGCTAGTAGTAAACATTGAGAAGAAAATGGTCTGCCCTGTGACTTGTGTGCTGCCATCTGATCAACGAAGGCATGCCTACTCTTATCGTCAAAAAAAACAGCTGATGAATAGCTGATAGTCTCCCTCTAATTCTATATCACCAGAAAAAAAAAACCCATCTCGGTCAATTGCTCTCCATGAATTTACACATACACTACTAATTAGCAGATGGTTGATAAAGCAACTGAAACATCAAGTAGGTGCTATCTGCACACTTCTTAACGTACATCACAACAATGCGAATTGTAATGCACACGTGTACTTGGTTGGATCAATTCCACATTTATATGCCACTCCTGCTACACTGAACAATGGTAATTATATATATATATATCAGATGAAAGAGTTGAGTTGCTAAAATGGTAGACCATATGGGCATCAAATGTGATGAATCTGTCAGCTAAACTAGGAGTTAGAGGGATTGGGAACACCAACTAGGTTCGACATAGAAAGTTGCCAAGGTCGATCTAGCAAGAGAAATCTCTTGCTGTAGAACAGTGTATTGTGTCTCTTCTGTTGGAGACCCTACTGTTGGACCCTTGCAAGCACAACTGCTTCCAGACGGATAACTCCATGAACATATAGACAGATATGCAAGTTGATTCAGGATCCTGGCACATGCCTGCAGCTCCCACGCTGCTGGTATATCCTGCTCGCTGTTGCTGGAGGAGACTTTCCTGGCCGGCCGGCTATGGGGGTGGTTAGTCTTGTGCATTGACCATAGTAATAATGTTGGGTACGCGCGCCAACCCTCTACAGCGTGGATAGGGTGGGAGTAGAGCCATCAGTCATCACACATTTTGAATGCAGACGATGATACTCGTTCGTGTTTTTAACTATTCTACAAAAGCGAAATGTATACATAGCAATTTGTTTTGTTTAGAAAGTGAACACATAGTGAGACATTGGATTCTTATTTACTTCACTACACCATTATGCAATATTCAATAGAAGAACCCCACACATTAACTGCCCATCGTGCGCCACTGATTCTGCACATTGTGCGGCACTTACAGTATACCACAAACCTTGGCTTGGGTGTTCGCAGCATCCATGACGTGGAATATAATTTGATTAACTAAAAGTGCTTAATGAAGAGCCGTTGTTTGTGTATGCTTTGCATTCATATTTTTTACAAGCTTGTATTTATGACATGCACTACTGGATACTTAAATTTCTCTGTGGGTGACAAAACCAACATGGAAATTCGATGCACACAGTGAAATTCGAGTTCCTAGTAGTAATGTGCTCACTCCTGCTGTAAACAACGTTGTTGCTCAGAATAAGAAGTTGGTATTATATGAAGTTTCACTTATTATATAAAGTTGCACTACGGGAAACTGTCTCTTTGCCGTGCGCCGAAATGATTGCCGTGCGCAAAATTTCGGGTGCACGGCAAAGAGCTTCTTTGCCGTGCGTTTTTTGAAGAGCACACGGCAAAGAAAAAAACGTACGGCCAAGAATTTGTTTGCCATGCGCCGGAACAAAACGGACGGCAAAGGCGTGAGTTTGCTGTGCGTTTATTCTACCACGCACGGCAAAGTATTTTTTCCCCTTCCAAATTATTTTTTTCAAAAATATTGCCGTGTGCTTTGTTCCTAACGCACGGCAAACTCATGTGTTTGCGGTGCGCTTTCTTTTAGGCTCACGACAAAGTATTTTTTTTACATTGAAGTATTTTCCCTAAGTTCCAAATCCAATTGCTCCTCAAAAAACTTCTCCTCACCTTGAAATCTTATTCAACTCCATGCATACAACATGTGATACATCATATTAAAATTTGGTAGGTTCTTGTAATCATTTGCTATATTTAACTAATTAATTTTATTTCAAGCAATTTTTTGAAAAAAAATCAAATTTGAACAACAAGTAGTGCAAATGATACAATAAAATGAGTGGAAAAATGATATTCATGTTATTTAGCTCAATTTAAGACCTTTTTCATGAAATCAGAAGAAAATTTGAACTTCTTGACCAGGAAACACAATAATGATCGTGTGTCCAAATGATTTGAAAATTCTAAAAAATGCAAATAAAGTTTAAAATTTACGAGATTTATCAATATCTCATGATATCATATATGAAGGCCATAGTAAAAATATGAATAAGTTTTGAACATTTTTCCATGTATGATGGTTAGAATCGAAACATCTCCGATGAAGTTTCGTAGAGTTACGAAAGATGTGGTTAGATTTGTAAGCGACGCGATATTCAAATTAAGTTTTGACTTCAAAACTTGTTTCTATAAACAATAGACAACATAACTTAATTTGTGTTAATTTTTTAAAGTTTTTTAAATTTATTTGATATTTTTATGAATTATATAAAATCGTATTGAAAAGCGCACGGCAAGGAATCTTTGCCGTGCGTCTCTGTTTCGGCGCACGGCAAAAAAATACCATTCGCCATGTGCCATGTTCCGATGCACGGCAAACGGCTGCACCCAGCGCTCACAACCGGCCAACGGTAGGAAGCTGCTAGGTTTCTTCCAAAATATAGGCAGCGGCTACAATATACAGGTTTCGCAACTAGTTCTGTACAAGTACAACGCACGGCAAGGCTACAATCTATTCAACCCAAACCAGACTTTGCATCTGGTTTTATCTGGGTCGGTCACGCGGTTTCATTGGTTCAAGATCCGGTGGAACCGATGGGGCTAAACAGATGTGTGTGGGAGAGCTGACAGGTGGGCCCCACGTAGAAGAAGAGGAATAGAAAAAGATTTTTATTGTAAGTATGGGGGTATATGAGAGTTGGGTTGGAGTTGAAGAGAAATAAAAATCCTCAAATGTATATGAGAGATCCTTATATGGGTGAATATTATATGGGCGAATAGGGGCTCAAATATATGAGGCCAGTTGGAGTTGCCTTTAGCTACGCTACGATCTCCCTCAATTGGTGGTGTGTTGTCTCTGCATGGCGGTCAAGAAACTTTTCCACTGGCATGCACCCCATTGTCTCCACTCTCCACCCTGTAGGAACTACGAGATGCACGACATGAATGAAGGGCCAATCTGGAACACCCCGATGGGCTGGAGCGAGCTCGTTGCAACATTTCCACACATGTAGCTGGAACAATGACCTGACAATGATATATCGTTGTAATAAGTGATTTAAGCACAAGAGGATGCACTCAGATCAAACATCTTATAGGCTCTTATTCAGTTCATTGTGCCGGAATGGATGCAGACTATATAGCCATGGACATCCACATGGTGACCCTGATCTCCTGACGACGTTATGCTTATTTTGCAACCTCTGCAGTCTCAGAGCTGGTACTCAACCTGATTGTAGAACTGCAGCTCAAGCTCTGCTCCTCTCAGACAATAACTAACATGCATATTTGCTACTCCCTCCGTCCCATGTCGTTATGGAATTTTTCAGGTGTATATCTAGACTTTTACTAGATGTATAGAAAAATTTATGAATTTAAAAAGCTAAAATAACCTATAAATTAAGACGGAGACGGAGGGAGTACCTCTTTAACCATATGATATGATGAAACGAAGCATTAATATAATAAACACAAGAGCAACTAGTATGTATACGATCCACACCACATATGTGTGCACACAATACAACTGGTGTATCACGAGTAGGCTAGAACAATTGTCAACTTGTATCATATCTATGTGCATTAATGACCATATATTAAATCTTTATGAGTCTGCAAGTGCACGTGAACCGTTCACCTTGTTCTTAAAAAAAATGTTGCATCAAGTTGTTACCAACATTTTTAGTACCAAGTTATAGAGATCGATAATTAATTTTTCTTCTTGAACTACTTTTTTTGTGTCGTCATTTAATTATTTGAAATAATGATCTTTCACTCCCTATCTAAAATTGACCATATAGATGTTTTCTAGATAAATTAACTGAAGTTTCATTTCCAACCTCTGCGCGAGGCATGAACAGAACCAGTGATTTTCATTGTTAGGGCACGTACAACGCCAATTAATGAGGCGTCTGTGAGCCGTCGGTGAGCCGACGGTTTTGCGAAAAAACCCCCGCTTCCACCCACCGACAGCGCCCCTGTCGCCTCAGGACTCGATGCCTCTGTCCCGTTCCCAGAGACCGAGCAGACGCGCGCATCCGCGTTGTAGAGGTCGTCGTCTCGCAGAGCCGCAGTGGGCTAGATCCCACGCGCCTCCTCCTCCCCGCCAAAACCGACCCCTCCCCTCCCGCCATGCGCTGCTCCCGCCGCCCGTAGGGGAAAGGAGGATGGGCCGGGGAGTGAAGGAGGAAGGCGACGTGGACCTCAGCGGGCGTGGACCTGGAGCCGCCGGCGGAGAAGTCCAGCGCAGAGCTCCGGCCAGGCGGAGAAGGCCGTCATGGAGGTCGAGCCCCCCGGCAGCGAGGTCACGCGATCCGGCCTTAAGGAGGCCTTCATGTCCGCCGCCGGTGGATCCGGCCCACACACGTGTCGACGCAGGTCCCCAAACCCGCGTGCAGAGGAACTCCGCCGAGCAGAGCAAGTGGACGAGGCAGCCATTGCCGCCACCGGTTGGAGCCCTGCCCCACTAGACGGGAGAGGCCACGCCTCGGCTCCTCTGCCACCAGGAGCTTCTTGTTCGAGTGGAGCTCATGGCTGCGGTGGTGCTCCCGCCGGCGACCTCGTGGTGGTGGGCGCCGAAGCCGAGGAGGGAGGCACGCCGGGGAGGGTCCAGCTCGCCGGTGGAGGGAGCAAGGTCGGCCCGCCACCCACCAGCCACCACACCACGCGGTAGCGGGAGGCAAAGGAGCTCCTACGGCGCGGGGCCGCCGCTCCCGGCGCTGGAGCTCGCCGAAGCGGCCGCGTGCGCTGGTCCCTGCAGTGGTGCGAATACATTTGGATCCTTGCACTTTTATGATAAATCACTTGTGAAAGATTATAATACAGCAAAGTCCTTTGATCCTTTCGGTAGGTTAGAATGACATGAAATAGGCAAATAGCCACACAATGGTATACAAAATAAATTTGTAGTTGATCTTAGCAACATGTAAATCATTAAATATCATACAGACGACCTATTTGTCTGTGAGTTGTATAAGCTGTCTGTACATCTGTCTATATACTAAAATCGAGATTCTGCAAACGACCTAAGAAATTTCTGTGGGTTGTACATACCCTTAGCCATAGAAGTAAATGACCTATGAATTGAATTTTATCTCAAAATTTAATACCACACACCAACTAACAATATATAATGGTGTCTACCATGGTTGTTCGTGAGACCTGCGCTGTAAATATGCTACCCACATGAGCGTGACCAAAGCTGTTAGACTAGTGCACTTCAGTTCGCTCTGCTATATCTAATACCTGCCCATAACACAACTTGAGCATTACTATATATTAAGCTACAACTACAAGAGGTGCTAGCTAGTACATGAAGTGTCCATTCTACCTTCACACACACACATGTATGTATGTATGTATGTATGTATGTATGTATGTATGTATGTATGTATGTATGTATGTATGTATGTATGTATGTATGTATGTATGTATGTATGTATGTATGTATATGACTCTGCTATTTGGTACCCAGGGTAACAGATAATTATTTGGTATCCGAGCCATTTTCAGCTGCACCCACCGACGCCCATGGCGGCCCGCAACGGAGGTTGCGCCAGGCTGCCGCACTGGCGCACGGTTTCTCCATCCCCCACGCACGAATCAGAGGCTCCCCACGTGGCCACATGCTCCCTCTAACTCCAATTTTCCTTTTCTACACACCTTTTTCAATTTTTATAATGCAGTCAGTGGAACAACCTACGAAATGCAGTGCTTTTGAGTGATGTGTGTGCATGAAAAATTAGAAGTGATAATACATGAACGAATTTACAGATCTTGAATTAACCAACCAGTGAAGCAAATATAGAAGCTACATGTGTACGCTAGCATTTGCTTACATCAAACATGCAAACTTTATTTCTTAGAAATCCATGACCGCATGTATCACACATGCAGATATTGTTTAGTTGGAATCCATGACGCACCGTATGATGGGTTAGGAAGCAGGGTCACATTACAGACATACAAAAGGATGTCTCATATAAATAAGAACCATCATGGTAACATGAATATCCAGACAGCTTATTCGGATGTCTTCCACAATGCAAGCATAACTCTCCTTTTGAAGTAAAAATGCAAACGTAATTCAAACTTGTTTTGTCTAACAAAACTGCTCTAATGTGATTTTGAAGCTGCAGGAGGATAGAAATAGTTCAGAACAACCTATATATAATCGATAGCCAACGATTTGTCAGGATGGTCACCCACCCAATATGTGCATACTACATAAGAGTTCTCCACAGGCTGTGTTCAGGTCAGAGGCAGCATCGGTTTTTTGTTTTTGGCCATCTGTGTATCGCCTCCAGCTCGTCGATTCAGAATGAGCATCAGCATCATGATCCAACCAGTCATCCCTACAGAGAAAGCAACTCACAATGTGAGTGAATAAAACAATAGTCAATCAGGAGAAATTTCTTTAATCAGGAGACAACCTAATATCCATTCTGCAATCAGGGAAATTACCAGCTCTGCATCCACATCTGCTCCTGCAAGGGAGCGATGATGCCATTGCAACAGCAACAACTTATTTTGTGTCATGTCCAAGAGAATATAGCAGGATTGGCTGTGCACCAACAGAAAGAACAGGGAGATTTTTAGGTATGATGTGCATGGTAGCATTATCTACCGAATAATGGAAATGCTCACATCTGGAGTAATCCTGACCAGTATGTAAATGGCTCATCTTTTCTAGAAAATTTAGATTTCTGAAACAAATCTACAGTAAGCAGGTAGATTTTTGGGTATGATGTCCATGGTAGCATATTGTACTGAAATAATGGAAATGCTCACATCTGGAGTATTCCTGATCAGTATGTAAATGGCTCATCTTTTCTAGAAAATTAAGATTAAATCCTGAATAAATTTAGAACAAGATCCCATGACATTGCACTTGGACCTCCACGACGGTCCTCCCTCTGTACATCTACGGCAACAAAGAAAATGAGAAGTAAGAGTTAGTGCATACCAGTGGCACACCCTGGAGTGGTTGAACTATCAACAGGATCAGATTGGACATATCACTACATCAAACTAAAATAAAGAAAAGATAACACTGAAATATGTAAGTTGATGACTAGAAAACCCTAATTGATTTCAGACATGGCAAGATTATCAGATTGGCACATCGCAATCAATCCAAACAATTATGTATCAGACATAGTATTAGGATATAATTTTCTTGTCAAGAAAATGTTGGGGATTGCAAGTCCCTGAAGTTAATAAACATCAGTATTGTACAGACAAATCAGGTTCGGACTACATTTGTCATTAGCCACAAAATTGTTGGTGATGGGCTCATGGCGAAATGATTATATATTTGTATAGATTAAAGTTGAGCTGAAAAACTTGATCTATTGTAAAGATGTCAAATGAAGAAAGTGAGTGGTCAACAGCTGGAGTAACCACTGTACTGTATGTAAAAGGACGCCCAAAGAAATGCACTCTTACAAGCGTGGATAATGGCACCAAAAGAAGCTTCTTTGTGGTTATCAAGCTGAAGTCTTTTTTGTTTGACATTCTCGGTCGTGAAAAACAGCCATAAATATACAATGAGAAGGGTCTTGGAGTTCATATTACATAAAAATTGCTTTGTTCATGAAAATCATTATTGGCATAGAAAGGACTCCACAGGAAAAGGCTGCAGCTAAGCTGCAAAGACATATATATGGACAGAACTTCCCAAAAACTTCAATATACCTTTAAATGTGGTGAATCAGTCCGTGTATAAAAAAATGAAAGAAAAAATGCTCTTGAGAATGTTTACTCTAGCGTTAGATCCTAAACATTAAATGTGGTGAACCATTATTATTTTATAAACTATTTTTGGCCCTAGTATAAGCTATTTGTGGCCCTAGTAATAAATCCTAATCAGTTTCAGTTGAACTCAGCAGTAATAAAATCAACCACATCAACATCCCAGATCATTATCTGATCAAGTACATGTAGATGCAAAAGTTAAGATTCCTTGACTAAAGTACTGCATGTGAAATGCAATCGACCTGCAGAATCCCTTGAACAGGAATGTAGGTTCCACTGATCATTGGAGTTTACTATCAAAACTTGGTAATCAACAAACAAAAAATAATCCCAAGAAACAATGGTTCTACAGGTTTCGCACCATCATGCCATGGCATGTCAAATAAAAATTCAGTATATGGATGTACAAGATGGATAACTTACTGAACAACAAGACATTGATGTGGGACGTGGTCTCCACACCAATATGCACGAATCAGGAAATTAGGAAGTGGATGGAACTAGAAAATTACGTGTAGATTTAAAGAAGGGAAATCCAGATGTGAAGGGGAAAAACCTTGCAGTGCTTCGTCACGACATCTCTATGATTAGTCTAGCACAGGATGACGCGTCACCAGCTTCCTTTAAGGATCCCTAGCAGTGAGGACATCGGCTTGCCCATTGATATATGCATCTGATGTGCAAGCAGGTGTGCCCCCTGCTCAATTTAATTATTGTATAACCTAATCATGTCACGAATCGTCGCCACTAACTTGGGAAGCCAAGCAAGAGCGGAAGGATCGAATGAAATTTAGAAAAGTGAGGCACCTGACTCACGAGAGGACATTGGTGGATCCTCACCCGACGAACAACAAGCTGCCGAAGAGCCACGGAGGAGATGGATCCCTGGGGCCGTCCAACCCAGCGTGCCCGTCGCCACTGATACAGAAGGGGAAGCAGGAGCCGTCGCTGTCGATCCAGAGAAGGGAAGCCGGAGCCACTGCCGGCGTCAATGGCGTCCAAATTGGAAACTGTTGTCGACGGCGTAACTTGAAATCAGGAGGCAGATGGAAGGGAAAGCTGTTTTGGCCGGCGTTGACCAAGCTCTGCCGGGCAGCTGGGGCATCTGGGGGCGAGGAGCGGCGGCGACCAAGCTCCGGCGGGTAGCTGGGGCATCTGGGGGTGGGGAGCGGTGGCGACAACAGAGTTGGCCCTTGGGGAGGGGAAAGGTGGAAGAAACGGAAGGGACGGGACGCCACGATCTGAAGTCAACGAACCGGAAGAACAAAACCAGACGAAAAACCGGGGGAGGGAAGGGGGTGCGGTCCCACCGCGGTGGGCGGCCGGCGGGGTTGGCTCATGGTGCTGAATAATATTCAGAACCCAGGGTACTATATAAACCCTTTTGTCCTCCATATTGCCACTCTGATATTTGTGATGCCTGCTGTTTGGCAGCTGAAACACTAGTTCTTCCAGATCGATGCATATAATCAAAACATTAAAAAACTAGTGAGGAGATAAATGGTGTACAACGATTATATGTGGCATTGAAGTCAGCAGCATCGGGGGTTTAATATATAGATAGGGGTTCATGAATATTTTAGTTCATTCATCGACTAGCTAGCTGCGTGAGAACATATATATATTGTATCAAATACCTCACCCACACCACCGATAAGAACTACTGATGGAACACCTACAAAGAGGCTGTGTTGAAAGATCTCCATTAAAATCAATTAGGACTTGGAGGTGTCAGGAGCACCAAATGTGCTAATTTTGTGGTGCCGTTTGAGATATCTTTAATTTAGGGAAAAACAAGTGCTCTAGACAGTCCTGCACTACATACGTACCAAGTACATATCAGAGACTTCCCGACGACAATGCCAGCTAAGCACCCCAATGCAGCAACAGTACTAGAACCACGGCGTAGCCTGAAATCCCTGGCCAATGATCATACTAATGACAAATGGCTTTAATTTTTGACATCCTGCTATATGGGGATGTAAAATCACTCACTGTAGTGAATGTCTGATATTCTGAAATGGTTCGTGCTGTGTTCCTAAGAAGAAATTTAATCAAACACTACCATCGCTTTTGTGCAAACATGTTATAGGCTTCGAAAGTGTATTACTAACAAGTAACTAGTTTACCACTTGTCAGGTCTGTTATGTTTGTGACATCGAAAAAATTTAACATTTCACTTAGTTGTGAAATTCTTTTTTTTTTTGCGAAATTACACTTTGTTGCGAAATTCATGCATGATTACTAGGACACCTTCAGTTCGCTATTTTTAGCTGTGCAATACCAGGGCATATCTCCCCTAATTGCCCGGTATAGGCTGGCCGGTACTAATTGCCTTGACATTTAGTACTGGGTAGGACGCCCGGTACAAAACAAAAAATTAGTACCGGTGGACCTCACTGACCGGTACAAATTTCCTCACCACCACGACATCTCATTTCTCTTTCCTTTTTCATCTTTTTTCTCATTTTCTTCCGGAATCGCTATCACAAATTTCTTGGGTGCACATGAGCTGAATTTCATAAGAATTACGTTACATATTTAAAAAGAATCATAACACACATTTGTCATAATCACATATTCAAAAAAAAAAACAAAATGAATCATGCATACAACATCACAGATTCACAAGGAAAAAAACAAGGAAATCAGACATTGCACGCCAGCAGGGGAGCCCACCACCGTCGGCCTCCGCGTGCTAGCAAGGCAGCGCGTCGCCGCCGGCCTCCGCGCTGGGACGCCGGTGGGCTCCCGCTCGCCGCCAGAGCCACTGCATCGCCTCGCGCTGCTGGCGCCCGGGCCGCCGGGAGCTACGCGCCACTCGCCGGTGCGCCCCGCCGGCGACGGCACGCCCGGCCTGCCTCCTCCTCGATGAGTCCGACCAAAGACACCTCTCGGGAAAGGCCCAATCGCCCGAAGACTAGTCTAATAGGGGAAGGGTGGCTCTCCTTTTAATGTGGCTTGGTCCTCCCAAGCCAAGCAAGGTGGGATAATTTAGACATGGCTTCGCCGCCTACACCGCCGTGCCCCTACATCGCTGCGCTTAGCCATGGGCCGCTTACACCGCCGCGGCGCCTGCATCTGCTACCGCTTAATTCATACTCCCGTTGGACACGACTGCCGTCTACACTATCGTGTGCCGAGCCAAACCGTGCTACACGGCCGCCACACACAGCGCTTGGCCAAATCGTGCCCTGGGATGTCCTCATCATCCTGCCCTTCTTAACAAGGGCCCAGCTCTGATATCAAATGATAAGTTCGGTCCAAAGACACCTTCCTGGGAAAGGCCTAATCGCCCAAAAGACTAGTCCAATAGGGGAAGGGTGGCTCTCCCTTTTAAGGTAGCTTGGTCCTCCTAAGCTAAGCAAGGTGGGATAATTTAGACGTGCATGACTTCGCCGCCTACACCGTCGTGCGCCTACACTGTTCTGTGCTTAGCCCACGGGCCACCTATACCGTCGTGCGCATGCACTGTTCTGCGCCTGGCTAATTCATACTCCCGTCGGACACGATCGCCGCGCCAATCCGCGGGCGCCGCCAAACCGTGATCCACTGCTACGCCATCACGCAGCGCCTGGCCAAATCGTGCCCTGGGATGTCCTCATCACTCCCGCCGGCCGCCGAGAGCTGCGCGCCGCTCCCCGCGCCGGTGGCACGCGCTGGCACCGCTTGGCTCACGCCCTCCCGCCGCCACCGCGAAGGAGTGAAGAGATAAGTTAAGAAAGAACAGAGGAGAAGAATGAAGATGACGAGGAGATAAGGACTAAGGAGATATAATTAATAGGGTTGGGTAGGAGTGTTTGTACCAGATGGTGTAACAGCCCGGTACAGAATTGAGGCCGTTTGTACTGGCTAGTCACTAGCCGACACAAATTTGAGAGGAAGCCATTTAGTACCGTCTAGTGTCTTCAACCGGTACTAAATGGCTTCATAGAGCTCACTAACTACTGCGCTGTTGGGGTTCGTGGAGCCATTTAGTACCGGCTAGAGACACCAGCCGGTACTAAATAACTCGCTCAGGTACTGTAGCGCATGCTCGGTACTAATTTCGTGCATCAGTACCGGTCGCAACCGCGACTGGTACTAACGTGCAGGGACGAATGCCCGATTTTGTAGTAGTGCTAATTGCCAATGAAACCAAATTCTGATAACTAAGCATGACATTGGAATCAGAGGCACCTGACGCTATTTCCACTTCTAACACATTAACAATGAACTATATCGAACCATGCCCAATTCACAATGTCTGTCAAGGACTCGCCATACTTCACACAATGCATACTAGCTACATCCTTCAGCAGATTTTCACATCCCTGGCCCATTATATCTTGCAAGAACATAAATATTTTTAGATTATGGGGATAAATAGGGATTGCCATTATTGGCTCACGTTCTCCATTTTTTTATCAATAAAACTTGCTCTATTTACCAATTTAGGCTGACTGGAACATCAACCCGTAAAAGCTTCCTGAACAGGTAAATATAGCAATTTTGGAGAAAAAATCCCCTGCACCAGGAGCCTGTAAAACATCCTCAAAATTCCCATGCACCGCTTCCCTCTCCTAAATTCCAGGGCACCACCTCCCTCTCCAAACCTCACACCCCACGCCCGCAGCAGCACCAGCGTTGGGTCCACTAGTGCAAGTGCACACGTCTGCCAGCGGGGTGGCTGCGCTGGATCTCCTAGTCCCGACCTCCGACGCGTGCACCCGCAGCGGAGGGAGGAAGGGCCAGATCGACCACCGCTGACGACGACCGAGCCCGCCACATTGCCGCCGGAGCAGTGCAATAGCCCGCACAGTGGCCGGGGGGCCAAGCCTCCTGCGCCCACAGTGATTGGGGAGAGAAGCGGCAGGAGCCGCCCAGGGAGAGGGGAGTAGGGCCCGGCCGGGGAAGGAGTGGTAGGGGGTCGGCTGATGTGTTGCTCCGGTAGGATCTTGCGGCAGAGATGGTGGCATCAGGGGAGGAGGGCGATCGATGCGACTAGTGGCCGGTGCTGAGGGAGAAGGGCCACAACGCGGCACCCTTCCTCATGCTCCGTGGCTGGCGGCCTTCCCCGTCCCTGCTGATGAGGAGCTGTGTGCGGCTTGTCCCTACACCAGCGAACTAGGCGACGTCGCGGCTGGTGGGCCACGGGAACGGGTTCCGGTACTCGTGCGGTGCCAGGACGATGCCTGAGCTGCCGCAGCTCCAAGATGGCTTGAAACGCTCCATGACGGCGAGTGCGGGCAAGGCGCGCGGTGGCCTCATTGCTGCTGCTGCGGATCGGTGGACGACCGACACGATGAGGAAGAGGAGGAGAAGTGGCCGGGGAGGTTCTGCATCCGCTTGCTGTGGCTGGCGGCAGAGGGAGGTGGGACCAGCCGGCATTGAGGGAGGGCCGGCGCGGATGGTGCTAGCCGGTGTGAGTGTGTGGGGTGCGGTTGTGGATAATATTAGGAGAAGAATACAAATGACATGTGGGACCCATGAATAAGGGATGTAAATGGAGGATATCGTTGCGGTACAATGTTATTTAAAGGGTGAAATACAAAGGACACTCTAGATAAAAAGATGATATTCTTTAGGGCCACTATATGACCTGTGTTGTCTATTCAGATCAACATATGCAAGTGATTGAAACAATAAACAGGTCAACATATTAGTGAGCGAGATAAATGCCTGCACAGCTAAAGCTGCACGAAAACATATCAAACACATCTACTACTATGCCGCAGATATGTACTCCCGATAGAACACATCCAAAAGGAGAGATAAGCTGGGAATCCAACGAATTGGAGAGGAAGCCTCGCGCTCGTAGGATTAATTCCAGACCCAGCTGTGTTGGAAATTTGCTAACAAAATTTGGACTTGGAGGCTTCAGGAGCATCAAATACGCCAGTTCTGGGGCTGTCACTAAACCATGCATGCGTGTAGAAGGAGAGCTGGAGAGGTACTCTTAGCCCCTGCCATTAAAGGTCGCACTATGTAAGCCACCCAGATCGGAGACGTGTTTTAAGGCTCATTAGATGTGCGTAAAAAACGCGTCTCCCGCATGTCATCGATGCTGTGGCGAGCAGCGAAGTCATCGATGCTGTGGCGAACATCCAAGTCTATCCAGTAAGGCAGTTTCCAAAGGTTTGATAGTTTTTTCTAGTACTTCAGATCTGGAGGAGCTGGTTCATCGCTTCTTGATGTTCTTGATCTCTTTTTCGCTTGTTGTTCCCTTTTTTCTTCCAACATTCTTCCCTTTTCTCTAGTACTATGCATAAGATCATGACATGCAGTGTGAATGGTTTCTTCTCAATCGCATCATAGACCTGAATACCCAGGGACCACAGTTTTTTCATATCATCTATCAATGGTCGTAGGTAGACATCGATGTTTATCCCGGGCTGTTGCGGTCCTGAGATAAGCACTGGCATTATCATGTATTTTCTCTTATTGCAAAGCCATGGTGGAAGATTGTATATTGATAACAACACTGACCAGACGCTGTGGGAGTTACTCATGTGACCAAATGGGTTCATCCCATCTGTGCTCAGTGCAAACGAAAGGTGTCTTAGATCTTGCATTTCTTCATACTTGTGATCAATGACGTGCCATTGGGTCCCATCTGCTAGGTGCCTTATGAAATCATCATTCTTGCGCTCCTTGCCGTGCCAGCGCAATAGTTCCACATCTTTTCTCATGGCTAACAGACGCCTCATGCGTTGATATATTGGGAAATACCAAGCCACCTTGTAGGGAGCTCCATGTTTCTTCTTGAAATCACCACCATCAAACCTTCGTTTGTACCGAGGAAAGCCACACTCGGGGCATTCTGTCAAAGCTTCATAATCATCGCCACAAAACAGCACAATCATTCTTACATGCATGGATTCTTTCTACCTCTAGTCCCAAAGGGCAGACATCTCGCTCACTGTAGAGGTGGTCATGGGTATCTCGTTCCCCTTCGGAAGCATGTCTTTTATAAGATCCAGCATTGCTTTGAAGCCGCGATCAGTCATATGATGAGTGGCCTTTAGCTTGAGGAGCTTGAGTGATGCAAATAGCTTTGTCCATTTTCCCTTGCAGCCTGGATATAGCGGGGTCCTCATATCTGCCACTAGCTTCCTTAATTTCTCCAATTCTTCACTATCATGCCCAGCATAACCTAGTGCATCACGCACCATTTGTTCCATCTTGTCAGTAATGCTTTCATAATTGTCACCAAGATCGACTCCTCTTCGAGAGATCATCGGGCTGTGATCATTGTCCAAGTTTGCTTCACGTCCCTGAGAGTCAGTACGTCCTTCATCACCATCCCCACTATCACCATCCTCTCCAGTGTTTTGTTCATGCTCAAAGATGAGGTCTTCGGAGCTATGTTGATCCAAATGCCCGCCCGGTGTCTCGGTCATTAAGTCCACCCTCTCCATGCATGTTCCAGTAGTCACTCATGAACCCCCGGATGGTAAGATGAGCATAAACATCCATTGAGTTAGCCCATCTAGTGTTCTTGCAATCCACACATGGACAACAAATAGCAGACTTGCTCTTGTCCAACTTATCCTCTTCGGTTGCCTTGATGAATAACTTTAGATTATCCAAATATTCCTTGCAATTCCGGTTCTTGAGGTACATCCAACCTCGATCCTCCATCTACACAATCATGTAAGAAAATGATAAATATCTAAGCAAATACTTATCACATGATGACATGAAATAAAATGGATCCAATGTGCATTGTCGGCCTCACCTTCACCGCACCTTGAATCGAATTGCCGCGTGCAATGCAAGAGGGACCTTCAACAATCAGCACCTTGGATAGAATTGTCGTGTGCAATGCAAGAGTGACCTTCAACAAATTAACAATCTACATGCAAGAAAATGGTAAAAATCCAAGCTTATAATCCTAAATGCCACACACATGATCTCATCAAGATAGAAAATTACCAAGGAATATGGGCGACGGGAGGGGGCTTAATTAGCTTCTTCCTCTTCTTCCACCTCTAGCTCCTCCTTTCTTCTTCATCCTTAGCTTCTTCCTCTTCTTCCACCTCTGGCCGACAGGAGGCAGAGCGCGGGTGCTGTAGACACAAGCCTCTTGTAAATCTCGGTAGAAGCGAAGCATCAACCAAACTATAGGGTCTCATCAGCCAAACCTGAAGAATTCTCCTTTTCCGCAAGAAGCAGACCTCCGCCGCTGAGCTGCTACGCAAGGGGAAGCAGCACCGCCAGCAACCGCCTGCTGCTCGACGCGCCGCGCCGGTCCGGCCGCGCGCCTCCGATCCTCTGGGAGCTCCTCCACCCGCCGCCGAGCCGCCCATGTCTGCGTCGGCTCCTGCTGGATGCCCCGGCCCGATGATGAAGCCGACAGGTTTCACTACTGCCGCCGCGCCGCACCTACACGCGCGCTCGCTGCCTCGGTGTAGTGAGCATGCACCGGCGAGATGTCAAGCAGCGCGCCTTCGTGCGGGAGGTCGTCGACGCGCGCCGGCAACGAGCTCCGCCGCCTCTAGCTCCTCCACGCCGCTGCGCCGCCGCTGCCTGCTCGCACACCGAGGACGACGATGATGGCGCGCGGCGGCGATCGGAGCTAACTGTAGAGAGCACTGTAGCGTGTGTGTGACTATGGTCGACATGGCAAGCTGTTGGCCAAGTGTTGTATTTTCCATAAAAGGAGACGCGTCTAACACAAAAGCGTCTCCTTTGTGGTCAGACAAAGGAGACGCGTGTAAAAGAAAAGCGTCTCCGATGATGTCTACTTAATCTGAGACGCGTTTTATAAGGACGCGTCTCCTATTCTGAGCTATAAAGGAGATGCGTTTTGCATACGATGCATCTTCGATGCTCTCTAGTTTATTGGAGATGCGTTTTCAGGAACACACGTCTCCTTTACTTAACAAAATAGAGACGTGTTTTGCGAATCACGGGTCTCCGATGCTCTCTACTAAATTAGAGATGCTTTTAATTAGAAAAGCGTCTCCTTTGTCTAACAACAAAGGAGACGCGTATTTCTCAAACCACGTCTCCTATAGAGGTCAAAGCGAAAGGAGACGTGTGTAGGGAAAACGTGTCTCCTTTCTGTGCGCATAGGAGACGTGCGTTAGCCACCGACGCTTTTGGTAGTGTTCCCGGAGACGCGGGCTCATTGGAGACGCGTTTTAAAAACGCGTCTCCAATGATGGTGTCTTATTTCTTTGTTTTTTACCTAGTGTCGTTATACAGTGAACATAGGAACTGACTCCATATGATGAACGCTGTAGGCCAAGTCCAGCTATATATGATCCGCTGGAAAACTGGCAAGGGCACATGGCGATCTGGAAATGACAAATGTACTCTAAATGATTTCTGGTACCTCCATAAGGAATATATGTTTTTTAGATAAAATAGTTTTATTTTTGGCCTCTGCATGCATATGAGACATACAGTCAAACCTATCCTTCCTACAATTGTCAGACGTTTGTCTAGTATACCATATACAGATCTACCAACCACTAGATGATTTTACTCTTAAATCCATGAAATTCAAGCAAAATGGGGTGCGACAGTGACTGCTTGTTGAAGCAAGATATATTTATTTTTTTAGGGAACACAGATATTATAACTTTGGGAAAGACCCTTTGCCAATTGTCTCTATGCATATTGACATTTAAGCTTGCATCCATTTGAAGGAAAAGGATGTAATAATGCATATGGCTTGGCGGATCGGATGGCAAAACATGATTTTAATGGTAGTAGGTGTTGCTCCACATAGAGACCGTAGCCTTAAAATCGTGATATTAAGCACAAACATGAAGATATGTACTAGTCGTTTTCGAACCTCTTCACATAGATTGCCTAGAGATTTGTGGATTCGAGTTGAGCTTGATATTTAGTTATTTATGGGCGCAATCCAAAGTTACACAAATGTTTTTGCTACGCAGCATACTACCTAGAGTTTATTGTGGAAATTTAAAAATCAGACGGTAAAACTGTTGCGAATGCGTATTGCAAATACTACATCCTTAATTGCAAGCCAAAGAAATAGTTGCGCACTTGCGCTGGCAGGGCAAGCTAAGCTAGGGTCACTGATGAGTTTTCAAGTCCTCTTTTTACACGATTTCTCAGTTAGAAAAAAATGAATCAAGAAGCCGGCGATGAACCCATAGCATGCACCAATCTGCAAGTCTTGTAATTGCCTCTGAAAGCTTGCCCGTACGTGTTTCTCGTGGCGTCTCGGCGGGTCGAATGCATCCAGCCTCCTCGCGACATCGCTGAGTTTCGTCTCGATGTCGTTCAATGTCTTCCGCACATTGGCCACTGCTTCGCTCAGATCCGGTTTGCTGCGGCGCCGCCATGGCCCAGCGTAGTGACGAAGCCCCTGAATGCGCGTGCATGTGTACAAGAAAATTAAAGATAGGTGTGGTCTCGATCATATCGATCAAGAGTAGATGATGAGGGAACCTGCTGATGAGCGGCAGGAGTGATGGTTCCAAGAGTAGATGATGGACCAGCCAAGGCTCGCCGGAGGAGACCGCTCGCCGGTGATCGGATGGCAGCGCGACTCAGGAGGACGAATCGCGAAGCCATAATGGCGCCGCCTCTGTCTGGCTGTGGCTTGTTTCGACGAGTTCTGCGAAGAAGAATATATAGCCGCCGGCGTCCGCATCGATCTACTGAAATCATCACGTACGGTGCTGGTAGAGTTACAATCGGTTACGTTTGGAGCTGCAAAAATATAATCCCCATTCATGGGCTCTCTTGTGTGAGTCGCAACACTACCGGAGTCCTAAATTTAAAATTAAAATTTATTGATAGTGTTGCAGTATAAATGGTTAATCTATTCACGACCTGCAGCACTACATGAAAACGTGCCTTTGCCGTGAGCCTAGACTTTTGCCGTAAGCTTTTTCATCAGGCTCACATTATTTTGCCGACGGCCAAGACAAAAATCCACATCAAAATGTTTTCGTAGATTTTTCATACAACTTCGGATGAAGAAAAACTTATTATACATCTCCAAATACCTACAACTTTGAGTAAGGAAGTTTTTCGAAAATTTCAATTTAAACATGTGTTTACTTTTTTTCGATTGAATATAGAAGGGACACTTGTGATGAAACTTATAGCTATGTTTATCTTCTATACCATAAACTTTTTCTACCCTTTCCATATAACATGTGTTACTCCATCTTAAAATTTGGTATATTTTCGTATTTGTTTTGTATATTTGACTAATTAATTGCTTTTCAAGCAATTTTTTAGTCAAGTTAAATTTGAAGTGCAATGGATGCCAATAATAGAAGAAAAAAGTGATAAAATGATATTCGCATTATTTAGCCAAATTTGACTTATCCATAACACGAAAATAAATTTCCAAAATCTTGTCCAGGAAACACGAGGCAGACGCGCCTGAATGATTTTAAAATTCTAAAAAACACAAATAAAGTCTAAAAATCATGAAATTTGTCAATATCTCATGATATGACACATGATGTCTGTGGTAAATAAATTGAGTTAGTTTCGAACTTTTTGTCATGCACAAAGCTTAGAAATCGAGCATCTCCGAATAAGTTTGATAGAGTTATTAAAGAAGCGGCTATGTTTGTTGGCAAAGTCACGTTCAAATTTGAATGTGAATTCAGAATGTTTTCTACTTTTCACACACAGCATGTAGTACTCCATGTTAAAATTTGGCACATTTTTGTATTTATTTTCTATATTTAACTAATTAAATGTATTTACATCATTTTTTGAAGAAAAATTTCTTTGATGTGAGGTGGTTATTTGGCTCACGACCAAACCAAAAACAGGGCCAGCCACAGCCCATTAATCCCCCCGGCCCATTAACGCCGCCAGGGGTATTTAACCCCCCCCCCCTCCCCTACTCCGCTGCAAACCCTAGGTGCCCCCTCCCCTTCCATCATGCAACCGCCTCCCCCCCTCTGCCTCGCCTACCTACCTCCCCCTTAACCTCCCTCCTCCGTTCATCTCCCTCACCGCGGTAAGGATGGTGGCCTCCTCCTTCTCCAGGCCATCTCCCACCTCCTACCACTCGCAGCGCCTCTTCTGCTCCATATGCTCGCCCCTCGCTAGAATAGATTGACAGATGAGGAGGAGCGCGGCTGCAGCCAGCAGGCGTGGTGGTGGCAGAGGAGTGGCATGGTGGCGATGAAGGTGCGGCATGGTGGCAGTGAAGGAGCGAGATGTGTGGCGGGTTGATGGTGGAGCCTCGGTGTGCACGGCGGTCGCACCCTCATCTCCTTCTCAGCCTCGCAACCACCAGTGGAGCCTCCCTCCCCCGGTGTTGTGTGGCCTCCTCACCTCAGAGGTGTTGAGATCTAAGGTGGCCAGATCTCATCTTCCCTTCCGAAGGTGCATCGGCCTCGACCTCCCACCCCGACACGGCCTCGACCTGCCTCTACGGCTCGTCTTCGACCTCCCTCCCCGTCACGGCATCGAGCTCCCTTCCCGACGCGGTGGTGATGGCCTGGTGGTGGTGGCGGTGGCGCATCTCGAGGATGGCGGCAGCGGGATCTACTAGGACAGCTGCGGCCGGATCTACGACGGCGGTGGCGTGACCTCCTCATCATGGCGCGGAGACGCGACCTCCTCCACCAGGTCCGGCATTGCTACCTCCTCCAGCCGCGATGTCCTCCTCTCATGCTTTGGTCGGCCGCCCACTCTTCTCCCCCGCGCAGCGGCCGGTGCGGGCAAGATCCGGTGACCGGCTCCTTAGATCTGCCACTGCTTGGTGGTGGAGGCGGCATTGTCGTGGTGATGGTGGTGGCGGCGGCCAGCCGGTGGGGCTCATGGTGCGTGGCCAGTGGGGGCCGTGCCTGGCTGGTGGGGTTTTTTTATTATTTTTGAAAATTGTTTGCCGTGAGCCAAACTGTACTCACGGCATACCTTAGCCGAGTGCGCGACAGAAGGCTCGCGGCAAACAGCTGTTTGCCAGTCAACTTTTGTCGTGAGCCCTTTGCCAAGAGCTTGCTCAACAAACCCTTTGCCATGAGGAAACAGGTCTTTGCAGTGAGCGCCAGGTTTCCCGTAGTGTAGTTTCTTATAAAGCATTTAATTCAATAAGAGAATGGGAATATAATCGTCGTTCATTAACGCACTGCATTCATATGATTTGAAGAATCCACACTAACTACAACATGCATGTGACGTGACATATGTAAGCATGGACGTGCACACAGCACACCACAATAACCTTTTGGTTTATATATGCGCACCCAACCTCACTTCTCGTGGTCATACTCCAGATCGCCCTGTGATCCTGCCAGTTTTCCAGCGGACCAAGCCATAGATGGACTTGGGTGTCTTTTTCATCGAGTCAGCTTCGTACCATGAACACCTTTGCAATTCCTAGTGCCTCTAGTTCCTATGTTCACTATCTAACAACCTTTTATAGCTAATGGCACTAAGAGTACCTTTCTAATGCCGTCCATTTCCTTCTACTCGCATATGCGGGATGACCTCAAACTAATCCTTCCTACAATTCTTATACGTAGAAGTAAAAGATATATTTCTGTCTAGTACCATATATCTATCAACCATTTGAACATTTTACTCTTAAATCCATGAAATCCAAGCAAAATGGGGTATGAGAGTGATGGCTTGCTGTTAAAGCAGGGTACATATGGAGCGGAATGCACATAAATATTTATCTATATGTAAACCTGTATAGATGCATACTGAGTACATGCTTCTCAGTTCCCCCTTCACCCCCATATTCACATCCGAGGGCAACATGATCCTTCACTTCTTATCTCAACACTGCTACAAAGATGCTATTTTGTAGGACTCTGCTTTTCGTGGGTGCGCACTTGGCCTGCAATTACAGGTATTGAGCATTTAATAAAAAAACAAAAAGGCACTTGGCCTGCAATTACAGGTTTTAAGCATTTAATAAAGATGGATTAAACAGCATATATAAAAGAATCACAATGATCCTAGCTGCTCGTGTTATTTAGTATCCATGCATCATGCTGGTGACTTCACACCTAAAGTTTTCATTCTATAGATACACCCCAGGCAAATGCTGATTGCTATGCTACGCCTGACATTGGAATCGAATGTGTAGCACCATCATCATCGATCAACTGTGATGAAATTACAACAAAAATGTAGTATTCAGAGGAGTCAGGAAAACCAAACCATGCATATGCTGATAGCAGAGATATTATTAAGAAATTGTGTGCCTCTAACTGGTGCAGATCAACAATGCCATGAGACCAGAACCATAGGAATCAGAGGCATCATGGGCAGTTGGGCACCGATGATGCCATGCGACCAGATGCTACTAAGCAGAGAGCTTCATGCTCTATCGCGAGCTTCATGCTTTTGAAGTTAATGCATAGATTTCCCTTGATTAAGCCATGTCACTGTTGTTTTTTATTTTTGATTATTGTCTGGAAGACAGAAGCCACTGCAAGTGCTACCTTTAGATAGTAAATAGTTATATTTATGAGACATCATACTTGATTGTACAAGATTCCTGATTTGAATATATTTTAAGCATTATTCAATAAGATGAACTGAACATTATTAATTAGCCATCAGTACATTTAGATCTGCTCTACAAATGTACATATATATTCATAGCTCCCATTTTTTTTCATATCTACATTATTACAGCTACTATATAAGAAGCTTATTAAAAAATACACAGGAACAAATCATGGAAAAAGAGGCCAGCAGTTCCCCTCTTTATCTATGCATATATATACAAGCAAGGCAACTTGACCCTGGACTTCAAATCTCAACAAGTATGCTAGTTGTAGGCCGTGCATTAGAATAAAAAAAAGCATAGTAACATAATCAGGTATGATGAATTTTATCAGCAAAAATTGGATTCAGAGGCATCTGGAACACCAAGCATGCCCGTTTGAAGGCATCAGTGAAAGTCTAGCTCACCAGCTAGCGGTCCGCCATGCTCGATTGGAAGCCTCTTCATTGTCAAATTTGCTACTCAAGAAGTGACACTGTCTGTGAGTGGGTCGTAATTTGTAATTACTAATTACCCACACTTCAGGTGAACATCACCAGGCGTGGCTGATGAAAGCCGTTGCTGCTGTTGAGTCATGGAGTTGGTGCTCAACAGGTGCACAATGTTTTTTTTTTTTGCATCTAACAAAGAAATAGGCTTCACACCATCATCACTCCGAGAGTTGATCATATGCCCCTGCTAGCTCATCCGAGTCAGACTGTGCTGTTTGAAAACAGGGGCGTACCATACAAGGACTCATATAAACATTTGCTGCCAAGATATAACTTGACCCTTCACCTCAAAACTCAAGAAACTAGTACTGGAAAGAGGATATTACTGGACCGACAGAAAGGGCAAGGATGCTGATAGTTCTGTCCGGCATTGAAGTTGAGAGCATAACAACGAAGCATCAACCATGATGAATTTTTCGGCAAAAAATATAGGATTTGGAGACCAAACTTGCTTCAGGAGTTGAAATGCCAAAGACGTCGATGCGGAACTGTTTTATTGGGGGTATGAGCGGAGTGGGAATCCATACCGAAGTAACAGTTTTCTTATTCACATCCACTCCAAGCTCGAGTACGTGCTCAAGCTGGATTTGTTCGTTCAGATGGAAAACATGATCTTTGTGTACGTGGATTAAATCTGGTGCAGCACTGGACTTCTTGGTGCTCAAGGTGGCGTAGTAGATGATTTCTTGTTAGCTGCGAAATTAATATTTTGGATATGTTGCTCCTTAGATTTATGACCTTGACTATTAATTTCTCGTAATATATTTGTTTGGCAAAGAACGACCACATTGCATACTCCCAAACTGTGATGCTTGTAACATATTACAGGGGCGGTGTGGCAGATGATCAAACAATGTGGAATCACGCAAGCAGCCCTAGCTGGTGAAGAGAGCCAGACACTGATATTTCAAATATGATTTGGTTCTAGCTCAGAACATAACTTCAAATTTTAACTTGTATCAGAATGTATATGTCTTGAAATTTTAACATTATACAAGCATTTTCGTAGATTTTTAGGTAGTAGTTGCATGTGACAAATCTAAAAGTACATGTGAGATAATTGAGTTTGAAGTTTAGATTGGTTTTGTGCAGATCCTCCAAAGTCCAAACTTTATTCGTCTGGTCTCGGTAGAGTAAGAAGAATAAATTTGTCGGTGATGCTACATAGCACCACACTGATTTAATCCTATCTTACACTCCATAATGAAAAGGTGAAGCAAAATTACTGCATCACATGCGACGCTTAATTGAAAGGGTCCATCTCCTTTACAAATTGAAGTTGAACTCCCATATATTTGAGCTTTTTACCCTACATACTTGCACGGCGTACTTGAGAGTTTCCTTCCATGTTATTTCCATTTCCAATGTTCCCACCTAGTCCAATATGTATGATGACACCAAGATATGCTATAGAGTATCAGGATTATTGTGCATATATAGGACTTGGAGGCACTGGGAGAAGAAAGGATAAACTAGCTGGAACCATTTCACTGACCTTTTATAACCAAGTGTCTTCCTGCATCAGTCACGGAGACCTGCATTTATGCACCTAGCTTGCTGGATTTGGTACTTGTGACTCGTATAATACCACAGAAGCACCACCACTATCTTCAAAAATCAGAAGCCAAGCAAGAAGATAATGGAGACCACTAGCTGTGTCAATCCAGAGGACTAGCCATGTGTGGTCTAGGACAAGTGGTGCGTGGATTATTACTGGTGAAGTAGTGGAATGGCATTCTTCTGTTTATCTCTCAACTCTGTTTTTGGCTCTGCTCTTCCTGATCCTCCTGCACCCAATATTACTACTATAAAACTGTGGCAGCTTGCTAAGTCACTAACCAATTCATTTTTTCTAAAATAAATGGAAAAGGCACCGATTGATTCACCATACAATTGACTGCAGAAATAATACTTCCACATGATTCTATAATTAAGAAATTCTTCCATAATAACGATTAGATATTTTTATCTCGACATGACATTTATTAGGTCCATGTTGCATCTGGTATCCACTACATTTGTTTGATGTTACATATGCGCACTATATCGGTTCCTCCTCCCTTCATATAAACTTCCCAATACATTTGCTTCTTCACCATTCAACTCGAACCTCAAAGCAAAGCTGGAGGTCTTAGGTAAAAAAAATAGAGCATAGAACATATAACCATGGCGAGAGCCGCAACGCTGCTCGTACTAGAGAATCAGTCAAGGTAGAAAGAGTGCGGATAGCCGGATACATATCGAGTGGTGTTGGAACCGGGGGCATCAGGATCACGAGAGACTCTAGCGTGGAATCTCTTGGTTTGCCCTGTCGATAGTGAGCAGCGAACCAGCAGAGACATAGAGCACTAGAGCTGCTGAACTCGTAACATCAAGAACCTGGCATCTCTCGCACCAAGAAGTTACGTAACTAATTTAGTGTGGCAGTGGCAGACCCAGAAATAGGGCAAAATGTAGGGCAGCCGCGAGAACCGGGGACCCTATCTATTCTAGAGCTCTGTCGATCTCCGGTGGGTACTACGATTTGTCTGATCGTGTTTCCTGCATATCTCTGTGTCTATTAAGGAAGAAGAGATCTCTGTGTCTATTAAGGAAGAAGAGAGCAGAGTGAAAGGGTATGGGTCAGTCAATGTGTAATGAATTCGTTTTTTCTTTGGAATGAAATCAAGTGTGCACTGATGAACTATACCACTGTGTGTTAATAATTGTTGCTTCTTTATTGATATATATTTTTATTACATATGCTCCGCATCGATAAAAATCAGCGGTACCCCATACACCACCCCGAACCTATTAAAATAGAGGCTCCTGCCGCCTGAACCATCAGCAACGGCATCCCGGAAAGGATCCCTACCGTCCAGGACGTACCTCCCTCCCCTCCCACAAATCAACAGGGTGTCGAGATGTCCCCCACACTCACGTGGCGTTCTTCTCCTCCCTCTAGCTCTGGCTATCGCCTCGTCCTCCTCACCCATGCGCCCCCGCCGTTGACGTCGCACGCCATCCACCCCCTTCGACGCCGCGCAGTGTCGTGCACCCGCCTCCTTTGCCCCTCGACGCCACCGCGGGGTCGAAGCCGGAGCCTCCATGGTTATGCCTCCAGGAAAAGGCAAGGAGAAGACCGACCAATGGCGGCACCCACCGGCTACCCGCGGGGCCGACCTGAAGGTAGATCCGGAGCCATGCTCCATCTCTGGCGGTGCGCGTCTGCAGTCGCACGCCAAGGAGGAGATTTGCGCTGTCGGCCACCATGTCCGCCGTGGAGGCCACTCGCCACCGCGCCCGAGCAAGCGCTCCAGCAGCCACCACACATGCAGCCGGTACAGAGGGCGGTGAGGTGAAGCCGTGGACGCCGCAGGGGTGGACGGGTGGCGAGGAAGGCGTCAGGAGAGAGAAGCCCCGGCAGCAGCCCGATGAGAAAGATGAGGCGGCCAGTGTCGGTGTGCGTGCGACGGCGGGCAAAAGAGGGAAGGGGAGGAGCCGGGACACGCAGAGGCAGGCCTGCAGACGGGAGGCCCCCTGCGTTCGCATTGGCAGTCTTGGAGAAGCAGGTGGCCACGGGGCGGCGGTCGACATGGAGGACCGGGAGGACACCAGTGGAGTGGGGGCATCGCCGCATTGGCAGGGGCTGGCGGGCTAGGGAGATTTGGGCTGGTGAGGGAGACCGGGGTGGTGGTGGGACTCACCGGTGGAGGATGATATTTAGGGACACTGTTGCCGCAAAATGAAATTTAGGGTGTAAAATTTTTAAGGAACCCTCCAAATATACTTTTAGAGGGTGATATTTAGGGAACACCGTTGTAGTTAGTCTTAAAGTTATCGGAGACATGCTCCTGCATGTTTTAGGGAGTATAGTAGTATTGGACTATTACTGCACCAATGTGGTCTGAATAAAAGAATGAGCATACTAAAAGCTATTGGTCCCTTCTCTTTTGCAACTGTCAAATTCAGTTATAATTCTAGAGTAAAAATAATTAGCAGTTATTATTTTTGGATGTATGTCGAGTGGATCTGAACATATTGTTAGCCGCTGTATGGAAAAAAAATATCTCTATTAATTAAATTATACTGGCTTTTCCATTTCAAGAAAATTACACTGGTTTTAGACTAAACTGTTATGATCCATCCACCAATTAATCCACTGTTAGTCTATTACAATCCCTTTTCATTATGATGATCCATTAAGTGACACCTATATCCTATCACAAAAAAGAAACCACCTCACTCCGTTGCAGTTGAGGCATTATTTGCAATTAGTGCCCATACAAACAGTGCTGGGCGCATGCATCACAGTTTCCCTCTTCATATACATGCATCTCCCCAAGCAAGGCAACTTGACCCTCATTCACCTCAAATCTCAACAAATATGCTAGTTATAGTGCCATGCATTGAATAAAAAAGCATAGTAACATCATCAGGTATGATGAATTTTATCAGCAGAAATTTGATTCAGAGGCATCAGGAACACCAAACATGCCCATTTGAAGGCATCAGTGAGAGTCTAGCTCTATCCACCAGTGGCTCGCCATGCCTCCATCTCGTGGACAAGACTTTGTTATGATCTCACACCAGAAATTAGAGTATAGGATAGGATTCAGCAAGAATTCAGGGATTTGAGTTCAGAAGAGCTGACGAAGAGAGAAAGGGAACAGGTTTACAGAGTTCTTCTTCCATACGCATACAAGAGTTGGCGTGTGGTTTTATACCACTACCGCCAGAGCTCCAGCCACATGGGCCAACTGGACTCAAATACTAAACAACTTAATGAAATACGCACTTCATACTCGGCCCATTTGCTTGACGCTTTCCATCTTCCAGCCCATTCGCTTGTAAGCCTAGTTGTTCATGACATTCTTCCCCCCTTTAGAAACAGCTTGACCCCAAGCTGTTGCTTCTGGAAAACGCCTCCTCAAATCATATTCATCCTCCCATGTCTGCAATTGAGAAGGAGTATCCCACTGGACCAAAACTTTCATGGTTGATGCTCCACTGTGGCCTTTGAAAGCTCTTTGTATCACTGCAACTGGGAGTGCAGTTGTCGCTGGATCATTGCAGACTGAAGATAGATCAGTGCTTACCAATGTTGATGAAGCAATGTGTTTCTTCAACTGAGAAACGTGGACCACAGGGTGAATTTTGGCACTATCAGGCAACTCCAACTTGTAAGCTACAGCTCCCACCCTCTTTATAATCTTGAATGGGCCATAGTATCTGAAGGATAACTTGTTATTGCTTCTTGATTCAACAGAAGGCTGGATGTGTGGCTGAAGTTTGAGATACACAAGTTCCCCTTCCTGAAATTGTCTTTCACTCCTGTTAGCATCAGCTTGAGCCTTCATCCTCTGCTGAGTGCTACCAAGTTGTTGATGTATAATCTGGGAGATGAAATCCCTTTGCTTTAACCATTCAGCTAGATCTGGTACACTACATTCCACTGGGTTGGTAATTCCAAAATGGCGAGGTGGATGTCCATATAAAGCCTCAAATGGAGAAAAACCCAGAGCAGTGTGATAGCTTGTATTATACCAGTACTCAGCAAGTGAAATCCATTTATTCCAGTCCTTTGGACAGGCATGCACAGCACACCTCAAGAATGCTTCCAGACATTGATTCAAACGCTCAGTTTGCCCATCTGTTTGTGGGTGATAAGAAGAGCTCATTAACAGAGTAGTGTCAGCAAGTTTGAACAATTCCTTCCACGCATTACTTGTAAAGATTTTATCTCTGTCTGACACTATGTGAGTAGGTAATCCATGCAACTTGTAAACATTGTGAAAATAAAGTTGAGCCACTGTCAGAGCAGTAAATGGGTGGGCTAAAGGTAAGAAGTGTGCATACTTTGTGAACTTGTCGATCACCACCAAAATGGCATTGAAGCCTTGTGATTTAGGTAACCCTTCAATAAAGTCCATGCAAACCACTGACCAGGCTTTATCAGGTACAGGTAAGGGTTGCAATAGCCTAGGCAATTTCACATGTTCACTCTTTGCCTGTTGACAAACCTGACAAGCTTGAATGAAGGATGTGACAGATGACTTTAACTGAGGCCATGCAAATATAGCTTTGACTCTGTTATATGTTGCTTGGATGCCAGAGTGGCCCCCCATACCACTACTATGCAGATCTTGAAGGATATGATTCTGGGCCAACTTGTTGTTACCCACCTAGACTCTTCCTTTAAATCTGATAATAATACCATCTTCCAAACTGTAGCCCTGCTCATTAGTACCAGCAATACTAAGAGCTTCCAGCAATTTGATAGCAGTAGGGTCCTCTAAATACCCCTCCTGCAATCTTTCCAACCATGATGGAGTACAAGTTGATATGGAATGTATTTGTTCATCTTGATCTGGGCATCTAGATAATGCATCTGCAGCAGTATTGGAGCTACCCTTTTTGTACTGAATTTTGAAATTCAGATCCATCAACTTGAGCATGGCTTTTTGCTGAAGTCGAGTTGAAGCTTTTTGTTCAGTGACAAACAACAGACTCCTGTGATCAGTCTTTATTATGAATTGCTGCCCTTGCAGATATGGCCTCCATTTCTCAATAGCCAAGAGAACTGCCATACATTCCTTCACATATGTAGATAAGGCTCTATTTTCGCCATGAATTGGTTTGCTGAGATAGGAAACTGGATGCCCTTCTTGCATAAGGACAGCTCCAAAGCCAGTATCACTAGCATCAGTCTCCACCACAAATGTCTTGGAGAAATCTGGAACAGTGAGGACAGGTGCTTGCACTAAAGCTTGTTTGAGCAATTCAAATGCTGATTGAACTTGGGGTGTCCAGCAAAACGATACTCCTTTCTTAAGAAGGCTTGCCAGAGGGGCACTGATCATGCCATAATGTTTAATAAATCTTCTATAATATCCAGTGAGGCCTAGAAATCCTCGCAATTGTTTCACAGAGGTAGGAATTGGCCTTTGTTGGATAGCCACAACTTTGGATGGCTCAGTGGCTACACCACTTCCAGAAATTAGATGGCCAAGATATTCCAACTGTTGTTGAGCAAACACACATTTGGACAATTTCACCAGAAACTGATTGTGTTCCAGAATCTCAAACACTTGCTGTAAATGTGAAGCATGTTCTTCCAGTGAACCACTATAGATTAGAATGTTATCCATAAACACCAAGACACTTTTTCTGAGAAGTGGCTGGAATATCTTGTTCATAATGCTTTGAAATGAAGCTGGGGCATTTGTTAACCCAAAAGGCATCACTCTGAACTCATATAAGTCACTATGGGTTCTAAAGGCTGTCTTCATTTCATCTCCTTTTGCTACTCTTATTTGATGATAGCCAGACCTAAAATCCAACTTAGTGAACCATTTAGCTCCAGCTAATTCATCTAAGAGTTCATCAACAATTGGCAGAGGATGTTTGTTTTTGACAGTGATAGCATTCAAATGTCTGTAATCGACACAAAACCTCCATGTGCCATCTTTTTTCTTTACTAGAAGAACAGGGGAAGCATAGGGACTTACACTATGTTGAATCACTCCCCTTGAAAGCATCTCCTCAATTTGTTTCTCAATCTCAGTTTTCTGTTGTGGAGAATATCTATAGGGCCTGATATTAACTGGTTGAGATCCAGGTATCAAAGGGATATGATGATCATCCTCTGTAGCTGGAGGTAGGACAGAGGGTTCTTGAAATAGGTGTTTGTACTTGTAAACCACTTGCTTCACAGGAGATGGTATAGCACCAAAAGCTTCAGATTCTGCTTCAGCAGGAGTCACAATGTGAATGGTTTCAGCATGAGATGGTACTGCTTTCAATTCCACACAATGAGAGTTTGCTGATCTCTTGAACAAGCCTCTGAGTTTATGAGTGTTGACACCTTTGCATATAGTCAAGTCATCATTAACTCCTTGGATCATTACCCTCTTGCCATTTAAAGGAAACTTCAACTTTTTCTTCCTCCAGTGAACCCAAGTGGGGCTATGATCTTCTAACCAATCAGCTCCCATTATCATGTCATAGCATTTTAATGGTAAGACTCTGGTATCATAAGAGAAGGAGTGGCCTTGAATAAACCACTGAAACCCAGGAATGTATTGATTGGATATCATAGGAGCGCCATCAGCAGTCATAAATTGTTGTTCTTCACATGGTGCCAGTTGAGACTTATATTTTTGAGCCAGTGCTTCACTGGTAAAAGTTCTTGAGCTCCCTGAATCCAAAAGAATCAACAATTCTTGTTTGCCTACTAGGCCTCTGAATCTGATTGTTCTCTTTGCACAGGATGTGTTGGAGTTGGCTCAACATTCACTGCCATGACACTCTCTTCATTATGTTCAGTGTCAGTATCACTCCCATCAGATTCAGATTCCTGCTCTGCTTGAATTAACTCAATAATTTCTTGAAGCATATGAATAGGTACTTGCTCTGGACACATATGATTCCTCCCTGTCCATTTTTCTCCACAAGTGAAACATAAGCCATTAGCTTTCCTGTGAGCAAAAAGAGCTTGTAATTTGTCATTCCCAGTAGTCTTGTCTTGCTTCTTATGGTCTTCTTTCTTGTAAGGAGGTTTAGCTTTATCCCCAGCAGTGAAAACCCTACTGCTGGGTTTGCTAACTTCCCTGTTGTCATGTTTGTAAGAAGAATTCCTTCTCCTGGACTCCAACTCTTCTTCCTGCAACAGCGCAAGGGCACTAGCAGTATCTACATTTTTAGGGCGATGTAAAGCAATCGGAGCACGAATTTCATCCTTAAGACCATTTAGAAACCAAACCACCAGAAATGTGTCATCATAGGTGGGGTTATATAGGAGGATGCTATGTGCTAGTTCCTCAAACCTAGCATGATATTCGGCTACTGAAGTGGTTTGACGGAGATTGTCAAGGTGTTTCATATGCAATTGGTACTGGTCTCTGTCAAACCTATCACACACAGCCTGATGCAGGGCTTCCCAACTCTGAATTCGACCACGTAACTCCAGAGTCTGAAGCCACACTTTTGCAGTACCCGTGAAATTCAGGGCAGCAAACCGAGGTTTCAGAGCATCACTCACACCAAAAATCTCAAAGTAAGACTCGCATTTATCCTTCCACAGCCTAGGGTTTGTGCCATCAAAGGTGGGGAAATTTATCTTGGGTTTGTGCCTATGGGATGAAGAACTAGGCTGGGAACTCAGGTGCAAATCGAATGCTCTTTGGGTTGGTGACTGAGACATACCCGTGACCAGGACCGCCGACATCCCGGTGATCCTGTTGAGGATGGTGCCCGCTGGGCTGCTCCAAAGCCGACGCAGATGGGGCGCAGCTCGCTTGGAGCAGAGTTGAGGTCGAAGGGATTGATCCACACCGGGGGTGGCCGTGGAGGTTGCTGCTGCGGTTGCTGAGGTAGAGGTGGCGGCTGTTCTAGCCGCTGGAGACGCACCGCAGCATCGTTCGCCATGTTCAGGATCGCCGCCACGGACTCATCAGCCTTCGCTTGCCTCGACTCCATTACCGCAAGCTTGTCCAGTATCTTCTGCATCACCGGCTCACCGCCGACGACCTTGTTGCTGAGGTCGCTGAACTCCGTACACAGCGAATCGAACTTGCTCGCGAGAGATTCAATCGATTTTGCCATTTGCTCTTCGAACTTCGTCGCTTTCCTTGGCGCCATGGTGAGATTCACTCGATTTGGGAAAAAATTTTGTGGGGATTTTGTGGGGATAGGCTTTGGATACCAATTGTTATGATCTCACACCAGAAATTAGAGTATAGGATAGGATTCAGCAAGAATTTAGGGATTTGAGTTCAGAAGAGCTGACGAAGAGAGAAAGGGGAACAGGTTTACAGAGTTCTTCTTCCATACGCATACAAGAGTTGTCGTGTGGTTTTATACCACTACCGCTAGAGCTCCAGCCACATGGGCCAACTGTGTAAAACCCCGGATTTTCATAGAAAACCCGAAACCCTGTACCATCGCGATAGTCCCTGGATCAGTGGCTATCGCGTACAGAACATCTCACAGATAATAACACAAAGTCATACATCGCATCACACATAAGCAATAGTACATAATTTATTACAAGTCCATTATGGAGTACATCATTACAAGCCTCTTGGCTAAATCAGAGTGAAATCCTACGCAACGGTAGCTAGCTTCTCAGAAGGGTCTCCATCTTTTATTCTTCTCGCCACAGGCATCCTTGAGCGAAGCGACGCATCCCTCAGTCGTACCATCCATCGGCGTTGTTGTCGTACTCGGACTCGTACCCTGCACACCCAAAGTCTATCCCCAAGGAGTGGGATAGGTCCACGTCACCAACTGTATGCAGATTTAAGTGGCCTAACTTCTAAAGGGAGAAAAGAGACAAGGAAGAAGCTCGGGTTTCCTATGCAGCAGCAGCAGAGTAACAACAAGATATCTCCATCAGGTTCCCGACCCAAAGCTCTCAACACAGCTCGGAACCACCTGGTCACCCAGGGCCCCGTCTCCACAACCTACTCCCGTCTAGGGTCGATGCGAGAACTTCCTCTCCTCGCACCTCAATGATTGCATTCGGATCGACGAGGTAGAGGGAGCCACTCTCCTCTAACCGACTGCAACCACGGCTCACCATGCACTCATCTATAGGGGGAAGGTAGAAATCCCAAAACATGTGAACAAAGCTATCAGGGGACATGTCCATGACCGAGGACGCGGCTATAGCTATAGATCGAACAACTCTGCAGAGCGTGTACACCTGAACCCAACCCGGACTAGCACCCGGCCGGTGTACGGCCGACCGAGCCCATCCTACCGTGCGAACTCTCGGTAGTTACGGTCCCATCCTGCATCCGGCCCTCAAAGCGACCCCCCTCGCAAAGGGAATTGCACCGAATCATGAAATGCCCCGTGTGGCCACACGGGCGACGCACTGAGAGAAGGTGGTCTCACTCCCACCTCTCCCCCACTGATACCCTCTATCCTGCTGGCAGGTATGGTTCCGCACTTGCCGAGCTCAACTCGGCCCTAACCCCACGCTCGGCGGAGTGGTGTGTACGTAAAGGTCCCGTGAAAAGGTCTGCCCACTCGGTTTCAGACCGGGGCGAGCTCATATCCTCCAAGCGCAAGTAAAACACCAACACCTAGGCTCCGAAAAACCGTAAAAGTGGGGATACACTGAGGAGTGCACCCCCATCCCCGATCCCAGATCGGTTGTTTCGAGCTCACCCCCGCCAAAGTACCCAAAACGCCTTCTCCTGCCGGTTTTATCCCACTCACGCCAAGAACCACTATTCCCATCCCAACATATGCATCGTGAGGCTCAGCGTATATACACGCTTATAAACATATATAGTAGTAGGGCAATCAAGGACATGATATTTAAAGTAGGCAGTGCAAGGTTCATCAACATGCATTTAAAGTAAAGCGCTAGCATTCTATATTGCAATGTCTAATAGGTTTTCAAAGTCAGTCGGGCGTGAACCTGGGGTCTGGTAGTCCTCCGCGGTGAAGTCGTCGGCGTAGTCGTACTCCGGGATCAGCTCCCCGGCTCCAGCTGCTCCTATTAACGCGTAAAAGAAAATAAACAACAGCCCTATTGCAAGTAACTGCAAAAGAACGGCAATTAAGAGCCAAAAGAGAGCGAACACTAGCCTTGTACGGAGTTTAAGATTTTAGAGAACTTCCGGAAAAGGTTTTATATTTTTCGGAGCAAAAATGAATTTATTATGATTTTCCAAAGGCAAAATAGTTTTCTGGAAATAAAATACGCATACACAATAGCACAGACTCTAGGCTCACTACTGGCTGGCTCAAAAGGGCTTAAAGCTAGCTGTTAGGTGGCTGCAGGGTGGCTGCTAGCGCGGATGTGGCGTCCACGTGGGCGGCTTTAAGCCCAGCTACAGCCCACATGGCTGCCCACTTGGCGGGGTGCACGGGATCCGCCCGGGATCCCCTGCGGCGAGGTTTGGTGTGGGCACGCATGTGCCAACGGCTGAGATTGGCCGGCCGCACTAGATCCGGTGGATCGGCTGCAGCCAGATCCACATCTGGCCCTCCGTGCACAAGGGAAAACCCCCCTTGGGTTTAGGGGCGACCTCAAGGTGCTCGGCACAAAGCCTTAAAGAAGCGGCGGCTCGGCAAGGTCTCGCCGGCGGCGAGGTTCCACGGCGACTGGTCAACACGCCCCATGGCGAGGTCCGCGAAGCCCTACTGGTTCACTAGGGCACGAAAGGAGCGCTTGAAGAGGATTCTGCGCGGACGAGGTTGAGGTCATGGCGTGGCGCGGGCGCAGACTCGGCGAGATCTAGCACGTGAGGGCGTCGCGCGGGTGCAGCGTGTGTGTCTTGCGCTCGGAAGCTTGCGATCCGAGAGGAAGCGGCGAGCAGCGGTCTTGTGGCTTCGCCAGCGGAAGGTCGGGGAGCTCGTCGGTAGCGGCTGGGGTAGCCACGGTGGCGAGGCTCGTCTTGGATTCGCGTGCAGTGCGTGAACTCGGTGCTGACGCTCACCTCCGGTGAAAAGCCTACCGGCGGCGGCGCCTCGGCTACGGCGGAACACCCGGCGAGCTCTGCCTTGGGACGGAAAAGCGCGAGCCGAGCTCGTTCGCGACGCTGCGCGTGCGTGGTGCACCAAGACGGTGCAGGGCGCTGCGGCGCACGCCGACGCCAAGACGGCGAGCGCCGAACGGCGCGGCGACACGGCGTCGGGCACGACAGGGAACCAAGAAAGAAAAGAACAAGCGGGTCTGCCACGGGCGGCAGCTGCACTGCAAGAAGAGGCATCCCACCGGGGGCGGCATCACATAGCGCGGCGCGCGGGCGTGGACGGCGCGGATGCGCAGGCGCTCGGCGCATCGCCAGCGCCCATGCGCGAGGGTGGCGCCCGACCTCGGCGTCACTAAAGAGGAAAAGGAGGAGGGTCGGGCATGATGACGCCGGGCCAGGCGCGGGCGTCCCACCGTCAGCGACACAAGACCGGGCACGCCAGAGGTGGGAGATGGGCCGCGCTCGGGCCGAAAGGGACGGTGGGCTGGAGCCCAAGGTTTAAAGGTTTTCCTATTTTCTATCTCTATAACTAGATGATTCAAATTTGAATTTCCAATTCAAATTTGAATCCACTCAATCAAATCCAAATAAATCCCAACTGAAAATCCAACCTCTCACACTAGCATTTTATAAGTCCTAAAATTATTGATTGAATTAAATTAAATCTAGGAATAAGGGAAGGGAAAAAGGAAGGCATCCTTATTTGATTTCATGAGCACATAATTTCATAGCAAGTTTTTGAAATCCTCCATTTTCACAATCAAGCAAATTCAAGGATGTTACAGAACTCCCCTTCTCACAAGAATCTCGTCCCCGAGATTAAGAAGTTACCTTCGCTCAAGAGATGAGGGTATTTCTCCCTCATGACGGACTCCTTCTCCCACGTCGCTTCGCGCTCGGAGTGATTGCTCCAGAGCACCTTGCAGAAGCGCGTGGTGGTCCTCCTGGTGGACTTCTCCGCCCAGTCCAGGATCCGGACTGGGTACTCCAAGTACTCCTGGGTCTCCTGGACATCGAGTGCCTGAGCGGGCACTCTCTTCTCGACAACCACACACTTCCGGAACTGTGACACATGGAACATCGGGTGTACTCCAGCGAGCTCCGGTGGTAGCCCGAGCTTGTAAGCCACCTTCCCGATCCTTTTCACAATCGGATACGGGCCAACATACCTTGGAGACAACTTCCCTTAGACATGGAATATCTTCATGCCTCGGAGGGGTGAAACCTTCAGGTAGACGTGTTCCCCCACCTCGAACGAGACATCTTTCCTCTTTGGGTCAGCGTAACTCTTCTGCCGGCTCTGGGCTATCTTCAGATTCTCTCTGACCTTTGCAACATTTTCCTCGGCTTCTACAATGGTGGCAGGACTGAAGAAGGTTCGCTCCCCCACCTCGGACCACATCAACGGTGTCCGACACTTTCTGCCATACAGAGCCTCGAAAGGGGCCATCTTCAGACTTGCCTGAAAGTTGTTGTTGTATGAGAACTCGGCATAAGGCAAACTCTTCTCCTAGTCGGTGTTGTAGGTCAGCACACAAGCCCTCAACAAGTCCTCAAGCACTTGATTCACTCTCTCCGTCTCCATCGCCTGGGTGAAAGGCGAATCAGAGTCGAGAGACGTTCCTAGGGAACTATGCAAACTCTTCGTAATCGAGCGTGAACCGGGGTCCTCGTGGATACAATCCTACGGGGAACTCCGTGTAACCTCAGAATGTGTTCTATGTAGAGGTTCACAAGCTTCGGCACCCGGTAGTCCTCCCGTACTGGTATGAAGTGGGCTACCTTGGTAAGTCTTTCCACAATCACCCATATGGCATCATGCCCTCTCTGAGTGCGAGGCAAACCCACTACGAAGTCCATGCTGATATCATCCCACTTCCACGTGGGTATCTCAAGCGGCTGAAGCAAATCGCGGGTCTCCGTGGTGTTGCTTCACTCTCTGACACGTGTCGCATCGAGCGACGTACTCGGCAATGTCTTCCCTCATCTTCTCCCACCAGAACTGCATCTTCAGATCTTGGTACATTTCCGTGCAACCTGGGTGAATCGAGTATCAAGAGTCATGAGCTTCCTTCAGGATCGAGTCTCGGATCTCCTTGCTTTGGGGTACGCAGATGCGGCCCTTTAACCACAGTGTGCCTTGCTCGTCGAGGCGGTAGTCGGGTGCTTTGCCTCTAGCCATTAGGGCTTTCACTTCCTCAATTTCTGGACATCCTTTCTGAGCTTGTCGAATCTGGTCTTCAAGCGTGTACTTCACCCTCAACTCGTTCAGCTGTCCATCCTCAACTATCTCCAATTTCAGCTTCTCCATCTCCTCATACAGTGCCGATTGCTCTTTCTGCACCATCAGGTTGTTGCAGTAATGCTTGCGGCTCGATGCATCGCCACGCGCTTTACCGGGGTGGTAGTGAATGTTCAGGTCGTAATCCTTGATCAGTTCAAGCCATCTTCTCTGCCTTAGGTTCAACTCCGACTGTGTGAAGATGTACTTCAAACTCTTGTGGTCAGTGTAAATGTCGCACTTGTTGCCCATCAGGTAGTGCCTCCATATCTTCAAAGCGTGAACGACAGTAGCTAGCTCGAGGTCATGTGTGGGGTAGTTCTCCTCATGTTTCCGGGTCGCCGAGGCATATGCAACAACTTTGCCTCCTCGCATCAAGACGCAACCGAGTCCCTGCTCGACAAGGCCACAAGACACCACGAAGTCCTTGCTCGCATCAGGAAGAGTCAGGACCGGTGTAGTGGTGAGGCGAGTCTTGAGCTCTTGAAAACTGGCTTCACACTTGTCTGACCACACATACGGCGTGTTGCTCTTCAACAGTTCTGTCATGGGCTTCGCAATCTTGGAGAAGTTCTCGATAAACCGGTGGTAGTAACCAGCTAAACCGAGAAAACTGCAGATCTCTGTCACTGACTTGGGTGATTGCCACTTGGACACTGCTTCTATCTTGCTCGGATCTACGGCCACTCCTTCAGCTGACAACACGTGACCGGGAAAGGCGACTTCTTCCATCCAGAACGCACACTTGCTGAACTTGGCATACAGCTGCTGTTGCCTGAGCTTTCCCAACATGATCCTCAGGTGCTCTTCATGCTCCTCCGCGGTCTTGGAGAAGACCAGTATGTCGTCAATGAAGACAACGACACACTTGTCTAACTCATCCATGAACACCTTGTTCATCATTTTCATGAAGTATGCCGGGGCGTTCGTAAGGCCAAACGATACGACGTTGTACTGCATCGTCCGCATCGGGTCACAAACGCGGTCTTGTAGATGTCCTCCGGCCGGATCTTCATCTGGTGGTAGCCTGATCGGAGATCAATCTTGCTGAAGAACTTGGCTTGCCTTAGCTGATCCATCAGGTCATTGATCCGGGGTAGCGGGTACTTGTTCTTGATGGTTACCGCATTGAGTCTTGCGGTAATCACACACGATGCGAGTCCCAACCTTCTTCGGCACGAACAGAGCCGGTGAACCCCATGGTGAAGCACTCGGTCGGATGAACCCCTTCTCAAGCAGTGAGTCTAACTCTACCTTCAACAGCTTCAGCTCAACATCTGCCATGCGATATGGGCTCCGAGCTATAGGTGCAGTCCCCGGTACCAAGTTGATCATGAACTCCACGTCACGGTCTGGTGGCAAACCCGGCAGCTCTTCTGGAAACACATCCTCATACTCACAAACCACTGGCACATCTGAGATAGCTTTCGTGTGTAGACTGTACACGGCTGCTATGTCTCGAGACTTCATTGGCTTGAAGGTGACTCTCGTCCCGTCGGGATGTACCAATGTCACAAGTCGCGGTGAAGTAGAGATGACACCCTTGTGAGCGGTGATCCAATCCATCCCCAGTATCACGTCGATGCCGTTGGAAGGCAACACTATCAGATCTCCCAAGAACTTGTGGTCCTAGATGACGACGTCTACACCTTTGCATAGCAAGGTGCATCTGATATCTCCCAGAGGTGAACTCGTGATGATAGGGATCGATCGGGTGGTTGTAGGGAGGGAGAGTTTGTTCAGGAATCTAGAGGTAATATATGACCCGGTTGCACCGGTATCGAAGAGAACCAAAGCAAAAGTACCACAAACCAAAAACTCACCGATCACCATGTCAGGAGCGTCAGCAGTCTCCTCCTCGGTGAGGTGGTTCAGCCTCTCGCGGCCGGCAGTCGGCGGTGGTGCAGCCTGAGGAGGTCGGCCTCCTGGAGCAGGTGCTCTCGCGGGTGTAGCAGCGGTCTTCTTGTCTGGCCACTCGATGGACTTGTGGCCAGGCTTGCCACAGGCGAAGCAGGTGACGGTGAAGCCTCCCGTGGTAGGTCTCGTGGCGCTTGGCGGCGGGCGGTGGTAGCCTCCAGTCTGCTGGGGGTAGCCGGGGTTCCTCCCTCCGGGGAACGGGCTACGCCACCTCCTGCGCTCCAGGCCGGTTGTGCCCGCGGTAGCTCCCTCAGATGTTGCTCGTCGCCTCGGCCGGAAGGATCGGTCATGGTGGTCCCGATCTCCCGTCCTCTTCTTGCCCTTCATGCGCTCCTCGTGGCTCCTCCTCTCGTCCTCAACCGTGATGGCGCGGTTGACGAGGTGGCAAAGGGACTTGCGCTCGCCGCCGCCTGGCGAAGGCCGTGGTGAAGGCCTCGCAGGAACCAGAACTGCTTCTTCTGGTCGGTGTTGGTGTCGTCGGGGGTGTACCACATCATCTTCATGAAGTGACGCTCATACTCCTCGACCCTCATCGCACCACGTGTCATGGTGCGTAACTCGCGCCCGGATCAGCAGCTCGGGTGTACTACCGCGGAATGCCTCGCAGAACTCCAGCCAGGTGATGAAAGCTGGGTTCGGGTGATTGGCGGTGTAGTTGTCCCACCAAGACTTGGCAGACCCTCCACCGGTGCGCGCGGGCGATGGCGACGCACTCGTCGAGGCGCGGTGAGGTCGAGCTTGGTCTCGATCACCTCGCCTGCCGTCGGCGGGTCATCCGAGTAGCTGAAGGTGGGGCCTTTCAGCGGATGAACCTCTCGATCTTCCTCGTGAGGTCCTCATCCCTGGAGCGGCGTGGTTCCCACCGTTGCCACTTGCTCCATGGCTTCTCCATCCTGCATCACCGAGTCTCGGACCGCCATCACATCCACCAAGTTAGGTGGGGGTGGTGGAGGCTGGTCCGGCTCAGGCTGGTCTTGCTCCTGATCTTGCTCGGCTTCTCCATCCTCGCCAGGCCTCGGGCGGGTGGCGGTGCTGCACCCGACCTCGAGCTCCCAAAGCTCCTCCACGTAGGGGCGGGTGTCCACGGCCACGGGTAGGTGCATGACCACGTCCACGAGCGGCGTCACGGCCACGACCATGGCCACGGCCCTGTGGGGCTTCCTCCTTGGCAGCAGCCTCCTCGAGGCGCGCCATCAGACGGTTGGATCGGCGGATCGGCATCCTTCTGAAAACACAAGCGGGGAAGAAAAGACTTTTACACAACATCACTCACTAACACACATATGAGTCTGAGACAAGCATAAAAATAAGACTATTTATATAACCAACACTCAATGAGAAAAAGCATTAAGACACAATTAACTCCAATAAGATCCAAGCACACATCAAGCATGAGTAGTACATATGCTTCCCCGAGGCTGACTCAGACCTTAGGGGTAGCAGCTCAAATCAACGCTCTAATACATCGATACATGTTCAAAAGGGTGGTGCCTACAAGGTGTGACATGACTCTCTTCATGCACCGGAACATGCTCGCGGTTGCATGGAACAACTCATGGAAACTACTATCATACAACTCTACTCTAGGTCATGCCATCGCTCTGCACTCTACTCGGTGCGAGCCCTCTTGTACGAGACAGGGTAGCGGTCCTCAGTGGGGTAGTCCGGCGGAAAGATCCGGAACACCAAGGCCTGTGCCTCTCGAACCTCCCCGCCTCCGGCCCGGGGTCGAGCCAGCCATCGGGCAGTGTAGCTTGAGGCGGATCGGCTCGAAGGTCTCGTGCGGATCTCACGCTGCGACTCGAAGGGCAGCTCTCCGTTGAGCTCCGTGAGCTCGTCCATGCGGAGAGAGTCGGCGTCCTCCCAAGTCCTCCTCAGTCTCTCAGCCTTGTCTCGAAGGTAGACGGCCATGCGCGTAAGCCACGCGAGGTTGGCGATGTTCTCCGCCCTATTCTTCTCCAGCTTCTCCACCTTGTTCCGCTCACAGCCGAGCAGGTGGGCGCGTACCGTGAGCAAGTCGTCCTTGCTCAAGTCCGCCGCTCACCGTTTCGACTCACGGTCATCCTGTGGAGGTCCTCCCTGACGTGCAGCAGCTCCTCACGGGTGTCCACACGCTCCCTCTCAGACTGCAGCAGGACGGTGGTCGAGCGGTCGAGACTCTGCTCGAGCTGGCGAACACGGAGGCGTAGCGTGCTGTTCTCTCTCTCCAGCTGAAGACAGCGTGGCTGGTACTGGCGGGCGTCAACGGTGGCGTCTCTGATCTTGCCGAAGAGGGTCCGTGACTCGTCCTCCAGGCGGCGTGCGTACTTGTCGAGGTCGACCAAGTAGCTGGCAGTCATCACCAAAGTCTCGTCCGTCTCGCGGAAGGGTGCGGCGTCAACGTCGTCCTGGATCCCCTCGTGCGAAGGGACTCCGTCCACGAGCGGTGCTAGGCGCCAGTAGTCCCGGGGTAGGAGTCGAAGGGTCCCGGACTCAAAGGTGGCGCTGATCGAGCGAGAAGGCAGCCTGCCCCGACGGCAAAGCGCGCCATGGTCGCGACGGTGAGTGTGGTGCTGTAGCAGACCTCTCCCTTGAACCCCGGAAGGTTCGGGTGAGGAAGGACGGCGGGGTGGTGTGTACGTAAAGGTCCCGTGAAAAGGTCTGCCCACTCGGTTTCAGACCGGGGCGAGCTCATATCCTCCAAGCGCAAGTAAAACCCCAGCACCTAGGCTCCGAAAAACCGTAAAAGTGGGGATACACTGAGGAGTGCACCCCCATCCCCGATCCCGGATCGGTTGTTTGAGCTCACCCCGCCAAAGTACCCAAAACGCCTTCTCCTGCCGGTTTTATCCCACTCACGCCAAGAATCACTATTCCCATCCCAACACATGCATCGCGAGGCTCAGCGTATATACACACTTATAAACATATATAGTAGTAGGGCAATCAAGGACATGATATTTAAAGTAGGCAGTGCAAGGTTCATCAACATACATTTAAAGTAAAGCGCTAGCATTCTATATTGCAATGTCTAATAGGTTTTCAAAGTCGGGCGTGAACTGGTCCGTGGTACTCCTCAAAGTCGTCGGCGTAGTCGTACTCCGGGATCAGCTCCCCGGCTCCAGCTGCTCCTATTAACACGTAAAAGAAAATAAACAACGACCCTATTGCAAGTAACTCCAAAAGAACGGCAATTAAGAGCCAAAAGAGAGCGAACACTAGCCTAGCACGGAGTTTAAGATTTTAGAGAACTTCCGAAAAGGTTTTATATTTTTCGGAGCAAAAATGGATTTATTATGATTTTCCAAAGGCAAAATAGTTTTCTGGAAATAAAATACGCATACACAATAGCACAGACTCTAGGCTGACTACTGGCTGGCTCAAAAGGGCTTAAAGCTAGCTGTTAGGTGTGGCAGGTGGTGAAGCGACGTGGCGTCCACGTGGGCAGCTTTAAGCCCAGCTACAGCCCACATGGCTGCCCACTTGGCGGGGCGCACGGGATCCGCCCGGGATCCCCTGCGGCGAGGTTTGGTGTGGGCACGCTCGTGCCAACGGCTGAGATTGGCCGGCCGCACCAGATCCGTGGATCGGCTGCGGCCAGATCCACGTGTGGCCCTCCGTGCACAAGGGAAAACCCCCCTTGGGTTTTGGGGCGACCTCAAGGTGCTCGGCACAAAGCCTTAAAGAAGCGGCGGCTCGGCAAGGTCTCGCCGGCGAGGTTCCACGACTAGTCAACACGCCCCATGGCGAGGTCCGCGAAGCCCTACTGGTTCGCTAGGGCACGAAAGGAGCGACCTTGAAGAGGGATTCCGGCGTGGCGAGGTTGAGGTCATGGCCGGCGCGGCGGCGGACGGCGCAGCACCATTGACTCGGCGAGGATCTAGCGCCGGCAGGCAGCTCTCAGCGACGGGTGCACAGCGTGTGCGTGCTCGGAAGCACAGGCACGAGAGGGAGAGCGAGCGAACGCGCGAGGGTGCGCGGCTCGCCACGGCGGAAGATCAGGAGCTCGTCGGCGCGGCTGGGGTGGCCACGGCCGGCGAGGCTCCGCGCGGGCTTTCGCGCGAACAGGTGCGCGAACTCGACGGCGGCCGGGCGCTCACACTCCCGGGCGAAAGCCTACCGGCGGCGACGCCGGCGGGCGGGAACGGCGAGCTCGGCTTGGGACGGGAAAACAGGCAAAAGGGCCGAGCTTGCCCTGTCTGGCGTATGCGTGCGCGTGTGTGGGTGCACGGGCGCGCGGGTGTGCGCGAGGGCGCGTGCGTGCGCACGCCGACGTCAAGACCGCGGCGGCAGCCAGAACGGCGGCGGGGACACGGCGTCCGGGCAGACGAACAGGGGAACCAAGAAAGAAAAGAACGGCGAGCGGGCTGCGGCGAGCAGGCGGCACCGCAAGAAGAGGCAGGCATCCCGGCACGGCATCAAGATCTTGCGGCGCGCAATGCGAGACGAGATACGGGCGTTCCTGCCCTCGGCTCGATGGCCGGGCCTCACAGAGGGGAGGGGAAGCAAGTCCTTACCTCAGTGGCCACGGGCCGAAGCGCAGGCGTCGGTGAAGAGAGCGGGACGGGCTCGACGACGACGAAGGGGAAGACGGCGGCGGTAGAGGAAGCAGAGGATGCAGAGGTGCGCGACTACGGCGGGTCCGGCTCCTCCCCACTCAGCGGCTCTGGTCTTGCGGCGGCGCTTTCCAAGGCGGCCTCTTCTTCCTCTCCCTTCGCCCCTCCTCCTTCTCCCGGCAGGCGGTGTGGACAGGACGGCCTCTGGGCGGCTAGGGTTGGGAGCCCCTGGGTTGGCGGCGCTTATAGCGGCGGCACAGGGGCACGTGGACGGCACGGATGCGCAGGCGGGGCGCACGGTCGCATCGCGATGGCGTCCATGCGCGGCGCGGTGGCGCCCCCGACCTCCGGCGTCACTAAAGAGGAAAAGGAGGAGGGTGACGAAGGCGACGTCATGATGACGCCGGGCCGCGGACGCCGAGTGGTCCCACTAGTCGCGACACGACCGGGCGCGGTAAGTGGCGGGGAGATGGGCCGCGCTCGGGCCGAAAGGGACGGTGGGCCGGTTTGGTTGGCTGTCGGCCCACGCAAGGTTTAAAGGTTTTTCCTATTTTCTATCTCTATAAACTAGATGATTCAAATTTGAATTTCCAATTCAAATTTGAATCCACTCAATCAAATCCAAATAAATCCCAACTGAAAATCCAACCTCTCACACTAGCATTTTATAAGTCCTAAAATTATTGATTGAATTAAATTAAATCTAGGAATAAGGGAAGGGAAAAAGGAAGGCATCCTTATTTGATTTCATGAGCACACAATTTCATAACAAGTTTTTGAAATCCTCCATTTTCACAATCAAGCAAATTCAAGGATGTTACAAACTGGACTCAAATACTAAACAACTTAATGAAATATGCACTTAATACTCGGCCCATTTGCTTGACGCTTTCCATCTTCCAGCCCATTCGCTTGTAAGCCTAGTTGTTCATGACAGACTTTCGTGGTGCCTCAATTGCTCGTTTTGCAGCCTCTTCTTCTGGGTTAGCCTTCGTCTTCCTGATGGGTGGTGGTGGCGTAGTGCAGAGGATATTTTTGTTAGATAAGAAATGAACATTTTGGACATGTTGCTTCTTTGAATATTATGCTTGACTATTAATTTCTCACAAAATATTTGTTTAAAAATATATATTGTTATCATATATAGTATGAAAAATTGTTGACATAAGAAAATTACAGATAGATAAGCTACATTAAATGCAGTAGATGTCCTGATTAATTGAAGGGGTAGTTCCAGCTCGTTTATAAATTTGCAATTGCACTCACATTATATTTGATTGGTGCAGTCTACACATTTGTTCCGCACTCGGAACTCATGTCACCACGCTATTTCCCTTTCTCATAATTTGGACACTGTGTATATATAGCTAGCACTTGCAAGATCTTCCTTGTAAATTATGTAAAGCTAGCTTAGGGTGTGAATTGACATGGTGTCGAGTAAAAAGATTATATATAGGAGTTCGAGGTATTGGGGGAATGGGAGATGCAGTCTTCTCGTGCTGCACTGCAAATTTTGTTCCTACTTCCAGCAACCAGTAGACGATTCACAGTGATGACAAATAATTTCCGTTTTGGTGGATGAAGCTTCAAGAGATGTCTACTAGGGATTTAGACTATGTGCTCGTCGGGTCGAATGATCACTGGGGGCAAAGCACGACCCAAACTGCTGTGACTGTAACATACCAGGGCGGTGATCGAAGATGAAGACGGAACAGTGTGGAATCAGGCAATCTGCCCCAGCAGGCCATGAGAGCCTCATCATCGATGACCAGAAACTGATATTTTGAATGTGCATTGGTTATGCAGTTCAACTTGTAGCAGAACATAAGTCTTGAAATTTTAATATGATACAAGCATGTGACAATTCTAAAAGTACATTTGAGATAGTTGAGTTTGAACTTTAAATTGGTTTTCTGCTGATCATCCAAACTTTCTTCGTCTGGTCTCGGAGAAGTAAGAAGAATAAATTTGCGGGTTACTACTACACAGAACCACACTGATTTAATACTACCAGACAATTCTCTATGTGCCATTGGGAAATAAAACACATTCCCTGTGTGCCATTGCAAATCGAGACATGAGCTCTGTGGTATTGGTTTTAATTTTTCATTCCCCACATGTCATTCCGTCATCTCTCACTGTTACCTGCACCGTTTGCTGCCAGGGGGCCCGCGTGTCAGTGGTGCTTGGCAAAACAAAACTTGCTCTTCTTCCCACCGCAATGGAATTCCCACCACAATCATCCCCTCCTTCCTCAACACAGACACGCCCTGCTAACCAAATTTACTTGCTACTTCTTTAAAACCGTGGTAGCTTGCTAAGTCATTAACCAATTCATTCTCTAAAATAAATGGAAAAGGCGCCAATTGATTCACCACACAATTCACTACAGAAATAGTACTTCCCCATGATTCTAAAATAAGAAATTCTGCCACCAATAACGATTAGATATTTTTATTTCGACATGACATTTATGAGGTCCGTGTTGCATCTGGTATCTAATACATTTGTACGATGCTACTCATGCGCAATATACCGGCTCCTTCCTTCATATAAACCTCTCAATACATTTGCATCTTCACCATTCAACTCAAACCTCAAAGCCAAGCTGGAGGTGTTAGGTTAAAAAGAAATCTAGAGCGTAGAGCATATATAAGCATCTGTGTGTCTATCAAGAAAGAAGAGAGAGAGAGCAGATCAGCAGAATGAAAGGGAGTTGGGCCAGTCAGTGCGATGGATTGCTTCTTAATTAGAGTAAATGTTTTGATGGATCAGCAAAATGAGGTCAAGTGTGCACTGTTAATTAATCTGCTCTTCGCAAACAATGTTCTTTCTCTTGAAACCAATTAATGGCCAATTCATATATTAAACGTGATACAAAATTGCGGGCTTTTTTACGGTGGACTATACCACCCTATACCACAGTTTAAAAAGGATTTGTATGAAAGGATGAGACGGTTGAGATTAATTGTATAACCACAACATGCACATGTGGTATAAGGTGGCATAGAGGTATTGTTGGTAGTGTTTTTTTCGGTGGCATAAAAGAAATATATGATTTCTTCATTTCATTTTTTTTTTCTCTGTCAAATTTTTTCATTTCATTTCAAATTTTCTTGATGGCATAAATGAAATATTTCAAACTTTTTTCATTTCCCTTTGGTGGTATGACCAATTTTTTTTCAAATTTCAAAAATGAAAATTTTCATTTCAAAAATGATTTTTTTCCAAAATTTTTTCTTTTCCCTCTGGTATGGCCATTTTTTCAATTTTCAAAAATCAATATTTTCATTTAAAATTTCAAAAATGATTTTTTTTCAAATTTTTTCATTTCAAAATTTTCTTGGTGGCGTAAACCAAAATTTATCTCGGCCCGAGGTTGCCAAATTTATTTAAAATTTACAAAAAATTCATATTTACTCTTATGAAAAATAGCAATATGCTGCATACCAGGTGGGTGGTCCACCGTAAAAGAGCACAAAATTTCTGCCCACCAATAGCTCATTTTACCCATCCTCTTTCATGAAAGCTTAGCTAAGTTTGTGCGAAAAAGTATCATTTCCGGGAAAAAAAGAATGAGTGCAATCATACCAGGCTACAGTATACTATAACTGGGTCCGAATAAAATGAAGAATACAAAACACACCAAATGTGATGCTTAAATGAAATTGATTGTTCTAGGATGCGGCAGCTCCCTTATATGTGCTGCTGAATTATTGTTTGAGCCTAGAGTTGTGACACTCATCATTTTGGTCTTTCCCTCAGGTGTTCTTTTGTTAATTTCCACAGAGTGTTTATAGGTCTCGATAGAAAAAATGATAATAGTGGTTGCCGTAGGAGTAGGAGGCACTAGGATCACTCAAAATGCAATTATTTAGGCACAATATAATCTACATGTTTTTATCATTTATCAGTGTACTATTGAAATGTGGATGGCTCAGGAGCGAGACCTAGCTTGGGGACACAAGCAGTTCCGGGTTGCTCGATAGTGTTTGTTGGTCATTCGCAAAAAAAAAAGTGTCTGTTGGTACTCGATCTTCATCCAAGTACTGTTCCCCTTTTTACCGTGCGGAAGTTTTCTTGGTGTACATTGGAGGTACAACAAAAGATGCCACAATTTCTAATCACTATTAAGGAATTTATTTCTAGTAATAATCCACCAGCCACCCTTATCTTGTTAATTTTAGCAAGAACTAAATGAGCAATCATTCAAATGTTTCTACAATGCCTTGTCTTGAGGACAAATTTTGGATGCTTGATGCCTTGTATTACACACGAAAGGAGTAGTGGGATGTAAGAGCCCACAACAGCTACACAATGCACAATAAATGATCCTTGTTCAGTATAATAGTAGTACAACAATTAGGTCAGAATAAAATGAAGAACAATAAATCCGTTTGATTTTAATTGTAATGGGTTGTCCGAATAATTAAGGTGAAGAATATAACAATATATAGACACACACACACACACACTAGGCGATACCCCCAGCATTGCTGCGGGAATTTTGTAGACAAAATTTTAAGGTGAAATGTGAAAGTAGAAACACCAAAGTGATTACATGGTAACATTCGTTTATAAACAACATTATATATGAAAGCATGCCATTTTGCTGAGAGTGAACCATTCTAAAATGATTGATCCTGCATGTATTTCAACTGCGGAAATTTTGTGTTGTGCTACTCACAAATACATGCTATTAGCCACATAAAATCGGTTGAAGGCATAAATAGATGGTCTAGTGAATGATGACATGGTGTATAGTGATTGGTGACATGACGTGTAATAGGTTATGACATGGAATGCTTGCATGTTGAGAGAAATAGAGCTATGCCTCTTAGTGGGGTACCAATTATATAGTTGTTATAGATATGGATAGGATGTGGTGCTTCATTGTGAAATTGGTTGCTCTCCAGGCTCCACCTTCATATATAGGTGCTAATCGGTAACATGTTTGAGCTCCATAAACCAGACTCATGATATATTCTCATCTCTATGGTGTTTCTCTCATGTTATTTTTTCACCATTAGCCAGCCATGTGTCCCACGCATGAAACAGTGGTTGTAGCATGCTTGCTATAGGAGTAGGAGTCACTGGGATCCCTCGAGATGCGTTGGTTCTACACATGTTCACGATTTGTCACCATAGCATTAACTTCAAGATACTGAAATAAAGGTAGTACCAAGAGGAGTACATAGTGTGATGGTCGAACACTCCTAGAGCTTTGTTGTTATGTCTCACAGCTTAGTTTACTTTGTTAATAATTATCTGTGGAACACCATTGGAGCTAGTTAAAATGTACGTATTATCGATCAAGAACGACTGCTTCACGCCAAGCATAACTATTTCGGCCAGGAAAAGGTGGTGTACAGTGACACCAAGCTTGCTGTTATCTGCAGGATCCTCCCGTGCTTAATTTCAGAAAGGACGTGGTCCCGCACCAGGGCATTTTCTTGATTGAGTAAAATAAAGACCCATGAAAACCAGATCTATATCTCCAGCAAATGACTACGTAATCAATCCATATTATTAGTTTGGTTGCGCCAAAGATGGATTTTCCATTTATTTGTACCAGAGATTGGCATATATATATATCGTTGTTGTTGAATTTTCCTAGGACTTGCATGTGACAAATCAAATTTTACATATTTTATGACAACAAATTCTGACCTTTTGAAAGGTTTTTCCACTGAACCTGCATTTTTTTTCTTTTGATGTTGGGGAAGTACGAAGAATAAAGACTTTTTCTTCAATACTTGAGGATTTTATGAGCCGTCCATCGGTTCAGATTGGATGGTTTAGAAATAGGAGGAACCTCTTACAAGGAACCAAAGTAGTGGACCGGAACCAAATATTTGTGGCTCAGGGACTAATTATGAAAATGAAGAAAAGGGTATATCTATATTTTCACTCGTCGGCCCATAGCTGAGTGCTGGCCCATTATCACCGGCCCAATGTTCTATCGATCGAAATGCCTGCCGGCCAATACACTGACTCCTGTCGTCGTTAGCGATTGACCCGTCGCCGCCGGCACCTCCGCCCTGCCCGATCCATCATCCATCACCAATCGAATTCGATCGATAGATTAACAATTAATGATCAGGATGCTGTGTGCGAAGCCCGCCCTCGATGACGTTCTCGACGACGGTGACGACGGCGAGCTCGATCGACGGAGCCGAGGTGGCTGACGAAGCCCACGGTGACGAAGCCGATGGAGAGCTGGAAGATGGAGGTGAGGATGGCCAGGAACGCGATGTATTTTTGGGCTTTGGTCCATGTCCGTCGGTCTTGGGCGACTCCTGGCGCCGCCGGATGCGGTCGGAGCAGGACTGGGCCGCAACGACGCGACTCGCAGGGAGGACCTGGGCGCGGGCATCGGCGAGGACCTGCGAGGCTGGACGTGGCATTGGCCGCGCCCGCAGGAGCTCTTCGTGTGCAACCTTCCTCGCCACTGTGACGTCGAGGATCTGCTCTAGCTCTCCAGACCCCACTACACCGTCCTCTCCGTTCAAGTGCAGAGAGATGATGACAATTTTGAGAACACATATATGTTATGAGTATTGCAAAGTTCAGTATGATGGGAGCTGAGGATACTTCCTCTGCAGCAAGTTATGATATCGCTAATGAAGGACATGCTATTGATGTTGGCTTCTGATCTTTCTACGTAGGCACAAGCAGGTCATGAATTTTTTGGGAATTGTAATTGTAGGAAAATTGATTGAAATTTGTATAATCTTCCATGCGTCGTCCCGGCCGCCAGCTCCACCTGCGGGGCCCCGGGGTGTGAGCTGCGTTGGGTAAGCCCGTGCGCGCATGCCCAGGGAGGCCCTCGTGACACGCATCTAGGCCAGGCTTGATGCCATGGCCGCCCGCATCGTCTGCGACCTGGCGCGGCCGTGCGTGCCATCACCACCACCAGCAGTCGGTCGGGTGTGGCATTCCTGGCAGTGTTTTTTTTTGTCTTGATTTATTTTGCTGTACTTGAGTGGGATAACGTGCAAGATTACTGTGTTCCAAAACTACCCCTAAGTAGGTTCCGTTACGGTGCATAGGAACATACTGATTTGGTCCGTGTAATAAAAAGGTGAAGTATAACAAGTGCAACAGATGTGATGTGCTTAATTGGAGGGATATATAGGCCCAGCCCCATTACACATTGTAATTTAATTCAACTACTACATTTGAGTCCTGCATGTATCCTCTATATAACTGCACGGCACTGGGGAGTTTTGTTTCATGTTAGTCACTTCTTTTCATTCAGCCATTCACACAGGTTTCAGTCCAATTTGTATAGCTTGCTACGGAGCCATGAAGATGCTGCGTTCTCTCAGGATTATTATGCATAGGAGTCGGAGGCATTCGGAGAACAAAAGAACCACTTGCTTTAAGCCATTCTACAACTTTCTGGTGCCATTCTACAACTTTCTGTTGTCAGTTGGCATAAGCTATTGGAAACCTTGACGCAGCTAGGAATCTAGTTTGCTGGACAAGGCGCTACTGGGCATGTACAACTGTGATGAAAGCATACTTCAGGAATCAGACGAGAAGAAAGAAGACGTGTCGAGAGTTACTGTAATGGAAATGACTGAACAGAGAAGGTGTAGCGTGTGACAAGGAGCTCCGAACAGGGTGTTTTGTGTGCTCTAGCACGAATGAGTGTGTTAGGGACTGGAACTTTTATGTAGATTAATGATGAAGTGATGGAATGGCAAGAAGGTCTCGTACTCTACTTTTGGCTTTGTTCATCCCCGGCCGATCGATTCCCTACATAGGAAATTTTACTACTTCTAAAACTGTGGTACACTGGTAGGGAGAGGGGCTTTAGTCCCGGTTGGTAAGGGAATAGGTATCTCAAGTCCAACCGGGACTAATGATGAGAGACAAAAGGCCCCCTTAGTCCTTGAACCTCCTAGTGGTATTATAACCGAGACTAAAGGGGGGCACTGCCACTGCGCCCACCCTCTTTAGTCTCGGTTGGTAATACCAACCGAGACTAAAGGGTCTTGTTTCTCTTTTTTTTTCGATTTGAGTGTATATTCAAATTGTTGTCTAACCCGTATATGCACGTATACGTATTTGAACTTGTATATATGTATATACCTGTCTATATATACCATATACGCAGTTAGACTTATATATAAACTTTTTGAAGTTAGACTTATATATAAACTTACATAAACTTAGAAATATACACATCAAAATAGATAGTATTTATTATACATCAAAATATTGTTCACTTCAAATTTCTAGTCTCTATTGGATTTTTTAGATGCATCATAATGATGTTTTCCTGTTGGCATAACCACCTCCTCATGGATGAATCCCAAGAGACTTTCTTGAATCGCCGAAAGACGATCCTTCTGAATGACCTCATCCTTAACCATATCCATCTGTATAATGTGCAAATATGTTAATATATTACACCCAACAATTAAATATAGAAGCGGTTAGGAAATGATGTATTATTAATAGGTTTATTTAATTAACTTACATTATAATTTCCGGACTTTGCACTTGCCAAACATCGTATGTGCTCACAGACATAGTATCCACATAAATTATTTCCTTGTTCCTGTCTCAAACACTAAAGTGGATAGGAGAAAATGTTATGAAATATAAGTGTGATAAATTTAAATTTTCTCAAATCTGAAGTTGTTATTTAGATTACGTACCGGATAATCAGTATAGAATGTAATTGTTGGTTTAAATTCACCTTCTTTCTCTGCAATGAATTTTTGCCAAGCTCTGAGGAAAATTAATGAGAGATAATGTGTTAGTAAAAGCAATCTATATATATATAAATAAATATTGTATATAAAAGAATGTCTTAGATAGAATTATTACGCTTGAAACATATCTTGAAGGTTTTGGTAACTTGCGGGGTTTTTTCTCAATGAATCACACACCATGACGCTGCTATTGTCGACTTGAATGATCATAAGAATCCAGTGGAAACTGTACATACATGGTCATAATAGTCATACAAATTAGAACTAAATAGAATTAGCAAAGGCAATTAGATGGCAATCGCACATACTCGCAGCTGTAAGGTAGTAGTATGAGATCCTTGTCATGAAACTTAGACAAGGTCCTATAGATTGTCGCGATTGTTGTGTCTGGTTGATGCTTGACCTCAAACTCGTTGACTTTTGATGGGTCCATGAAACCAATACTGGCAATATTATTTTTTTGCATCTCTTGTTTTTGCAGGCTACCAAAAATGAAATACAAAGTTAATTAGTAAATCCACATAGGTAATAAATTAATTAATAAACATAAAAAAAGATGCCACTTACAGACACCAAGCGACGATAAGATCGGTATTCATGGCGTCTAGATGGTAAACTTCATAAATATCTTTGAATTCCAGCCAGACCACCTTGTTGCCTTCAGTGGCAAAATCTTCGGGTGCAGCAAGCATACCTATGCTATGTACGCCTTTCAGTGATTGCCGCATGTACCACTCATGAAATTTGTACATCTTAGGTGAGAGCTTAAGTACTAGTTCTGGCCTGATAAGAGGTTTTCCTAGCTGAAAGGGCCATCTATACTCGAAACTTGGATCCCGGGGTGGTTCTTCATGGCCGAGAGCAACACCTAAAGGCATCCTTGTTTGTTCCATGAAATCAAGGAGATGCACTACTTCTTGTGTAGGCATTTCTGCTAGAGCTCATTCATGTGCATTGAGGCCGGAGGCAACATAAGTCTGTTTGCTCATCGACGCATCTTCTTTAGACGACGTCGACGCCAGTATGGGCATCAATTTCTTGCTGTTTTCACTCATTAGTTTGAAAAACCCAAGTTTGGCCGGATCTACTTGTTTGGTCTTCTCTAGCTCCCTCCGTTGCTGTTTTGCATTCAGATTGTTGAAAAATTCATGCACATGTTGGGCAATCGATCGTTGTTTTCCTTCTTCTTCCGCCGTCTCCCATGCTAGCTTCCTTTTCGATGGGCTCAACCATTTTCTTTATCGTTGGTGGTTTTTTCAGCTTTGGTGGTTGCACTGGGTTGGAAGACTGTGCTCCGACGGTTTTTTCGGTTGTGCTTTCATGGCTAGGTGGTTTCTTCTGTGGTGGTTTCTTCTGCGGTGGTTTGGTTTTTCGATGTGCTTTGGTGGTCGGCGGTTTTTCCGATGTGCTTTCGTGGTGGCGGTTTTTCGCGGTGCTTTGGTGTTTTTTTTTCGCTTTGATGGCGCTTGCTTTGTCGCCATTGGTTTTTTCTGCTTGTTGGAGGTGATTCGGGATTGATGTCAATATCATGGCTGGAGCTCGCACCTCCGGAATTGAATAATGGTTCTTGTGTAGACGGTGAGCGAGGTGATATTGAAGGTCGTGAGGACGACCTAGGAGATGACGATGGTCGCGACTGCGGGGGATCTGTAGGAGGGATTGATCCCTCCGTCTGGGGGATTATAATGTAACGTTTGGGCCACAATATGATACCGTGAACCGCATCCTTGAGTGTCCTTTCCCCGTCACCTCCTGGGATGTCTAGCTCTAGATCTTCAAATTGTGGCTGACAAATCTCCTCCATAGAAACCGAGGCGTAGCAGGTGGAATCAACATGCCGTGGCTAGTCTGTCCAGGAAAATGCGCAAAAGCACTTCCGTACGCCACCTGCATTGTGATGTTGCCGAATGGCTTGTGCAGCTCACATGGGGTGCACCGACAGAGAAAATCCACCGGGTATTGTTGGTTGTCATCCACTGGAACTCCTTCGATTGCCCTCGGCTCTTCAGGGCCTTCTGTGCAAGCACCCGGTGCGACCTCTATGCAAGCACCTGGTGCAACCTCGGTAGAAGCACAATTGCTTTTCCGAGCGGAAGGGCTAATGACGGGATCCAGAGGTACTTCGGGCAGTGCTCCAGTTTGGGCTATTTGAGATATCGTTATGGCCTCAATCTCTACCCCATCTTTTCTTCTTGTTCTTTAAGTCTTTGCTCCATCATTTGGCGCCAATGCTCCTCTTCGCGCTCTTTTCTTCTTTTGCGGCTTTTATAGCTATCGAGGTTTCCCTTGAAGGCATACTTCCACGGCACCACCCCGTAGCCCCTCGCGTCACAGGTGTTCTGGATTCCCAGTGCCATAGTGAGCTCATCCATTTCTCTCAACCTTCAATCTACTATCTTTGACATCTTCTATTTTTCATTAACTCAAGTGCCTTTTCTCGTAACGTGGGCGGGAATTCAAGGGTACCATCATCCGGGTTCAATCTGCCTCCATGCGCATAATACCAATTCTTCGATCTTTCGGGCCAGTGAAAGACTGCTGATATGATACCTTTGGCGATAAGGTCTTGTTCCATCTTCCGCCACTTGGGAATTGCTACCGCGTAACCACCTCGACCAAGACGATGGTTGTACTCCCCTTTCATCGGCACGTTCTTCGCTTGGGCACTTTTGGGCAAAATTTCACTTTTCTTGTATTCAACAAAGGACTTCCAGTGATCTTTTATCTTCGGATATTCATCCCAATTTGGAGTTCGGTTGTTCTTGATAAAATCTCTAGTCAACTTCTTCTTGAAATTCTGAAATTGAGTTGCCATCTTCACTAGAGTCCAACCTTTAACAAGGTTTGCGTCGATGCCTTCAGGAAGTGCGAAGTGTTTTAGCACATCATTCCACAGCTGGTCTTTTACTGAGTCTGGAACCACGTATGGATTATTTGGTTTTCCCTTCCATTCTCTATACTTGATGGGCATGTTGTCCCTTACAATGGCCCCGTATTGAGACACGAACTTGTCCTTGATTTTTTTTGGAGCACAAGGCTGGCCAAGCTCTGACACCTCCGTGATACGATACATCACATCACCGACGATTAGTTGTGTACGACCTCTCTTTGACTTTTTCGTCGTCGATCCAGAAGCCTACAAGAATTAACAGTAATTTTCCATGAATCGACATGAATTTATGAGAATATACAAGAAATGGGGTTATCGAATTAATACTAATGAACTTAATGCATGATATGTATACCTCGTTGGAACCTTCTGCATTAGCATCCTCAAGGTCCTCATTATTTTCTGAGTCGGCGGCTATGTCTTCCTCGTTATTTGCAAAGTCATCGGCTTCATCGGCGGTGACGCCTCCTTCACCAATCATATTTAGAATGCAAAGGCATTTGTCCTCGTCTCCTCCATAATCCTTTCATCGTTGCCATTGTTATCCATCTAGAATTAACAGTAATTTTCTATGAATCGACACGAATTTATGAGAATATACAATATTTTTTCTATTTCTAGAATCAACAAGAATTAACAGTAATTTTCTATGAATCGACATGAATTTATGAGAATATACAAGAATTTCTATCTATTTCTGGAATAAACAAGAATAAACAATAATTTTCTATGAATCGACATGAATTTATGAGAATATACAAGAATTTCTATCTATTTCTGGAATAAACAAGAATAAACAGTAATTTTCTATGAATCGACATGAATTTATGAGAATATACAAGAATTTCTATCTATTTCTGGAATAAACAAGAATAAACAGTAATTTTCTATGAATCGACGCGAATTTATGAGAATATACAATAATTTCTATTTATTTCTAGTATCCATCTAGAATAAACAGTAATTTTCTATGAATCGACATGAATTTATGAGAACATACAATAATTTCTATTTATTTCTAGAATCGGTAGTGTCGCCTACCGCTGTCGGCGAGGAGAAGGGGAGAGACGGCGGCGGGATCCTGGGGTGCGTCGAGGGAGGCAGTGGGGAGCCGGGGCGAGACGGCGGCGGGATCTTGGGTGCGTCGAGGGAGGCAGTGGGGAGCCAGGGAGAGATGGCGGTCGGCGATGCTGGGGAGAAACATATTTAATTAGAATTATTATAGACATATTTAGTACAATTTTATACATAAATTTATTCTTCAAAAGAAATTAAAAAAATTGCTGACGCAAACAATTAATTTATTTGCGTTAGCAAGACCCAATTTGGGGGCGGGGTCGGTGTCTGGCCCGGCGGCGGCGCGCCCCGGCGTTGGGGAGGACAACCGTGAGTCCGTGAGGCTGAAGGCAAAGGCAGCAGGACGAGGCGACAATGTTGATGCGCGGGCGGAGGCGACGACGCGCAGGCCGGCCGGGCGGCAAGCGTGGCGCGGCGGAGCCGAGGCCGGGAGGAGGGCGCGGAGGAGAGGATGGGGAGGAGGCCGACGCGAGGAGGTCGGGGCAGGTCGGGAAGGAAGCCGGCCGCGTTAGGGCCCGGCGGCGGATCGGCGGCGTGGCGGGCGGGCGTCGGTGGGTCGGTGGGCCAGATTCGAGGCCGGCGGCGGCGGAGAATCCCGGGGGGCAGAGACGGGGGGCGCCGCGGAAGGCGGCGGTCGGGGAGGATGGCGGTGGAGGAGGAGGAGGACACGGCAGCACGGCGATGGCGGCGGATCGGGACGAAAAAAGTGGCCAAGTCTTTGGTGGGGAGGGTCGCTGCTTTTATATATAGACACCCCATTAGTCCCGGGTCGTGTAACGAACCGTGACAAAAGGGGGGCCTTTTGTCACGGTTGGTGAGACCACCCGGGACTAAAGGGTGATTTCGCGCGGGAGCCCCAAGAGGGAAAATTTCCCTCTTTAGTCCTGGGTGGTCTTACCACCGAGACAAAAACCCCCTTTGTCTTGGGTCGTAACACCACCGGGACTAAAGGCTATTTTGCGGGACTTTAATTCTTTTCCCATTTTCCCTCCTCATTTTCTCATTCTTTCTCTTTGCAACATTTTTAAAAAATGGTAAGTTTAATATTTGAACCATGCAAAATTATATTTCGTTAAGTGTTAACAGCCTTAACTTTCCAATATAAAAAATAATTTAATAGTTGAAATAATTACTTTCTTTTCGGACTCGACAATATTTGTCTCCTAAGACATAAGAAAAATGCTCAACTAATTGAAAAATCTCAAACTTTGTGGTTACTTCTCACAGGGCATCTGAAAGGCTTTAACAAGTTTTAGTTCAAATAAATAAAGGAATACACTCATACAACATTACACAAATGATTTGAACATTAATCATTACAGTACAATATTGAAGTTTCTTTTCTTGTGAAAGTTCCTTGGTCATGGTCGTGGCGTAAAGTACGGTGTATCTTCATTTCCAAGCGGTATGCTTGGGTCAACTTCGACAGCGTATGGAGGCATGCCATCGAACTGATCATAGTCATCTGATTTGTCTGTTATGTCCTCGACTCCCACGATTACTCTTTTACCTAGAAGAACAATGTGTCGCTTTGGCTCTTGTGGTCCTTCTTGAGATTTTTATTCTTGGTTTGCTAGTCATATCCTTGACATAGAAAACTTGATGCACATTTTTGGCAGGACGAATGGTTCATCTTTGAAACCAATCTTGTCCACTATTGTCATTCCATATTGATCTTTCCTTATGCCACCTCCAGTTAGTTTTACCCATTGGCAAAGAAACAGAGGGATGTTAAGTGGCCCGTACTCAAGCTCCCATATCTCTTCTATGACACCATAATACGAGTTCTTGTTATTGTTGCTGTCCATGGTGTCTATACGGACACCACTATTTTGGTGTGTGGTTTTCCGATCTTGGTCTCTTGTGTAAAAAGTATAACCATTTATATCGTAAGCTTGGAATTTGACAATTGTGCTAGAAGGTCCCCTAACAAAGCGAGTTGTGGGTGAATTGTGGAATCACCAATAACTTGTTCACTCAACCATGAGGGGAAATTTTCCAAGTGATGGCGTGTAACCCATGCTTCGGTTTTGGTTGGATTTTGTGAAGAAATAATCGCTTGTGTTCCTCAATATACGGAGTCACCAAGGTTGATTGTTGCGTAAACAGCTAGGTGTGCTTTATTGAACAAATCAGTATCATTGCTCAAACATGCTTTCCTTCCAATGGTGCCCTTTCCTAGTAGCCTCCCCTCGTGTCGTGATACTGGAACCCCAATCGAGTCAATTGAGTCGACAAAGTCCACACAAAACTCAATGACCTCCTCAGTTACATATCCTTTGGCGATGCTTCCTTCCGACGTCGTGATTAAGAACATATTTCTTGAGGACTGACATGAACCTCTCAAAAGGCCACATGTTGTGCGGGAATCGTCCAAGAATAGTAATCTCTTTCACAAGGTGCACCAGGAGGTGAGTCATAATATTGAAGAAGGAAGGTGGAAATGCCAACTCAAAGCTGACAAGACATTGCACAACATCATTCTGTAGCTTCACTAGGTTCCTTGGATCGATTGCCTTCTGTGAAATTGCATTGAGAAATGCACAAAGCTTTACGAGCGCTAATCGTACTTTCTCTCGGTAGAACACCCTCAACGCAATCGAAGTAATGTGTCATCAACATGTGGCGTCGTGGGCCTTTAGATTTGTGAACTTCTTATCTTTCATATTTATTATCCCTTTTATATTCGATGAGTAGCCGATGGAACCTTCATCTGTTTAGGCAATCAAACATGATGTCCTTCTCTTCCTTGCTCAGGTGTAACTAGCGGGACCTAAGTAATCTTGTTCTTCCTCCTCAACCTCTTCAGGATCTGCTTCTTCTTCATCAACCTCTATCGGAGGTGCTTCATTCCTATGGATATTTTCAGTGTCCCGTCGTGCTTCCAATGTATCCTTAGAGTTATTGTAACAACCCAAGAAGCCTAGGACATTAGACAAAGATTTTTCGTCAAGTGCATCACGTCAATAGCGTTCCGGACCTCAAGAATTTCCCAATAAGGTAACTCCCAAAATATAGATTTCTTCTTCCACATTGGTGCACGCCCGTTAGCATCATGTGGAACAGGTTCACTACCATCACCCTTTCCAAAGACAACCCTTAGATCCTTTACCATCTCAAATATCTCCTCTCCTTTAAAATGGGGGGGCTTTGTACGATGATCAGCCTTTCCTTTCCAATGCAAACCTTTCTTCCTTAAGGGATGCTTCTCAGGAAGAAAGCGACGGTGACCCATATACACAACCTTCTTACAATTTTTCAGATGAATACACACTGCTTTATGTAAGCAGTGGGTGCAGGCCCGATATCCCTTGTTTGAGTGCCCAGATAGGTTACTTAAAGCAGGCCAATCGTTGATGGTAATGAATAACAATGCTCGTAGGTTGAAGTTCTCTTGCTTATTCTCATCCCACACACGTACACCTTCTTTCTTCCATAGCAGTAATAGTTCATCAACCAATGGTCTTAGATACACATCAATGTCGTTGCCAGGTTGTTTTGGACCTTGGATTAGCATCGGCATCATAATGAACTTTCGCTTCATGCACATCCAACCAGGAAGGTTGAACATGCATAGTGTCACAGGCCAAGTGCTATGACCACTGCTAAACTCACCAAATGGATTGAAACCATCTGTGCTTAAACCAAATCTTATGTTTCTTGCTTCCCCAGCAAAATCTTTGTATTTTCTATCAATCTTTCTCCATTGAGACCCATCTGCCGGATGTCTCAGCATGTGGTCTTGCTTACGATCGCTTTTGTGCCATGTCATCAACTTAGCATTTTCTTTGTTCCTAAACAAATGCTTCAAACGTGGTATTATAGGAAAATACCACATAACCTTCACCGGTACTTTCGTCATCTTGGGAGGTGTCCCCTCGAGAGCACCAGGATCATCATCTCTCCGGATCTTATAACGTAGCGCTTTGCACACAGGACAAGCTTCCAAATTCTTGTGTTCCTTGCCTCGATATAGGATGCAATCATTAGGGCGAGCATGGATCTTCTGAACCTCCAACCCCAGAGGGCACACAATCTATTTCGCTTCATATGTTGTCGACGGTAATTCATTGTTCTCGGGAAGCTTGTCCTTCACAATTTTTAGCATCCCCTCAAATGCTTTATCAGACACACCATATTTTGCCTTCCATTGCAACATTTCAAGTGTAGTACCAAGCTTTTGTGACCCCGTTTGCAATGGGTACAATAGTTTTCTATGATCTTCTATCATACGACGCAACTTTGCCTTTTCATTATCATTTTCACAGTCCTTTGTGCATCTTTTAGAACTTGACCAAGATCATCAACATGGCCGCCTTCCCAGATCTCTTCTTTGTCAAGATCTTCCATTAAAGTATCCATGCAAAATCTTGCCCGCCCCGCCCAGAATGTTATTATCATCCTCCTCATCTTCGTTCTCTTCCATCACAACCCCTCTTTCACCGTGCTGGTCCAAAGCACATAGTTCGCCATGAATCGTTTTAATCAAGTGGAGGTGAAGAGTCCCCCAGTCAGAGTAGTCTTTGTCGTTTCTGCACAAAGAGCATGGACAACACATGAATCCCTTTGGGTTCTTGTTGGCTTTGACCACTTCGAGAAAAGCTTGCATGCCAGCAATGTACTCAGGATCGTCGTCGGCGTTCATCCATTGCCGATTCATCTGCATCATATTAAGTCCACAAATTATTTCCTTTAAATCGAGAATGAAAAGAGTGAGTTTGATGATGTATTCCGTTATAAACTAGATGATGAGAACTGAGGCCTACCTACATTCTTCCTTAACATGTTGATCATCTCAACACAATACGTGAATTCATAAATGTGTTTGAAGCAGAGGTTCAAAAGCTAGAAGCTGACTAGTTTTAGCTTGGGACTTGTACTCATTGCTATTGATGCTGTGCCTTGTAATAGCCATGAAGTGACCTCATTGTACCACAACCGCGACAATCATTGCATCCTATGTGAACTACATACATCTGGCCATTTCTTGTGATACAATGACATACAGAGGTCACCGATGGCCATTTTGATCTCCATTATTAATGACCATACTTTTTATAAACTAACTTCTAAAAAATTAGCTAAATGCAAAATTAAAATTAGTTCTATGTTTCATTATATAAAAAAGTAAACAAAGACAAAGATGAAGAAGGGTGAATTTGATGATGTATTCCGTTATGAACTAGATTATGAGAACCGGAGGCTTACCTACATTCTTACTGAACATGTTGATCATCTCAACACAATACATGAATTCATAAATGTGTTTGAAGCAGAGGTTCAAAGCTAGAAGTCGACTAGTTTTAGCTTGGGACTTGTGATACAATGACATAGAGGTCACCGATGGCCATTTTGATCTCCATTATTAATGACCATACTTTTATAAACTAACTTCTAAAAATTAGCTAAATGCAAAATTAAAATTAGTTCTATGTTTCATTATATCAAAAAGTAAACAAAGACAAAGATGAAGAAGGGTGAATTTGATGATGTATTCCGTTATGAACTAGATGATGAGAACCGGAGGCTTACCTACATTCTTACTGAACATGTTGATCATCTCAACACAATACGTGAATTCATAAATGTGTTTGAAGCAGAGGTTCAAAAGCTAGAAGCTGACTAGTTTTAGCTTGGGACTTGTGATACTATGACATGTGAGGTCACCGATGACCATTTTGATCTCCATTATTAATGACCATATTTTTTATAAACTAACTTCTATAAAATTAGCTAAATGTAAAATCATAATTAGTTCTATGTATCATTATATCAAAAAGTAAAATTCAATTTTCTCTACATCAATATAAAAGATAACAAGACAATGCTAGTGTTTAGCCAACCACTTTTTTTCTAAATCTAAAGTATATAAATAACCTCATCTCTCATTAGCTCCTCCCACCTAGGATTTAAGATTTCTATTTTCTCCATCTCTAAAATATATAAAAACAATTAATCACAACAAATGATGGGAGGAAGAAGAATCAAACCTCGGCAACACTTTAGAGGAGAGAAATCTTCACAAATACATGAACAAAAAATTCAGCAGCACCTCTCTAAGGTTGAGGCGCCATGGAGGAGGAGCTTGAGCTTTTGGTGAAGAATGGCTCGGGCAAGAGAAAGAGGAAGAAGAAGCTGGATTTATATGGCGCCGGCTATTAGTCCCGGGTGGAGTTACCAACCGAGACTAAAGGGCTCCCTTTAGTCCCGGTTGGTAACTCCACCCGACTAAAGAATTAGCACCGGGTGGAATTACCAACCGAGACTAAAGGGGTACCCTTTAGTCTCGGTTGGTAATTCCAGCCGGTGCTAAAAGCCCGCGTCAATCATTGCGGGAAAATGACGTTGGGAGCCAGCCCTTTTGTCACGGTTGGTTATACCAATCGGGACTAAAGGGGGTGTCTCCAACCAGCATTTCAGGCCACGTCGACGAAAGGCCTTTAGTCCCGGCTCAAAAGTTGAACCGGGACTAAAAACCCGAACCAAAGCCTCCCTCTCCACCGGTGGTAGTTTGCGAAGCAATTAACTAGGGCACTAACTCCCATGAAAAGGGAAAATAAACAATTGATTTGTAATACAATTGAATACAGAAAAGTACTTCCACGTAATTCTAGTAGCAATTTTCTGCAACCAGCAACCATATTACCAATTTACTTTCACACATGACATTTATGTGCGAGCCATGTGTTAAAGTTTGCGCACTGCATCAGTTCCTCCTCGCTTCATATAAAAAACGTAACACAGTTTCATCTTCATCATTCAACTCAAAACTCAAATACAAGCTGGAGAGTGAAGCAACTTGTACTACAAAAAAATCAAGGTAGAGAGCGTATACAGAACGTGTGGCGTTGGAATTGTGGGCATCAGGTACAAGGGATCCTAGCATGGTACCATGGAGAGGTACACTATGGTGGAGAAAGATTAATTAACAGCATTGTTAATTCAGCCGTCGAAAAGGTACACTATGGTGGAGAAAAATTGAAAGCTCAAGCTAGGCAACAAACGACTACCCTGCTCAAGCTCAAGTTATCAAAAATAGACGGTGAAATGTTGGGACCAGATAATTTGAGACGATGAATCAAATAATCATATATCGTAGACTTGTGTGTCTTATGCCTCCCGTGCTAGTTATATAATTATTTTTTTAACACTACTAGATGGGAGAAATTTTAGAGTGCTTGTTTTTCTTGAGCCGTCCGTACGACGAAATCCAATGGTCGAAGTATCAAGAGTACCAGGAAGTTCCTATGAGCAAATATTAGGAAGTACAGTACCAATTTAGTGAGACCATAACAAATTTTAATTAATATTGTTAATTCAGAAATGGCATATGAGTAATTTCCCATGTCTTCCTCGTTTTCTCCTTTCTCTTTCTGCTTTGCCAGCCGGCCAAATCTGTCACCGCCGGTCTACAGTTGGCAACAAGAACTAAGTAAAATTGTTTACCTAAGACCTAATCTTATCTCATACATTTTCAATTTTTTATTTTCTGTGATTTTTCAATTCAATCCGCTAATGGTGGATGTGCGGAGGCAGCGGCCGATGCCGCCGCGGCTGCTGTTCCCTACCGTCGATGCCTCGTGACCATGCGCTGGTTTTGGGCCCCTCACTCTGCGCGCGGCGCAATCATGGCTGCGGAAGACGGTTGCGAAATGCACCAGCTCTACCCCGTCACCGGCAAGCGCACGCTGCTCCCCACCTGTCTTCTCGCTGCCACTCATCTTCCACGTCGAGGGCTTCTACCCTCCAGGTCCGCTAGGCGGCGGTTGCGCCCCCGTCGATGCCATGTTCCAGTCTTCCAGAAAGCTGTCCCCAGCAGCGAGATGATGCAGGTGGCGTTGTCTGCGTTCAGGTCCTTCTTCCTTTCCTCCGGTGGTGCGAAAGGAATCTGGCGCTGCCATGCCTGCACAAGCCGCAGGGAGGAATCCAGCTCCTCCTTTGCACGGGGTTGAAAGCGTGCGGTGTGAGACAGACGAAAGGGGAAGGAGAAGGAAGAGAGAGGATAAGAAGATTACCATAATGCCCTTTTCAAAATTAGATTAACTTTTTAATTAATTAAGTGGTGGAAAAAATTAAAACACTTGGTACTTCCTAATACTGCAGAAGCACTGTAAAAAATCTCGCTAAGAGAGAAATTCCCTGTTCCCACAGCAGACTTCGTGTGTGTGCAGGTGCAACCATATTAGTTCTCCCAGGACGACTGAGTTAAATCAATGGCACCACTAACCAGAATCTGGGCTACCTAATTGCAACATATTGTATAGGCAACTATATAATTTCACTGTCAAGCTTGTTTAAAATTGACCTATTTTCAGGGCTTGATTCGTTCTTCCTTTTCCAGTGAGGAGGAGATTTGTTTAACTACCGGATGAGAGATCAAAGGGCTCCTTCTGTTGTTTTTAAGCCGTTGGGTACAAAATCCACCTAACCGTGGGTTTCATTAACAGTACCAAACCCTTTTAAATTGCTCCAATCTTGGAGCTTTAGCATATATAGGAGTATATAGGTGTCTCCGTCTCCTACCCAATTCTTGTGCTAGTAACCAGATATAAGAAGAGCGGTGTAGGACAGAGGTAATCCATGGTCTTGGCCATGATGAAGTTTACGTTACAAATAGGACTTGGAGACACTAGGAACATCATCAGTGGTGCCCAAGAAAAGAATTGCAATGCTAACGTACATTCCAACCCGATGTGCCAGTCCATAACACACTCAAGGAATTTTGGACAACTTGTAAGCATATATAGATCCTAATACGCAGAGAAACACCAGTGATGCTAACTCAAATATGGCTTCCACAATAGCAGTCATCAGGGTCAGAATCAGCAGGATGCGGACAATGGCATCTCGATCTGTAATATGGAGGTATAATTCCAACAAATACACCATAATAATGACTGACCATGATAATCAAAAGCATAAAAAATTAAATTGTCTGTATTGTTTTAGTTTTGGAGGTCAATTTGTCTTCGAATACAACTCAATATGGGTTGAGATCCAGATGCATCCAATTATGGTAGGGGCAATATACAAAAGGTGCACCCATTATTGTATTTATTTCTGTGTATCAGTAGTAGTGTACTAATTTGGGTCTGAATAAAATAAGAATATTAAATGGAGGGGATGCTTAATTGAAATGGATTTGCTTTAGGTTCCAGAAGCTCAGTCCCAACCCATAATTTTCATAGGTAGTGTCAATACTGCTACATAAACAAGACATCACTTTCGAAATTGCACTCTACAACCCATGATTTCTTAGTGCGGGTCCTTAATAATTTCATCATCTCTCCCTCTCAACCAACCATATTTGTTCCTTGTCAGTTATGAAGATATCATTTTCTCCCAATGCAAGATTTGGCAATGTCTAGTGCATAGGTCATCATGTTGACACTGAGTCTTCAATGAGACCCAGTTTCCTAATCTTTCCAGTTCTCTCTCTCATTTAATATAGTGACACATAAGCTAAAAATCCTATGTGACGATACAATAATGCTATGAAAACCGTCCTAGTTGGAGGGTTGGGACTGCCCCTGTATATATGCACAACTAACAAGTCCCACATTTGAGCTCTAGTGCCATGACACTTCCTCATCACTTTGATCTTCCCCTCATGTTATACTTCTCTATTACCCTGTGTTTTCAGTAGAATGTTTTACAGCTTCCGACAGAAACATGACAATAGTGCTTGCTGTAGGAGTGGAAGGCACTGGGATCACTCAAGGCGCAACCAGTTAATCATAACCAACTCCTCGCGCTCTGTCCACATCTTATTACTGAAGCCAGATTAAACGAATGAGACCTGATGCACAATGGTGTACATTCAGTAGCTGACCTTATGCTCAATTGTGTACATTCAGCTACTACACATTTTCTTCATGTTGTCAAGGATCAAACCTCAGTAGCTTGAGTGGTACGAGTAGTTTTCATGTCTGTTAATGTTGTTCAATCATCTACAGGCTACTAGGTTTAAAAAAGCATCTAGAGGCTACTGTTTAATCTGTTCCTTCATTCGAACAAAAGTTAATCGTTAGCCTGTTAGCGTAAAAATAATCTATCACTTGACAAACACGGTTAACACGAGTAGTATTACACTATTTGCATCTTTTTTTTTGATGGAGGACGGACACTGTTAACATCTGAAATGGATTGTGCAAGGCTCCAGCTTGATCATTTAATTATATGCATATTGATTATTACCATATTAGAAACATAAGTAAGAAAAAATTATTGCATGAACAAAGATTACACTGGTGGAGAGGGAGGCTTTGGTTCGGGCCTTTAGTCCCGGTTCAACTTTGGAGCCGGGACTAAAGGCCTTTCGTCGACGTGACCCGAAATGCTGGTTGGAGACACCCCTTTAGTCCCGGTTGGTATAACCAACCGTGACAAAAGGGCTAGCTCTCAACGTCACTTTCCCGCAATGATTGACGCGGGCTTTTAGCACCAGCTGGCATTACCAACCGAGACTAAAGGGTACCCCTTTAGTCTCGGTTGGTAATTCCACCCGGTGCTAATGCTTTAGTCCCGGGTGGAGTTACCAACCGAGACTAAAGGGTACCCTTTAGTCTCGGTTGGTAAATCCACCCGGGACTAAAAGCCGGCGCCCTATAAATCCAGCTTCTTCTTCCTCTTTCTCTTGCCCGAGCCATTCTTCACCAAGAACTCAAGCTCCTCCTCCATGGCGCCTCAACCTTAGAGAGGTGCTGCTGAATTTTTTCTTCATGTATTTGTGAAGATTTCTCTCCTCTAAAGTGTTGCCGAGGTTTGATTCTTCTTCCTCCCATCATTTGTTGTGATTAATTGTTTTTATATATTTTAGAGATGGAGAAAATAGAAATCTTAAATCCTAGGTGGGAGGAGCTAATGAGAGATGAGGTTATTTATATACTTTAGATTTAGAAAAAAGTGGTTGGCTAAACACTAGCATTGTCTTGTTATCTTTTTATATTGATGCAGAGAAAATTGAATTTTACTTTTTATATAATGATACATAGAACTAATTATGATTTTACATTTAGCTAATTTTTTAGAAGTTAGTTTATAAAAAATATGGTCATTAATAATGGAGATCAAAATGGCCATCGGTGACCTATGTCATTGTATCACAAGTCCCAAGCTAAAACTAGTCGACTTCTAGCTTTTGAACCTCTGCTTCAAACACATTTATGAATTCACGTATTGTGTTGAGATGATCAACATGTTCGGGAAGAATGTAGGTAGGCCTCGGTTCTCATCATCTAGTTCATAACGAATACATCATCAAATTCACCCTTCTTCATCTTTGTCTTTGTTTACTTTTGATATAATGAAACATAGAACTAATTATAATTTTGCATTTAGCTAATTTTTTGAAGTTAGTTTATAAAAAGTATGGTCATTAATAATGGAGATCAAAATGGCCATCGGTGACCTCATGTCATTGTATCACAAGAAATGGCAGATGTATGTAGTTCACATAGGATGCAATGATTGTCGGTTGTGGTACAATGACATACATAGATGAGGTCACATGGCTATTACAATCACGACATCAATAGCAATGAGTACAAGTCCCAAGCTAAAACTAGTCGACTTCTAGCTTTTGAACCTCCTTCAAACACATTTATGAATTCACGTATGTGTTGAGATGATCAACATGTTCGGAAGAATGTAGGTAGGCCTCCAGTTCTCATCATCTAGTTCATAACGGAATACATCATCAAACTCACCCTTCTTCATCTCTTTGTTATTGATTTAAAGGAAATAATTTGTGGACTTAATATGATGCGATGAACGCAATGGATGAAGACGATCCCATATTCTGGCATGCAAGCTTTTCAAAAAAGCCAAGAACCCAAAGGATTCATGTGTTGTCCATGCTCTTTGTGCGAAGCGACAAAGACTACTCGGAGGACTCTTCACCTCCACTTGATTAAAAGCAGTTCATGGCGAACTATGTGCTTTGGACCATGGTGAAGAGGGGTTGTGATGGAAGAACGAAGATGAGGAGGATGATAATAACATTCTGGGCGGGCATGAGGCAAGATTTTGCGGATACTTTAATGGAAGATCTGACGAAGAGAGATCTGGGAAGAAGGCCATGTTGATGATCTTGGTCAAGTTCTAAAAGATGCACAAAGGGAGTGAAAATGATAATGAAAAGGCAAAGTTGCGTCATATGATAGAAGATCATAGAAAACTATTGTACCCAGTTAAAACGGTCACAAAAAGCTTGTACTACACTTGAAATGTTGCAATGGAAGGCAAAATATGGTGTGTCGATAAAGCATTTGAGGGGATGCTAAAAATTGTGAAGGACAAGCTTCCGAGAACAATGAATTACCGTCGACAACATATGAAGTGAAGCAGATGTGCCCTTTGGGGTTGGAGGTTCGAAGATCCATACCGCCTAATGATTGCATCCTATATCGAGGCAAGGAACACGAATTTGGAAGCTTGTCACGTGTGCGCTACGTTATAAGATCCGGAGATGATGATCTGGTGCTCTCGAGGACACCTCCCAAGATGAAAATAGCGAAGGTTATGTGGTATTTTCCTATAATACCACGTTTGAAGCGTTGTTCAGAACAAAGAAATGCTAAGTTGATGACATGGCACAAAAGCGATCGTAAGCAAGACCACATCTTTGAGACATCCGGAGATGGGTCTCAATGGAGAAAGATTGATAGAAAATACAAAGATTTTCTTTGGGAAGCAAGAAACATAAGATTTGGTTTAAGCACGGATGGTTTCAATCCATTTGGTGAGTTTAGCGATGGTCATAGCACTTGACACTATGCATGTTCAACCTTCGGTTGGATGTGCATGAGCGAAAGTTCATTATGATGCGGTGCTAATCCAAGGTCCAAAACAACCTAGCGACATTGATGTGTATCTAAGACCATTGGTTGATGAACTATTACTGCTATGGAAGAAAGAAGAATGTATGTGTGTGGGATGAGAATAAGAACTTCAACCTAGCATTGTTATTCATTACCATCAACGATTGGCCTTTTTAACCTATCTGGGCACTCAAACAAGGGATATCGGACTGCATTTTACATAATGATATTCATCGAAAAATTGTAAGAAGGTTGTGTATATGGGTCATCGCTTTCTTCGAGAAGCATCCCTTAAGGAAGAAAGGTTTGCATTGGAAAGGAAAGGCGATCATCATTAAAGCCCCCATTTTAAAGGAGAGGAGATATTTGAGATGGTAAAGGATCTAAGGGTTGTCTTTGGAAAGGGTGATGGTAGTGAACTGTTCCACATGATGCTAACGGCGTGCACCAATGTGGAAGAAGAAATCTATATTTTGGGAGTTACCTTATTGGGAAATTCTTGAGGTCCAGGAGCGCTATTGATGCACTTGACGAAGAATCTTTGTGTGAATGTCCTAGGCTTCTTGGGTTGTTACAATAACTCTAAGGATACATTGGAAGCGGGACCTGAAAAATATCCATAGGAATGAAGCACCTCCGATAGAGGTTGATGAAGAAGCGAGATCTGAAGAGGTTGAGGAGGAAGAACAAGATTACTTAGGTCATGCTAGTTACACCGAGCAAGGAAGAGAAGGACATCATGTTTGATTGCCTAAATAGTATGAAGGTTCCATCGGCTACTCATCGAATATAAAAGGGATAATAAATATGAAAGATAAGAAGTTCACAAATCTAAAGGCCCAGGCCACATGTTGATGACGATTCGATTGCGTTGAGGGTGTTCTACCGAGAAATACGATTAGCGCTGTAGCATTTATCTATGAATTTTATCCCTCACATTTATTAGAAAAGAACTAAATGATGTTGTATTGTTTATATTGGCATTTCCACCTTCATTCTTGGTGAATCTATGAATCTCTGGTGCACCTTGTGAAAATATGCAAAGAAACCACTCTAGAAGACTGGAGGCTGAACTCAACGTGACTTAGCACCCAAGAAAGAAGCATCTAGAAGAGGAGGCGGACCATGGGCGAGTGGGGAGGCGGACCCGACTCGCAGGTGGTGGGCGACACGAGGGAGGCTACTAGGAATGTTCACCATTGGAAGGAAACATGTTTAGGTGGTTTGATTTGTTCACTATAAAGCACACCCAGGCTGTCTGAACTCAACAGATCAAGTCATCGTCGAGACACTCGCCCTAGAAACACCATATAGCAGTAACTAGCTAGTCTAGATCTAGGAGGAAATTCTACTTGGCTCATCAAATTGGTGATCGAGATAATCTAGCTTGCTCAGTTCTTATCTAGTTCCTTACATTTATTGTTAGACATGTTCTTATCAATGATTATATTCAACATTATATGCTTTGGTGTTTATTATGATTACATGTTTAGCATAGTTGATTTGCCTTTATATTCATGTATGGAGTCAGATAGCCCTCACCTAGATCATTTGTTAACATAGGTGAGCATAGACAATAATGGTGCTTATATTGTATAGATTGCACCTATATGGGATATGGTAGATCGTGGTGGTGACAACACTATTGAGTCCTTTGCCATGTATAGGACTAGTGGAGCCATAGTTTGGGTTGTTTCAAGTTTCATGATCCTCCGATAGTCTCCCATGCATTGATAGTTCTTCTTCCATGATTGCTAAATGTTTGCACTAATCATAGATTGACATATAGTTTAGAATTACCAAGGCCCTCTAGCTAGACTTTGCTATGTTCCTCTTGCTATAATGACACTCTAGCTGCTCATGATGTTCTTGAACAATGCTATCATTATCTATATTTGTCTTAATTTATAGCAATTGATATATTTTGGCCTCTACATTTACGATGATGAGCAATAGCTATTATGGATTAGAAAGACTTCTTTCCTTGGTAGAATATATGATGAGTTTTACTGTTAAAATGCTACAATGGTATATTCATATAGTGTGATACCTTTATATATCTTCTTTTCTAGATCCAAGGCATGTGAGTACCATATCCATGCGTTTGAGTCGACAACCTATATCGATTTGCTATGAATTAGAATTCACCTTTTTTTATTGCAACATCCGATATACAGCATCATGTTAAGATATACCTATTTAGTGCCATCGATATGGATCTTATCCATTTCTCGATGGCGTTACAATGTCAACAAATATTTTTGGTGGTCAGGGAAAGAAAGTCTGCCTAGATGAAAAAGTTTGATAGCATGCATGCATCTCTCACATAATGTATCGAATCCAAATAATCATTGCTTAAAGCGCTTATCCACTTTTGTCTATCTTATTTGAAATGTATGAATGAATCTTGAAAACCCTTCGATGGGAAAATCTTAAGGAAGGCGAGGTCAAAGCTTAGGTCTCGATTCTCAACCCGACTTCGCCGGGAGATTCACGTTCCCACTTGAGTAAAGGAAACAAGTCCCTTCCCTCCTTGCACCTCGGCAACATTTCTTGGTCGGCTCCAGTAGATGCGCTTTGAGCTCAAGCTGCCGATCAACATGGTACAAGCTAGCCTTGTGGAAAAGCTCATGAAGATGCCAACAAACACCAAGGATATTGTTAATTGTACCACAACAATTGCATTTATCTGTATACATAGAACATAGGTGTATAAATTATTATTGAAGTTTTATCTAAATTGTATAAACAAATATATTCTTTATTTCATTTTCATTTCTCTCGGTGACATGACCATTTTTCAAATTTCAAATGGAAATTTTTCATTTCAAATTTCAAAGTGAAATTTTCAATTTTCAAATTCAAAATAGAAAATTTCATTTCAAATTTTTGTGGGTTTAAATTTTGTTATTTCTAAATTGGTATAATTTTTTACAAATTTCAATATAAATTCAAAATTGTTTTTTTTAATTTTATAGAATTGTATTTAAATTTTTGAAAATTCAAAACAAAATTTATTCAATTTCAAAAAAAATTTTTTATTTCATAATTTTCAGTCATAGAAATTTTTTATTCTATTTGAATTTATTAAAAAATTCAAAATTATGTTACTCTTAAAAATAGTTGTCTCATATTGGTATGATTCATAGAAAATTCTAGTCTAGTTATTCTTATAATCTTGTTTATTTAGCTGACTGATTCATAAATTATGCCATGGTCTCATTTTAGCATGATTCATCTCACAAAATATAGTTATTTATATGATCGAAAGTGGCGAAGGATTGGTTGTATCGATCACTTGCTCGATGCAGAGAAGTACTCATACAATGACCTGAGGCGTCACCGGAAGATGGCCTCGGGTACTCGCATGGACCTAGCTATGGTGAAGCGAGGAACAATAGATTGCTAATGCGCGGCTTCTTGACACGAGGATGTCTCGACAAAAGTAATACCTCTTGAGTCTCATAAATCCTTAATTGTGGATAGCTCCATCAATCAAGGACATGATCGTCACATGAAGAGACAAGGCCAATGCCAGTCTGACGCCATCCGTGGCAAAAAGCGAACATGAGTGCCTCCCACAAGATCATGATGTCTGGCTCATGCCTTCGAGGATGGATCTCCCTTTGCCCAGGGTGGCTCGATTCTAGAAATAAATAGAAATTGTATATATTCTCTCAATCGATTCATAGAAATTACTATTTATTCTAGATGGATACTAGAATAAATAGAAATTATTGATTCTCATAAATTAAATGATTCATGAAAATTGTTTTATTCTAGATGGATAGAAAACATAGAAATTATTGTATATTCTCAAAATTGTGTTTCATAGAAAACTTTATTCTAGATGGATACTAGAAATACATAAATTATTGTATTCTCATAAATTAAATAGATTCATTACTTATTCTAGATGGATACTAGAAATATAGAAATTATTGTATATTCTCATAAATTAAAGATTCATAGAAATTCTGTTTATTCTAGATGGATATTAGAAATACATATATTGTATATTCTCATAAAGTGTGATTCATAGAAAATTACTGCATTCTAGATGGATACTAGAAATACATAGAAATTATTGTATATTCTCATAAATTTGTGTCGATTCATAGAAAATTACTGTTTATTCTTGATTCATAGATAGAATTCTTGTATATTCTCATAAATTCATGTCGATTCATGAAAATTACTTAATTCTTGTTGATTCTAGAAAATAGAAAAAATATTGTATATTCTCATAAATTAGGTATGATTCATAGAAAATTCGTTTATTCTAGATGGATAACTTGGCAGATGAAAATTATGGAGAATTATTGCTCAGCGGTGCAAATGCCTGCAACCTACAAGAGACATTATTCTAAATATGATCGGTGAAGGAGGCGTCATTGACTTTTCAAATGAGGAAGACATAGCCGACTCGAAAATAATGAGGACCTTGAGGATGCTAATGCGAAGGTTCCAAGCAGGTATACATATCATGCATTAAGTTCATTAGTATTAATTGATAACCATCATAAATATCGAATATGACTTGACTTCGGATCGGCTCGAAAAAGTCCAAGAGGTCGTGCAACTAATCGTCGGTGATGTGATGTATCGTATCCGGGTGTCAAACGCCATGAGCTCAAAAAATCAAGGACAAGTTCGTCAATGTGGGGCCATTGTAAGGGACAACGTGCCCATCAAGTATAGAGAATGGAAGGAAAACCAAGTAATCATCATGGTTCCGCGATAAAAAGACCGTGGAATGATGTGCTAAAACACTTCACACTTCACAGCGTCGACAAACCTTGTTAAAGGTTGGACTCTTGAAGATGGCAACTCAATTTCAGAATTTCAAGAAGAAGTTGACTAGAGATTTTATCAAGAACAAGAACTCCAAATTGGGATGAATATCCGAAAGATGATCACTAGTCCTTTGTTGAATACAAGAAAAGTGAAATTTTGCCCAAAGTGGAAACAAGTGAAAGGGAGTACAACCATCGTCTTGGTAGTGGTTCACGGTAGCAATTCCCAAGTGGCGGAAGATGGAACAAGACCTTATCGAAAGCTATCATATCGGTCTTTCAAGCGATCGATCGAATGGTATTAGCATGGGCAGATTGAACCCGGATGATGGTACCCTTGAATTCCATACGTTATGAGAGAAGGCACTTGAGTTAATGAAAAATAGAAGATGTCGAGCGGTAGATTGAAGGTTGTGAGAAATGGATGAGCTCACTATGGCACTCGGAATCCGAACACCGGGACATTGCGCTACGGGTGGTGCGTGGATATGCTTTCAAGGAAACCTCGATAGCTATAAAGTCGCAAAAGAAGAAAAGGCGAGAGGAGCATTGGCGCCAAATGATGGAGCAAAGACTTAAAGAACAAGAAGAAAAGATGCGGTGAGATTGAGCGTGAATGTGATATCTCAAATAGCCCAAACTGAGCACTAAGTACCTCGGATCCAATCATTAGCCCTTGGCTCAGCGGTTGTGCTTCTGGGGTTGCACCAGTGCTTTCATAGAACCACGGGTGCTTACCAGAGGCCTGAAAGGCGACAATCGAAGGAGTTCGAGATGACAACCAACAATACCTGGATTTTCTCTGCCACCCCATGTGCACAAGCCATTCAACATCACAATGCGGTGTAAGTGCTTTTTCACAGGCCGGACTAGCCACGACTGATTCCACCTCTCGGTTTCTGTGGAGGAGATTTGTCACCACAATTTGAAGATCTAGAGCTAGACATCCCAAGAGGTACGGAAAGGACACTCAAGGATGCGGTTCACGGTATCATATTGTGGCCCAAAGCGTTACATTATAATCCCAGACGGAGGATCAATCCCTCCTGATCCCCCCGGCCGACCATCGTCATCTCCTGTCGTCCTCACGACCTTCAATATCACCTCGCTCACCGTCTACACAAGAACCATTATTCAATTGGAGGTGCGAGCTCCCATGATATTGACATCAATCCCGAATCACCTCCAAAAGGAAAAACCAATGGCGTGGCCATCAAAAGCGAAAAAACACCAAAGCGCAAAAAACCGCCCACCAAAGCACATCGGAAAAACTACCCACCAAAGCACATCGGAAAAACCGCGAAACCACCGGAAGAAACCACCACTAACGGCAACCGAAAAATCGTGTGAACCTCTTCCAACCGGGCAACCACCAAAGCTGAAAAACCACCACGATAAAGAAAATGGTTGAATCAACAAAGGAAGCTAGCATGGAGCGACGGAAGAAGAACAACGATCGGTGCCCAACATGTGCATGAATTTTCAACAATCGAATACAAACAACAGCGGAGGCAGAAGACCAAACAAGTAGATCCGACCAAACTTGGGTTTTCAAACTAATGAGTGAAAACAACAAGCGATGCCCATAGACTTCGTTGCCTCGGCCTCAATGCACATGAACGAGCTCTAATGTATACACAAGTAGTGCAACTCCTTGATTTCATGGAACAAACAAGGATGCCTTTAAGTGTTGCACTCGGCCATGAAGAACCACCGGGATCCAAGTTTCGAGTATAGATGGCCCTTTCAGCTAGGAAAACCTCTTATCGTAGAACTAGTACTTACTCTCACCTAAGATGTACAAATTTCATGAGTGGTACATGCGGCAATCACTGAAAGGTGTACATAGCATAGGTATGCTTGCTGACCAAGATTTTGCCACAAGGCAACAAGGTGGTCTGGAATTCAAAGATATTTATGAAGTTTACCATCTAGACGCCATGAAAACCGATCTTATCGCCGCTTGTGTCTGTAAGTAAGTGGCGTATTTTTTATGTTTATTAATTAATTTATTACGTATGTGGATTTACTAATTAACTTTGTATTTCATTTTTGGTAGCCTGCAAAAACAAGAGATGCAAAAAGAATATTGCCGATTGGTTTCATGGACCCATCAAAAGTCAACGAGTTTGAGGTCAAGCATCAACCGAGACACAACAATCGCGACAATCTATAGGACCTTGTCTAAGTTTCATGACAAGGATCTCATACTACTACCTTACAGCTGCGAGTATGTGCGATTGCCATCTAATTGTCTTTGCTAATTCTATTTAGTTCTAATTTGTATGACTATTATGACCATGTATGTACAGTTTCCACTGGATTCTTATGATCATTCAAGTCGACAATAGCGTCATGGTGTGGGATTCATTGAGAAAAACCCCATAAGTTACCAAGAACCTTCAAGATATGTTTCAAGAGTAATAATTCTATCTAAGACGTTCTTTTAAATGCAATATTTATTTATATATATATATAGATTGCTTTTACTAACACATTATCTCTCATTAATTTTCCTCAGAGCTTGGGAAAAATTCATTGCAGAGAAAGAAGGTGAATTTAAACCAACAATTACATTCTATACTGATTATCCGGTACGTAATCCAAATAACAACTTCAGATTTGAGAAAATTTAAATTTTATCACACTTATATTTCATAACATTTTCTCCTATCCACTTTAGTGTTTGAGACAGGAACAAGGAAATAATTTATGTGGATACTATGTCTGTGAGCACATACGATGTTTGGCAAGTGCAAAGTCCGGAAATTATGATGTAAGTTAATTAAATAAACCTATTAATAATACATCATTTCCTAACCGCTTCTATATTTAATTGTTGGGTGTAATATATTAACATATTTGCACATTATAGATGGATATGGTTAAGGACGAGGTCATTCAGAAGGATTGTCTTTCGGCGATTCAAGAAAGTCTCTTGGGATTCCTCTTTGAGGAGGTGGTTATTCCAACAGGAAAACATCATTATGATGGATCTAAAAAATCCAATAGAGACTAGAAATTTGAAGTGAACAATATTTTGATGTATAAATACTATCTATTTTGATGTGTATATTTCTAAGTTTATGTAAGTTTATATATAAGTCTAACTGCGTATATGGTATATATAGACAGGTATATACATATATACAAGTTCAAATACGTATACATACATATACGGGTTAGACAAGAATTAGAATATACGCTCAAATCGAAAACAGAAAAAAAAGAGAAACAAGACCCTTTAGTCTCGGTTGGTATTACCAACCGAGACTAAAGGTGGCAGTGTTTGGCGTGCTCTAGTCTCGGTTCGTAATACCACCCGGGACTAAAGGATCCTTTAGTCCCGGTTGGTTCACCCGGGACTAAAGGGGGGTCTTTTGTCTCTCATCATTAGTCCCGATTGAACTTGAGAGACCTATTCCCCTTACCAACCGGGACTAAAGGCCCTCTCCCTACCAGTGTAACTGTCAAAACACATTAATGATGTGTTTTTCTTAAGGAATTACTACTAATATTTCTAAATAAATAAATAGATATATTGTTTATTTATTTAATTCTGGAAGCCCCCTATGCTAAACCCACCCACCCCACCGCACCGGTTTTTGGAATGAAAAGTTCATGTTGAGTCGTTACCCTGTTGTTTCCTCATTTTTTTATTATTTAAGAAAAACTCCACAAAAGGTCGTAGCTGTAACAATAACCTGCCGATGGTACATACACTGGTACACCCATTTATTTATTTAATAACCGAATAAAATACATGGCCACAGAAAGCAGCACAACGAAGTTCGTAAACATGCATGTTGAGGAAGACGTACATGGAGTCGGAAATGGTAGTGTCTGTCATGGAGGGTTGACTGTATCCTCTCGTTCAAACATACTAATATAAGCTCAAAGGCAAGGGCTAGTACCTGACACCTGTCAGTAAGGATATGGGCTCGGCTACTGGCTGCATGCTAGGGCATACCCCGACGTTGCATTGTAGATTGCTGCCAGAGAACCTTCAAGCACATGGAAACAGAGCGGACTAACTGGGGTAGCTTATTGCCATCTTCAAGAGAGCGCTTAGCTCTTCTATTGCATCACAAATGGGCACCGCTGCTATTTGCTCGGATCCTTCTTAGTGGTTTTCAAACAACATGCCTAGTTAATCCTCATGATGCCTCGCGCTCCTACTTTTCGGATACAACTTCGTTCCTTCTTCCACAGACCACTTCTGCAACTCATCTATCTCATGGAGATTGGGGAGCCGATGTCAGCTCTGTCCATATAAATACTAAACTGTGAAAACACATATAGCGAAGTGGTTTGAGGAACCACCTCATCTAGCAATAGTATAAAATGGTGAACCATGAGGTGATTCTATGAGTTTTTTGTGGGGTGAGATCGAGCACTACTTATGATTATATTTATTATGAAGCTACAAGTTGTTCATATGGATCAACCACTTATATTCTCCATATATACCAAAAATGTGAAGAGTAGAAAGGGGATGGATCACCCGTTTCTCTGACCAAATACCTCATAAATATCCTGTAATTAACGTCTTCATGTCGGATTGTAGTTCATGTGGATTCTATTGATTATTGAAATAAATGAAATCAAGTGTCTCACTCAGTTTTCTCTTTGGTCACCAATCTCCGAAAACCATGGTCACGAATTGTGCTAAGCTATGGGACGTAAAAAAAAGAATGGATCTTACTACCGGAAAACGAAAGTATGCCGTGAGCTCATATTTTTGTCATGAGTTTTTTGTCAGGCGCACGGCAAAATGGCATTTTGGCGACAGCCACGACAAAAATTCACGGCAAAATCAGGGCTCACGGGAAAATATCCATTTGCCGTGAGGTTGAAGGTCAGCTCACGGTAAAATAGCTATTTGTCGTGAGCCTGCAGGCCTGCTCACGGCAAAATACCTATTTGTCGTGAGCAATTCAAAATGTTTCCATATCTTTTTTATACAACTTCTGTTGAAGAAATACATCACAATTGTACATCTCGAAAATATCTAACAATAGTATCTAAATTAAATATAGAAGAGACATTTGTGAAGCAGCCCATATCTATATTTATCTTCTATACCCTAAACTTTTACTACTCTCCAGTACAACATGTGTTACTCTATGTTAAAATTTGGTACATTTTTGTATTTTTTCTATATTTAACTAATTAATTGCATTTCAAGCAATTTTTGAGTCAAGTCAATTTTGAATTGCAACTGATACAAATAATAGAAGAAATTTAGCGGAGAAATAATATTTATGTTGTTTCGCGAAATTTGAGACTTTACCTGTAAAATGAAAAGAAATTTCCAAAATCTTGTCTAGGAAACCGATTACAGACACGCGTCCGAGTGATTTGAAAATTCTAAAAAACGCAAATGAAGTCTGAAATAAAAGGAGGTTATGGTAAAAAATTGAGTGAGTTTCGCATATTTTGTCATGCACGATGCTTAGAAACCGAAACATCTCCGAAGAAGTTTGATTCATAGCCAATGTGATATTCAAATTGGAATTTGAATTCCATTTTTTCCTACTCTCCACAAACAACATGTTCTAGCCCATATTAAAATTTGGTAAATTTTGTATGCTATTTTAACTAATTAAATATATTTGATATATATATATATATTGATATTTATTAAAAAAACCCTTTGCCATGGGCCTAAACATGGGCTCACGGCAATAGCCTTATTGGGCTAGCAGGCCCAATAAACCCGCCGGCCCCCTCCCCCCACAAACCCTAGGTTTATAAAGCCGCCCCTCCCCCACCCGCCTCATAACCCAATTCAGTTAAGACAACATCTATTGCTTTTAGTATGCTCATTATTTAATCAGACCACATTAGTGATAGGAATAGTGTAATACTACTATACTCCCTAAAACAAGCAGAAGCATGTCTCATATAGTACATTTTAGCTAGCTTTAAGAGCTGTTTCATTAGATTTTTACTATCGTGGAGCAAATATAATAAAAACAGATTTCAATAAAGATGAAAAATTAACATGCAGCAGTATATATAGTTCATCAATTTTCACCGGGTGGCTTTGATTCAGACTGCCAAAGCACTAACTGGACTTTGTAGCGATAATTCAGAGCTTGACATCGAAGTGTTGAATTTATAGGGTCATACCGCATCAGCTGTTTTTGCTGATGGCTTGCTTTGCTTTAAATGAGCTGTTTTTTTCCTTTTTTGTGAAAATTAATTGTATAGTAACATAGAAAGCAAAAATTAAAGAAGAATGATCAAAATATTCAAGTTGAAGAAGAAATATAGGAAATTTAAGTTTTATGCTTTTCAGTACATAATTGTTAGTTTTTGTTGGAATTGTATAGTAACTCATATGTCTTGCGTCGTCTCCCTCACGAGGCGACTCGAGGGCCAAACCCCCAGCCACCGAACCTCCCACATGCTCCACCAGGTTAGTGTCCTGCTTTGTTCTGCCAACATGCAATGGGCCAACGGCGGCCATAGCAATGGTAGCGGCCAGCAGCCCTTGCATACAACCCGATGCCACTCATTCCAGTGTCACACTTGTTTCTGTATCTCCTCATACAACGTGAGGTCCCTGATCAGCTAGTACGAGCAAGTAGTGTTGCCCTCGTCATGCTGAATGCTGAAGATGAATCTATCTCACATTTCTGTATGTTATATAAAGGGTCTTACAAAAACCGGTCAAGTCAATTACTATTTATCCATAAAATGTTCCGATGGTTGTTGTTGGTTAAAGTTATATGCTTGCATGTATGTTTTTCTGTGTTCAGTTATGACATGGCAAATAAGCTGGTTATATTTTCTTCAGGTTAAATCAGTTAGTTATAAAAAGGTGTGCCGGAGCCTTCTGGCCTTGTGGCTCTCCGGCAAGTCTTCGACCCTCCGGCTTGGTGTGGAGCAGTGTTGACGGTTGTGTGCGGGGGACGTGGAGACCACCTCCCTTGATGGAGAAGCTCCTTAGTGCAGGCGGAATCAAGGTGACCAATGAAGCTTGACGAGTGCCTTTTGTGACCGAGCCGTTGTGGCAACTCAAGTTGCTCCTTGGCAGAGACTTGATGACCGGAAAGCAATACTATTGTGTGGAGTACTTCAACAACGCGGACTAGAGTTGGTTAAGTTCCTACCAATACCACGGGATAAATTGCGCGTCAAGAGTTTGATTTCTCTCATCCCTATTACGTTTTCTCATTTCATACTTGCAATCCTTGCTTTCCTTACTTTTATAGGGTAGTATCTTGATAGGGTTGGCTATAGGTTGCATGCATAACTCTTTGGGATGAGGTTTTCACACTACAAGCCTTGGTTACACATATAGATAGTATGTTCTATCTAGTCTATGTTTGAGCAAGTAGTGGGTGTCAAAGGGGTTTAGGTTTCAAGTTTGCCTAATCCACCCCCTCCCCTCTTAAGCTACGAGCACTGATTCCTTACTCTCCTAGCTACAATACTTCTACTTGCCACCATGTCAATTCTAGTCCTAAGCTAGTAGCTACACATAACCTACAAGAAAACTAACAAGTGCTAGACATATATACAAAATCTCCAAATTTTGAATGGAAAATAAATAAAAGTTTTAAGTGCTGAGAGAAAATGTGTAGGCTAGTAGGACAATCAAATGTGAGAGTTCAATTGCAAGTTTATAAATATGTTGGAACTGTCACACCCATTTTTAGAAACAACAAATATCTAATGCACTCACATGTATGTCAGGATTAATTACTCACACATGTGACAATATATAACAATAGTGAATTATGGCAATGTACATATTTACAAGAGCCCTACCACCAAAAATTTGTGTATGGGAGAAAATAATACAGATTATGACTCGATCTGGAGCTCCGATCCTTATTGACCTTATGTCTAGCTAGCAAAGACGAAAGATGAACAGATGTAGCTAGAACAAATTGATTCTTTGCAAGTCTGATCCTAGTTGCTTCCATCCCCTACAGCACTGTTCTGGGCGTTTCATGTCTAGGGCTATAGCACTACTCAAAACGGGTGCATTAGAGAAAACATGGGGAAAAACTAGATAGATAGCTTAGCTTAGGTTGGTCAATCACTAGGTAACACTCATCGCCCAAATTAATGGGGTGTTTGGATCCACCTGACTAGAAGAAATCAAACTAATTTTAGTCACTTTACAGACTAAACTTCCAAACACCAGGAACTAAAAGGTGACTAAAACTAGTCTAGTCTCTAGTCACTGTAACACCCTAATTTTCAAAAAATTTAATTTTAATAAAATTTATTAGCAACCTTTAATTTGCTCTTAAGGACTATAAGGTTTTCCTTAATTTCTTTTAGGCATTTAATTATTTTCAAAATAAAATAAATTAATCATAGGAGTTTAATGTTGCATACATGCTGATGCATCACTTTTGTGTGTTTGAATTCAAACTTGTATTTGAATTCGTTTGTTTGTAGTGTTTTAAAAAAAATTAAAACCTTTTTCTTTTATCTCCCCTCTCTCCCTTTCTCTTCTGTCCTGTTTTTGCTTTGAAGCCCAATCTCCAGAAGTCCTAAAGGTACCCCTGAGCTCTTCCTCCACAGTGCTCGTCACCTCACAAAGCCAACCGCTCGCCGTCGACTCGACCAGCTCAGCTTCCGCGCTCAACCCGCCTAGCCTTGGCACCGCTGTTTCCGCCCCCACTCCGCCGGCCTAGCCCACCTTGCACCGCAACATCCGGCCCAGCCTAGCATCCGGCCGCCGCAGCACCGCTACAGCGCCATCACGACCGGTCCCGCGTGTCATCCCCCACCTTGAGTCGTCCTCGAGCTGGACTCAAGTCGGAGTCCGCCGCCGCCTCCGACTCCGCCCTGAGCACGCGTCCTCAAGCGTGGCCCGCACGCCAAGGGACCGTCTCGGCCCTATATAAAAGCGCCACGCGGCCTTTGCTCCTTTTCACCGAAACCCTAGCCTGAGCTTCCCGCCGTGAAACCCTAGTCTTGCCGCCGTTGATCTCCGTTGTCACCGCCTCTCCGTCGACGAGGAGACCGCCCTGAGCTTCGTGAGGAGGTGAGCAGGACTCCTCTGCCGCTTGTTGGCGCTCGTGTCTCCGAGTCGTCCAGCCGAGCGCAATACACCACACCAGCCTCGCCGAGTCGCGCGACGTCGTTGTCGCCTGTGGGCCAACCCCGGTGGTTTGGTTGGTTGGTAAATCGCGTGCCTCGCTTCACCTCAGTGCGGTCAGGTGCGAAATCGTGCCCTCTATCTCGAGATCGAGCGAGCTCGCCGGAGCTCTGCCGCTCGCTGCCGTCCGCTGCCGTGCGCCGCTGCTCGCCGCCCGGTCATCGCCGTCTGCCCGCTTGCTCGCGTTTCTAGCCGTTGGATCGCGATCCATCAGATCAGATCAGATCTGACCCGAGTCAACTCGGTCAAGCCGCGGTCAACCTAGCTTTGCTTTGGCTGTTTTACAGTTTAGCCCCTGTGTTCTATAGATTTGCAAGCCAGTCCTTCCACCATATAAGTTTCCTTACGGTTTAGTCCAGTTTTCTTCGTTTTAGCCCAGAAGCTCTAGTTTTGTTGCAGATAGGTCCCTGTATCTTGTTTAGGGTGTATCTTAGTCATTTTAGCTCCGTTTTTAGTGTTCTTTATGTCCATGCGATCGTCTCGACGAATAGATTAGTTTTCTATTGTTTTTGTTCCTATTTTCTATGAGTGGTGTTCTGTTTCTTAATTACTTGTATTGTATGCTTGTATGTTATTGTGTGTGGAGCGTAGTAAGCGATCCATTCGAAATGCCGCCGTTGAAGATCAAGAATGCTTTGAGCAGCAGCACGCTTGGGTTGAAGGCAAGTCCTTGCTGCATTCCCTTTTGTCCTATTACAACATGCATTTTAATTACACAGTATTTACTTTTGCTTGCATTAATGTGATGGGACCTATGCTAAGGTGTGACTAGTGTTGTTTACCTTGTGCCTTGATCAACCGAATTGTTATCTTTATGTTGGGTAGCTTTGCTAGAGCATACTTTGGGTGGTTTAATGGAACAAACTTTTAATCTTGATTTATTTTATGCTATTCATGTCATACAAGAACACTATGCTTGTTTAATCGGAACATGGAGAACCACCCAGGAAAACCGTATAACCACAAGGCATATGGCTCTGCCTTGGCTGAATAACTAGTGACTCTAGTGTTGGGATGACCTTACGATAAGGGCAAGGGAGGCGCCCGGTGGGGTATAGACTCGCTCTAGTAGGGAGTTAGGCTTTTCTAAGACACGGTACCTACTAGGGGACTTTATACTCTGCAACGACTCGGCGAGTTGTTTCACACTAGGGAATCTTCTTAAAGGCCTCGTAGCGTCCCTATGCAACCACACCTCGGTAGTGTGGTATTGTGCCTACTTTTGCACAGTATGGTTGGGTCCAAAACTCTTTGAGTTTTTACGTGACTTGTGGGTAAAGATGTACAACCTTTGCAAAGTGTAAAACTGACTAGTTAGCCGTGCTCACGGTCAAGAGCGGCCTGGACCCTCACATGATTAACTCTATGGAAGATGGACTTTATAAACTTGTGCATTACATTTTATGGTTCTTATGCATCTTTTAAGTGGGTTTGGTATACACTTACACTTGCTAGTAATAGTTGCTTAATAAAACTTGACCAACTAAAATGCTGATCTGCTTTGCAACCACTAGCCTTCCACCATAAAGCCTTGCATGTTGTTTTAGTATCTTTCCCTTGTTGAGTACGACATGTGCTCATGTTTGTTGTTTTTATATTGCATCTACGCAACCCGGCTGCTGCTCAGACAGACATTTTGAGGACTATCATGGTGGATTCGACGAGTTCTAGGTGTTCGTTTCTTCAGTCAACTGCCTGTGGAGGACTTCCGCGTTTTCTTTTTTCCGCTGCTAGCTACTCGGTGTGTTAGATTAAAGACTATCGGTCATGTAATAAAGTTTTAATACTTCCTTTACGATTTTGGCACTGTTTTTGGTATTCACTGAGTCGACGCATGTGTGTAACTTGATCCTGGCGCACATGTGTTTATGCATTCGGGTTTGCCTTTAAATCCGGGTGTGACAGTCACGGGTGACCCAATTAAAGGTGACTAAAAATGTCTCTCTCTCTCCTCATTAATTGCCGCGGGAGAGGAGAGAAAAGGGGGAGAGAGGGAACAATTAATGTGAAGATCAATTAATGCTGACTAATTTTAGTCACACTCCGAACAGGAGACTGACTGACTGACTAAACTTTAGTCCAAGGACTAAATGGATCTAAACACCCTCTAAGATTGTAATTTGGTCAATCACTAGGTAACACTCATCGCCCAAATTAAGATTGTAATTTGGTCCAATAAGGGCATGTTTATTGACTTCTAGCTAGAAAGCAATAATACAAATTTATTGTCCGGCAGAGATCTCTTTTTTCATATAAAAAAATTGTAACATGCACATTATCAGACAACTTATATTCTATAATCCATGGTCCCATTTGCCCACATGGCATGGTATATTAAGAATGTGAAACAATGTTTGTGCGAATATCAAAAATAACAAAACCACGGTGGAACAAAATAATCATGCATGGATATGGCATTACTGAGTGGAAATTAAAGATGGTATACATGTGGGTAGCTCCATTTATCCCACCTTTATCTGCAGATTAACTGGATCCCAAGTTGAGGTAGCTCCATTTATCTAATAGGAAACTTAGCAGTTGCCCATTGGATGCATCGTTGGTGCTCATGATGTCTCCAAGTCCTATATCGGTTGGAGCTTCCTCCATGCATGGACAAGTTCTCAAACACCGGAGAGTTCTTCCATCTCTCACTGATACTTGGAACGCAAGAATTGTAGATCAAATAAGCTGACTCAAGCAGTCTAGCTACAACCCGCTCATGGATGGAATTTTAGAAACAGAATTGCCTTTTGAGTTGCCTTTTGTGCACTTGTGAGTGCTCTCCACGAATTATTGCCCCTCTTAATATTGCACCAGAGTATTTTCATTTTCGGAGGTGCATGCCGTCCACCACCACGCATGTGATGTGTTCTTTCTTCCTTGGTAAGATAAGGACCGATCTTCTCTCTGCTTTTCCACGTTGGGGACAAAGCAGTAAGAAGCTTTACGAATTACGAGAAGGCATATCTTCAGCCTCTTGACCACAGGTCACCGGGCAGACCAGACCATCTTCTTTTCAATGTTAACTAGCTAGATAGCTTAGCTTAAGTTGGTCAATCACTAGGTAACACTCATCGCCCAAATTAAGATTGTAATTTGGTCTAATAAGGGCATTCTAGCTAGAAAGCAATAATACAAATTTATTGTCCGGCAGAGATCTCTTTTTTCATATAAAAAAATGTAACATGCACATTATTCAGCCAACTTATTCTATTCCATGGTCCCATTTGCCCACATGGCATGGTATATTAAGAATCTGAAACAATATTTGTCCGAATATCAAAAATAACAAAACCACGGTGGTACAAAATAATCATGCATGCATATGGCATTTTTGAGTGGAAATTAAAGATGGTATACAAGTTCTCCAACACAGGAGAGTTCTTCCGTCTCTCACTAATATATACTTGGAACGCAAGAATTGTAGATCAAATAAGCTGACTCAAGCAGTCTAGCTACAACCCGCTCATGGATGGGGTTTTAGAAACAGAATGCCTTTTGAGTTGCCTTTTGATGCAATGTTGTTGCTTTATTGATAATTTGTACCAAGACCAATAGACGAATATGGAATTGTGAGAAACACGAATATGGACCAATGTACGTGCGTATACGTATTCTTTTTTTTAGACCCTGCGATATTAGGGGTCGACGCGTTGATCGAGGACCGAGGATTTGGCTTTGGAAAGATTTATGTATGGAGTGCAGATAGCAGCAGCCAGCAGCTCCAGTTCCGAGTAGAATTGGAAAAGGAATCATATTCCGAATTCCACAGTCGCCCATTAGAACTGAATTTTTTTTAAATAATTTGCAACAAAAATTTGAAGTTCGAATCCGTCTCATCCACGGGAAACGCAACCAAATCTTGTTTGTTCAACACACACACTCCGTCTGACCGATAGGTTCCACGTTCCCTTCTTCTCTCTTGGGCTCTTTGTCTTGCAGGTGCATTCGCTTCATGCCATCTCGTGAAACATTATTAAGGTGATACAGATATTTCACAAGAAGCTTCCACCTTTCTCCAATGCTATTATGCTACAGGTCATGAGTGGTGGCTTGAAAGCCAACAGCCTCCCAAGTTCTTCAGTGCTCAAAACCAAACTATTTCAGATATATATTGAACCTGTGATCCAGAATGATACTCCCTCCGTATCGAAATATTTGTTGCCCTTGACTTTTTCTTTCAACTTTGACAATTCGTCTTATTCAAAAAATTATTGCAAATACTCAAAAGTATAAGTCAGTCTTAAAATAGCTACAGTAGCAAAGCATGTAACAAACAAGATAGATTGAACTTGCATAATTTTTTTGAACAAAACGAATGGTCAAAGTTGTAGAAAAAAGTCAATGACGACAAGTATTTCGATACGGAGGGAGTATTTCATTACCAAACTCAATAAATGAATGTAATATTCGTCATAGTAGTTTATCAGAAACCTTCCAAGAGTATAAGGAAGGTTAGTCAATGAGTTCCTTACCAGTTCAAAACCTCAAAGACAGCGCATATTACCCATCAGCACGTTGATCCACCATATAAGAGCAACTCCAACAGTTTGCCAAATTTTACTGAGCAAATTTTAATATTTGGCAACTCCCAAAAACATATAGCAAGTAAAAAATAGTCTCTCTCCAATAGTTTTGCAAATATGACTTGGCAAAAACAAAAAATGGTGGACCCTGAAAAGAAAAAGAAGCGGGAGATCGGACTTGCATGCACCTCGCAAATGCACAGAACGCCTTGGGAACGCTTCACCCTGAAGCGAAGCGGAAGCGTACCGATCGACCAGCTGGACGGCGTCAACCCTAGCTATAGCAACCAGAGCAAGGGTAGCGGTCATACCTGGCCTGGCGATCTGTACCTCCGCCGTGGCGTTCCCATGATTGTGGCCTTGCAGGAGAAAAAAGAGCACACGAAAGAGGGGAGGCCGTGTCGCATGCGGGAGAAAAAGAGGCGCGCGGGCCGCGGGAGAAGGAAAGACACGCGCCAATGCTTCGCGCCCGCGGGAGGAGGCGGCAAAAAAAAAAAAAAAAAACGCGATGCAAACCGCCATGGCAAGGAGTCGGCCGCGCGTATATTTGCACGCGTAGGAGGGAGGGATAGCAACTTGCTATTGATGCCAAGTTGTTTTACCAATCTCTTGGAGGCCCTTTTTTCTTGTTTTGTCAAAAATAGATGGATGCCAAGTTGTTTTGGCAAACTGTTGGAGTTGCTCTAAGTAGGGGAAGGCATACTGTGACTCAGTTTTGTTCAGCAGATTTTTACCTAGTGAACTGAAATAAACAGAGACCGAACCATTCTGAACTCTTCTAACTTAGGCCAATAATGACACCCTGCAGTCAATGGAAAAGGACCTGGACTCCTAGAGGTTATCGTTGAGACTGCCTCTTATAGTTAAACTGCTAGCACAGCCGTACAGCACAGCAGACATATCTCAGCTAGTCAGCTTCTTCCCACCTCTAATGTCGTCCATGTTCCTGGTGTCTCCAGCTCCTATATATTTTTTCTGAGGTACTTCTTGATAAGTGGACGGCATGACTACCTCTCAGGCGCTCCTCCTCTCATGGTGTGGACAAGCCGAAGCGAGCTTTGGTGTGCATATATATATTGCACGGGTCTCATAACTCGCCTGTCGTACTAGGTGCAGTTAGTGCAAAATTATTTATGATCACAATGTCATATATGTCTTATTTTTCTTCAGTTGCTTTGTTATGCACTACATATAGGGAACAATATGTAACACAGACATTAATTTAGAGGCATAGCTGTCAACAGCATCATCATGTTTGTATACAATAAGATGCAAGCCTTGTTCTTAACTCTATTTCAGGCCAATAACGATCTGTAGCCCTGTATTATGGAGAAAGAGTTCTATGTTTTAAGATAGTAAAAAACACACCTGTTAATAGCCAGCATCAATGATCTATCAATACCACAGGAAAGGATAACTTTAATTTATTTACCGCTGTAAAGTTATATGTGGTCTGTCATTAAAAGACGTGTTATCCACTACAGCAATTTCTTTACAGAACATCTTAGTAGTTAGTACCTACTACCTTGCTGCCATCAGCATCATAACTTAATTTTGGCCATTCATATATATAACTGTACATCTACCACAACGGCCATGAAAGGATAGTTGGTGTCAGTTATAGTTTTAGTGGTAGTCTTTTGCATCCCCAACTAACACCTAACAAACTAACACCTTAGATGCTTGGATGCATGTGTTACTTTTGCATGTAATACTACTTTTGCAATCATTGGAGGATCTAGAGGGAGAGAGAAAGAGGAATAAAAGGGTTGGGGTCCACTAGAATTAACACCATTTACCACCTCTTGGGATGTTAGTTTTTTGGGGTGTTACTTGAAACTAACACCAAACTAACACACATGCTTGGATTTTTTGTGTTAGTTTGCTCCAAACTAACACTAGCACATTGCCAACATTTACCACAAAAAAAAAATCTACCACAACATCAAGCAGGTGAGCACCATCAGGGAATATAGATGTCAGCGCATTGGATAAGATACTTATCCATTGGACGTTGGTCCCAATTCTTCTGGCTCAGCCCAGTGCTACCTTGCAGTCTATGGTAAAGGACGGCTGGGCAACCTTTTATTCTCATCACTGAATTACCTGATGCGGGAGTGTTTCATTGCCGAGTCGATTTCTTCCGCGAAACCTTCCACGACGTTCTCGTCGAGACAGCCCCCCTCAATCAGAGCAAAGATGCAGTGGGTACATGCACAACAGCCGTACAGCACAGAATATGCATATGTGGTATCTCAGCTGCTCCCCACCTCTAATGTCGTCGATATTTTCCTGGTGTCTCCAGCTCCTATTTTCTCTCAAGTACATTTTGATAAGTGGATGCAGCGACTACCTCATAGGTGCTCCTCCATGATATGTTGGATAATTTAGACAAGGATGTGGACAAGCCGAAGCAAGCTTTGGTGTGTGCATATATATGTAAACATGGGTTTCAACTCGATCGCCCGTCGTACTAGGTGCAGTTTGTGCAAAATTCTTTGTGATCGAATTGCACATGGCAAATCTTTTCAATTGCTTTGTTTTGCACTATATATAGGGAAGAATGATGTAACACAAACATTTAAAGGCATAGCTGTCAACAAATGTTAGTAGCCTTTCTTTTTTCTAATCGCTGAATTGCCTGATGCTTAAATGTTCATTGCCACAAAATAGTCGATGTCTGATACAGTATCAGTTAAATGCTGATACAAGGTGCTACTAACAGTACGAGTTACATATACTGCATGCATTGTGCCTCTAAAAACCACAACAGTAGGTCTTGAACAGGTGCAGGCACACAGTGCTGACACTGGTAGAGAGCGAGGCTTTGGTTCGGGCCTTTAGTCCCGGTTCAACTTTGGAGCCGGGACTAAAGGCCTTTCGTCGACGCCCGAAATGCTGGTTGGAGACACCCCCTTTAGTCCCGGTTGGTATAACCAACCGTGACAAAAGGGCTGGCTCCCAACGTCTCTTTCCCGCAATGATTGGCGCGGGCTTTTAGTGGGTGGACTTACCAACCGAGACCAAAGGGTCCCCTTTAGTCTCGGTTGTCTCCACCCGGTGCTAATGCTAGTCCCGGTGGAGTTACCAACCGAGACTAAAGGGTACCTTTAGTCTCGGTTGGTAACTCCACCCGGACTCTCACGCCCTATAAATCTAGCTTCTTCTTCCTCTTGCTCTTGCCCGAGCCATTCTTCACCAAGAGCTCAAGCTCCTCCTCCATGGCGCCTCAACCTTAGAGAGGTGTTGCTGAATTTTTTCTTCATCTATTTGTGAAGATTTCTCTCCTCTAAAGTGTTGCCAAGGTTTGATTCTTCTTCCTCCCATTATTTGTTGTGATTAATATTTTTTTATATTTTAGAGATGGAGAAAATAGAAATCTTAAATCCTAGGTGGGAGGAGCTAATAAGAGATGAGGTTATTTATATACTTTAGATTTAGAAAAAAGTGGTTGGCTAAACACTACATTCTCTTGTTATCTTTTAAATTGATGTAGAGAAAATTGAATTTTACTTTTTGATATAATGATACATAGAACTAATTATGATTTTACATTTAGCTAATTTTTTAGAAGTTAGTTTATAAAAAATATGGTCATTAATAATAGAGATAAAAAATAGCCATGAGGTGACCTCTGTATGTCATTGTATCACAAGAAATAGCAAGATGTATGTAGTTCACATAGGATGCAATGATTGTCGCGGTTGTGGTACAATGACATACATACAGATGAGGTCACTTGATGGCTATTACAAGGCACGACATCAATAGCCATGAGTACAAGTCCCAAGCTAAAACTAGTCAGCTTCTAGCTTTTGAACCTCTGCTTCAAACACATTTATGAATTCACATATTGTGTTGAGATGATCAACATGTTCAGGAAGAATGTAGGTAGGCCTCCAGTTCTCATCATCCAGTTCATAACGAAATACATCATCAAACTCACCCTCCTTCATCTTTGTCTTTGTTATTCTAATTTAAAGGAAATAATTTTTGGACTTAATATGATGCGGATGAACGGCAATGGATGAGCGGAGACGATCCGGAGTACATTCTTTGGCATGCAAGCTTTCTCGAAGTGGCCAAAGCCAACAAGAACCCAAAGGATTCATGTGTTGTCCATGCTACGTGTGCGTAAAGCGACAAAGACTACTACCGGGGACTCTTCACCTCCACTTGATTAAAAACGGATTCATGGCGAACTATGTGCTTTGGACCAGGCACGGTGAAAGAGGGGTTGTGATGGAAGAGAACGAAGAAGAGGAGGATGATAATAACATTCCTGATTGGGCCGCGGGGCAAGCTTTTGCGGATACATTAATGGAAGATGCTGAAAAAGAAGAGATACCGGAAGACGGCCATGTTGATGATCTTGGTCAAGTTCTAAAAGATGCACAAAGGGACTGCGAAAATGATAATGAAAAGACAAAGTTGCAGCATATGATAGAAGATCATAGAAAACTATTGTACCCAGATTGCAAACAGGGTCACAAAAAGCTTGGTACTACACTTGAAATGTTGCAATGGAAGGCAAAATATGGTGTGTCTGATAAAGCATTTGATGGGATGCTAAAATTGTGAAGGACAAGCTTCCGAGAACAATGAATTACCGTCGACAACATATGAGCGAAATAGACTATGTGCCCTCGGGGTTGGAGGTTGGAAGATCCATGCTTGCCCTAATGATTGCATCCTATATCGAGGCAAGGAACATGAATTTGGAAGCTTGTCCTGTGCAAAGCGCCACGTTATAAGATCCGAGAGATGATGATCTGGTGCTCTCGAGGACACCTCCCAAGATGACGAAATCTGGCGAAGGTTATGTGGTATTTTCCTATAATACCACGTTTGAAGCGTTGTTCGGGAACAAAGAAAATGCTAAGTTGATGACATGGCACAAAAGCGATCGTAAGCAAGACCACATCTTTGAGACATCCGGCGATGGGTCTCAATGGAGAAAGATTGATAGAAAATACAAAGATTTTGCTGGGAAGCAAGAAACATAAGATTTGGTTTAAGCATGGTTTCAATCCATTTGGTGAGTTTAGCGGGTCATAGCACTTGGCCTGTGACACTATGCATGTTCAACCTTCCGGTTGGATGTGCATGAAGCGAAAGTTCATTATGATGCGGTTAATCCAAGGTCCAAAACAACCGGCAACGACATTGATGTGTATCTAAGACCATTGGTTGATGAACTATTATCGCTATGGAAGAAAGAAGGTGTACGTGTGTGGGATGAGAATAAGCAAGAGAACTTCAACCTACGAGCATTGTTATTCATTACCATCAACGATTGGCCTGCTTTAAGTAACTTATCTGGGCACTAAAACAAGGGATATTGGGCTTGCACCCACTGTTTACATAAAACAGACGGTATTCATCACGAAAAATTGTAAGAAGGTTGTGTATATGGGTCACCATCACTTTCTTCCTGAGAAGCATCCCTTAAGGAAGAAAGGTATGCATTGGAAAGAAAAGGCCGATCATCGTACAAAGCCCCCCCCCCCCATTTTAAAGGAGAGGAGATATTTGAGATGGTAAAGGATCTAAGGGTTGTCTTTGGAAAGGGTGACGGTAGTGAACCTGTTCCGCATGATGCTAACGGGCGTGCACCAATGTGGAAGAAGAAATCTATATTTTGGGAGTTACCTTATTGGGAAATTCTTGAGGTCCGGAACGCAATTGACGTGATGCACTTGACGAAGAATCTTTGTTTGAATGTCCTAGGCTTCTTGGGTTGTTATGGTAACTCTAAGGATACATTGGAAGTCTGACGGGACACGAAAAATATCCATAGGAATGAAGCACCTCCGATAGAGGTTGATGAAGAAGCAGATCCTGAAGAGGTGGAGGAGGAAGAACAAGATTACTTAGGTCCTGCTAGTTACACCCTGAGCAAGGAAGAGAAGGACATCATGTTTGATTGCCTAAACAGTATGAAGGTTCCATCTGGCTACTCATCGAATATAAAAGGGATAATAAATATGAAAGATAAGAAGTTCACAAATCTAAAGGCCCATGGCGCCACATGTTGATAACACGATTACTTCCGGTTGTTGTTGAGGGTGTTCTACCAGAGAAAGTGCGATTAGCGCTCGTAAAGCTTTTGTGCATTTCTCAATGCAATTTCAGAGAAGGCAATCGATCCAAGGAACCTAGTGAAGCTACGAGAATGATGTTGTGCAATGTCTTGTCGCTTTGAGTTGGCATTTCCACCTTCATTCTTCGATATTATGACTCACCTGGTGCACCTTGTGAAAGAGATTACTATTCTTGGACGGTATTCTGCACAACATGTGGCCTTTTGAGAGGTTCATGTCGGTCCTCAAGAAATATGTTCTTAAGACGTGCGTTAGGAAGGAAGCATCGCCAAAGGATATGTAATCGAGGAGGTCATTGAGTTTTGTGTGGACTTTGTCGACTCAATTGACTCGATTGGGGTTCGATATCACGACACGAGGAGGCTACTAGGAAAGGGAACCATTGGAAGGAAAGCATGTTTGAGCAATGATACTGATTTGTTCAATAAAGCACACCTAGTCGTTTCCGCAACAATCAACCTTGGTGACTGTATATTGAGGAACACAAGCAGATTATTTCTTCACAAAATCCAACCAAAACCGAAGCATGGGTTACACGTCATCACTTGGAAAATTTCCCTCATGGTTGAGTGAACAAGTTATTGGTGATTCCATTCACCCACAACTCGCTTTGTTAGCGGGGACCTTCTAGCACAATTGTGAAATTCCAAGCTACGATATAAATGGTTATACTTTTACACAAGAGACCAAGATCGAAAACCACACACCAAAATAGTGGTGTCTCTATAGACGCCATGGACAAATAACAATAACAAGAACTCGTATTATGGTGTCATAGAAGAGATATGGGAGCTTGAGTACGGGCCACTTAACATCCCTCTATTTCTTTGCCAATGGGTAAAACTAACGAGGTGGCATAAGGAAAGATCAATATGGAATGACAATAGTGGACCTGACCAAGATTGGTTTCAAAGATGAACCATTCGTCCTTGCCAAAAATGTGCATCAAGTTTTCTATGTCAAGGATATGACTAGCAAACCAAGAATAAAAATCTCAAGAAGGACCACAAGAGCCAAAGCGACACATTGTTCTTCGGTAAAAGAGTAATCGTGGGAGTCGAGGGCAGACAAATCAGATGACTATGATCAGTTCGATGGCATGCCTCCATTCGCTGTCGAAGTTGACCCAAGCATACCGCTTGGAAATGAAGAGACACCGTACTTACGTCACGACCATGACCAAGGAACTTTCGTCAAGAAAAGGAACTTCAATCTTGTCTTGTAATGATTAATGTTCAAATCATTTGTGTAATGTTGTATGAGCGTATTCCTTTATGTATTTGAACTAAAACTTGTTAAAGCCTTTCAGATGCCCTATGAGAAGTAACCACAAAGTTCGAGATTTTTCTGAATTAGTTGCGCATTTTTCTTATGTCTTAGGAGACAAATATTGTCGAGTCCGAAAAAGAAAGTAATTATTTCAACTATTAAATTATTTTTTATATAGGAAAGTGAAGGTTGTTAACACTTAATGAAATATAATTTTGCATGGTTCAAATATTAAACTTACCATTTTTAAAAATGTTGCAAAGAGAAAGAATGAGAAATGAGGAGGAAAATGGGAAAAAAACTCAAAGTCCTGCACAAAATAGCCCTTTAGTCCTGGGTGGTGTTACGACCCGAGACAAAAGGGGGGCCTTTTGTCTCGGGTGGTAACACCACTCGAGACTAAAGAGGCAAATTTTCCATTTTGGGGGCTCCTGCGCGAAATCGCCCTTTAGTCCGGGTCGTCTCACCAACCGTGACAAAAGGCCCCTTTATCGTCACGGTTCGTTATGACACAGGACTAAAGGGGGTCTATATAAACAGCGACCCTCCTCCCACTTGGCCACTTTTTCGTCCCCGATCCGCCGCTATCGTCGTCGTCGTGCCCTCCTCCTCCTCCGCCGCCGTCATCTTCAGCCGCCTTCCACGGCCGCCTTGCTCTCCCCCGGAATTCTCTGCGCCCGGCCTCCCGAATCCGGTCCACCCGACCGCCGCCGTGCCCGCCATGCGCCGTCGGCCGGAGACGGCTTCCTCGAGACCTGCCCGGCCTCAAGGCTCCTCCTCGCGTCGGCCTCCTCCCCATCCTCCTCCTCACTGCGTCCTCCCGGCCTCGGCATGCCGCGGCGCCGCCGCCCGGCCGCTGCGTCGTCGCCTCCCGGCGCATCAACATCGTCTGTCCACTCACCGCCTCGTCCCCTGCTGCCTCGCCTTGACCTCACGATCGTCCTCCCAGCGCGTGAGGCGCGCCCTCCCCGACCGCGTGACACCGCCCTGCCCCAAATTTTAATTGGGAGTTTGGGACTTCTTGGCGCAAAACAAATGAATTGTTTGCGTCAGCAATTTTTTTAATTTCATTTGAAGATTAAATTTAAGTATAAAATTGTACTAAATATGTGTATAATAATTCTAATTAAATATGTCTCTCCCAACATCGCGACCGCCATCTCTCCCCGGCTCCCCACTGCCTCCCTCGACGCACCTAGGATCCTGCCGTCGTCTCGCCCCGGCTCCTCGCCGACTCCGGTAGGCGACACTACCGATTCTAGAAATAGATAGAAATTCTTGTATATTCTCATAAATTCGTGTCGATTCATAGAAAATTACTGTTTATTCTAGATGGATACTAGAAATAAATAGAAATTATTGTGTATTCTCATAAATTTGTGTCCATTCATAGAAAATTAGTGTTTATTCTTGTTTATTCCAGAAATAGAGAGAAATTATTGTATATTCTCATAAATTCATGTCGATTCATAGAAAATTACTGTTTATTCTTTTTGATTCTAGAAATAGATACAAATTCTTGTATATTCTCATAAATTCATGTCGATTCATAGAAAATTACTGTTTATTCTAGATGGATAATAGTGACAATGATGAAAGGATTATGGAGGACATTATTGCTCGCGGTTCCTACACGGACGAGGACTGTAACCAGGCAGACAGGTTCCTCAACATAAATATGATCGGTGAAGGAGGCGTCGCCACCGATGACTTTGCAAATAACGAGGAAGACATAGCCGCCGACTCAGAAAATAATGAGGACCTTGAGGATGCTAATGCAGAAGGTTCCAATGAGGTATACATATCATGCATTAAGTTCATTAGTATTAATTTGATAACCCCATTTCTTAGATAAATAAATATTGAATATGCATGGTACTTGTAGGCTTCTGGATCGACGACGAAAAAGTCCAAGACAAGTCGTACACAACTAATTGTCGGCGATGTGATGTATCATATCACGGAGGTGTCAGAGCTTGGCCAGCCTTGTGCTCCAAAAAAACTCAAGGACAAGTTCGTGTCTCAATGCGGGGCCATTGTAAGGGACAACGTGCCCATCAAGTATAGAGAATGGATGGGAAAACCAAGTAATCCATACGTGGTTCCGGACTCAGTAAAAGACCAACTGTGGAATGATGTGCTAAAACACTTCACACTTCAAGGCCGACGCAAACCTTGTTAAGGGTTGGACTCTAGCGAAGATGGCAACTCAATTTCAGAATTTCAAGAAGAAGTTGACTAGAGATTTTATCAAGAACAACCGAACTCCAAATTGGGATGAATATCCAAGATAAAAGATCACCGGAAGTCCTTTGTTGAATACAAGAAAAGTGAAATTTTGCCCAAAAAGTGCAGAAGGGAAGAAAGTGCGATAAGAAAGGGGAGTACAACCATCGCCTTGGTCGAGGTGGTTACGCTGTGGTAGCAATTCCAAGTGGCGGAAGATGGAACAAGACCTTATCGCCAAAGGTATCATATCGCGGTCTTTCACCGCCCGATCGATCAAGAATTGGTATTATGCGCATGGAGGTAGATTGAACCGGATGATGGTACCCTTGAATTCCGCCGTTACGAGAGAAGGCACTTGAGTTAATGAAAAATAGAAGATGTCGAGGCGGTAGATTGAAGGTTGACGGAGAAATGGATGAGCCGCTCGGGAATCCGAACACCTGTGACGCTTGCAGGGGCTACGTGGTGGTGCGTGGAAGTATGCTTTCAAGGAAACCTCGATAGCTATAAAAGTCGCAAAAGAAGAAAAGAGCGAAGAGGAGCATTGGCGCCAAATGATGGAGCAAAGACTTAAAGAACAAGAAGAAAAGATGCAGAGATTGAGCGAGTGGTAACGATATCTCAAATAGCCCAATCTGAACCTTGCTCAAGCATTGGATCCCATCATTAGCCACAAGCTCGCAAAAGCGGTTTGTGCTTCTCTGAGGTTGCACCAAGTGCTTGCATAGAGGTCGCACTGGTGCTTGCAGGCCTGAAGAGCCGAGGCAATCAAAGGAGTTCCGTGGATGACAACCAACAATACCGTGGATTTTCTCTGGTGCACCCCATGAGCTGCACAAGCCATTCGGCAACATCACAATGCAGGTATATATAAATATAATTATTACATGCAATTAGCTCAACTTTGATGCATCACTTAGAAAATGTAATAAATTCCTTATTTCTCTACATAAATAGGTGGCGTATGGAAGTGCTTTGCGCATTTTCCTAGACAGACTAGCCACGACATGTTTGATTCCACTACGCCTCGGTTTACGTGGAGGAGATTTGTCACCACAATTTGAAGATCTAGAGCTAGACATCCTGTGAGGTGACGGGAAAGGACACTCAAGGATGCGGTTCACGGTATCATATTGTGGCCCAAACGTTACATTATAATCCCCGGATGGAGGATCAATCCTCTCTGATCCCTGACCGCGACCATCGTCATCTCCTAGGTCGTCCTCACGACCTTCAATATCACCTCACTCATCGTCTACACAAGAACCATTATTCAATTGAGGTGCGAGCTCCGGCCATGATATTGACATCTATCTCGAATCACCTCCAAAAAGCGAAAAAACCAATGGCGGCAAAGCAAAAGCGCCATCAAAAGCGTAAAAACACCAAAGCACCGCAGAAAAAACCACCCAGCCACCAAAGCACATCAGAAAAACCGCCCAGCCACCAAAGCACATCAGAATAAACCGCGAAACCACCGCAGAAAAAACCACCTAGCCACGAAAGCACAACCGAAAAAACTGTCGGAGCACAGTCTTCCAACCCAGTGCAACCACCAAAGCTGAAAAAACCACCAACGATAAAGAAAATGGTTGAGCCCATCAGCAAAAGGAAGCTAGCATGGGAGACAACAGAAGAAGAAGGAAAAATGACGATCAGTGCCCAACATGTGCATGAATTTTTCAACAATCTGAATACAAAATAGCAACGGAGGGAGCTCGAGAAGACCAAAAAAGTAGATCCAGCCAAACTTGGGTTTTTCAAACTAATGAGTGAAAACAGCAAGAAACTGATGCCCATACTGGCATCGACGTCGTCTAAAGAAGATGCGTCGATGAGCAAACAGACTTACGTTGCCTCCGGCCTTAATGCACATGAACGACCTCTAGCAGAAATGCCTACACAACAAGTAGTGCAGGTCCCTGATTTCATGGAACAAATAAGGATGCCTTTAAGTGCTGCACTCGGCCATGAAGAACCACCCCGGGATCCAAGTTTCGAGTATAGATGGCCCTTTCAGCTAGGAAAACCTCTTATCCGCCAGCGGTACTTAAGCTCTCACCTAAGATGTACAAATTTCATGAGTGGTACATGCAATCAACGAAGGCGTACATAGCATAGGTATGCTTGCTAGACCAAGATTTTGCGTTGAAGGCAACAAGGTGGTCCGGCTGGAATTGAGATATTTATGAAGTTTACCATCACCGATCTTATCGCCGCTTGGTGTCCGTAAGTGGCGATTTTTTTATGTTTATTAATAATTTTATTACGTATGTGGATTTACTAATTAACTTTGTATTTCATTTTTGGTAGCCTGCAAAAACAAGAGATGCAAAAAAAGAATATTGCCAGTATTGGTTTCATGGACCCATCAAAAGTCAACAAGTTTGAGGTCAAGCATCAACCAGACACAACAATCGCGACAATCTATAGGACCTTGTCTAAGTTTCATGACAAGGATCTCATACTACTACCTTACAGCTGCAAGTATGTGCGATTGCCATCTAATTGTCCTTGCTAATTCTATTTAGTTCTAATTTGTATGAGTATTATGACCATGTATATACAGTTTCCACTGGATTCTTATGATCATTCAAGTCGACAATAGCAGCGTCATGGTGTGGGATTCATTGAGAAAAAACACCGCAAGTTACCAAGACCTTCAAAATATGTTTCAAGAGTAATATCTACAAAATATATATATGTAGATTACTTTTACTAACACATTATCTTTCATTAATTTTCCTCAGAGCTTGGGAAAAATTCATTGCAGAGGAAGAAGGTGAATTTAAACCAACAATTACATTCTATACGATTATCCAGACGTAATCCAAATAACAACTTCAGATTTGAGAAATTTTAAATTTTATCACACTTATATTTCATAACATTTTCTCCTATCCACTTTAGTGTTTGAGACAGGAACAAGGAAATAATTTATGTAGATACTATGTCTGTGAGCACATGCGATGTTTGGCAAGTGCAAAGTCCGGAAATTATGATGTAAGTTAATTAAATAAACCTATTAATAATACATCATTTCCTAACCGTTTCTATATTTAATTGTTGGGTGTAATATATTAACATATTTGCACATTATGAGATGGATATGGTTAAGGACGAGGTCATTCGAAGGATCATCTTTCGCGATTCAAGAAAGTCTCTTGGGATTCCTCTTTGAGGAGGTGGTTATTCCAACAGAAAACATCATTATGATGGATCTAAAAATCCAATAGAGACTAGAAATTTGAAGTGAACGATATTTTGATGTATAAATACTATCTATTTTGATGTGTATATTTCTAAGTTTATGTAAGTTTATATATAAGTCTAGCTGCATTATATGGTATATATAGACAGGTATATACATATATACAAGTGCAAACATTATCAGTACATATATGGGTTAGACAACAATTAGAATATACGCTCAAATCGAAAAAGAAAAAAATAGAGCGAGACCTTAGTCAGTCACGGTTGGTATTACCAACCGAGACTAAAGGGGTAGGCGATGCTGGCTGTTCCCCTTTAGTCTCGGTTCGTGTCTGAACCGGGACTAAAGGACCCCTTTAGTCCAGAGTTGGTTCACCCGGGACTGGGGGGCTTGTCTCATCATTAGTCCGGTTGGACTTGAGAGACCTATTCCCTTACCAACCGGGACTAAAGGCCCTCTCCCTACCAGTGTGACAAGCTGTTGCACGAATTATTTGGGCTAGCAAACTGCAGGTTGTTGACGCGAAAATAGGACGTCACCTCCGCGCGCGACACACGTGACTCGGCCCAGATGAGGCGTGCCACCAATCGACCTATTGATTGACAATGGAAAATGTTTGGGCCTTGATGACACGCGTGCGCCAATCGGTCACGGAAAAGTAGGATCGGCCGGCTTGAGAGCGACCGAGGCGCGAGAACGTGGGTAAAGGGATCGGCTAGATCGGCCGATCGTGACGTCAGCATTCGAGTAGGTCTGAATCGGCTGTAGTGTTATAAGCCGACAGGATCTAGATCGAGTGGGGTAAAAAACCACAAGAATTGGTACAAAAACTTGTAGATCTAGCTAATATCGGTAAGGAGTGAATAAAGAACTAGACGAAAACTCATTCGCGGGAGGTTAAAGCCTAGGGTTATTCGGTAACGGTACTCACAAGCTTGCCGGAGATCGATCGATACTGAGCGAACTTGAAGGACGGCGTTGAAGAAAAAAGAAAAACGCAATGGCGAAGTCGCCGAAAAGTAGATGCTGTAAAGTAGATGTTGTAAATTCTAAAGGGTTTGCCGGGAGGCGGTTTGTTTGATATTGGTGTGTACACTTTTTCCGACCACGCAGGGTCGCTATTTATGTCCTGAGGACAACCCGACTCCTAGCCGATTATGGCACTGTTTACTTGCGTCTAAAGAAAACAAACACTACTAAAAATAGAAAAAGACTCATGGAAAAGTCGAACTCTCCTAAAACTGACTCTGACCCGTTGCTAATCGTGGATTGACCCGTCTCCGCCGTGCCTTGCCTTTGGCGTATTTTCTTGAGTTCCGCCTTCTTCCTTCTCATCGGCCGATTCCCTGGTGGACCATCGGCCGATTGGTTGACTCGCCAGCCCATCGATAGAGTTGGACTCTTTTGACCATCGGCGAATCCTGCTGACCGCTCTTCTTTCTCTTCAATCGGCCAATTGCACTACTATTTTCATCGGCTGTTCCTCCTTATCCCTTTTGACCCGTTTTTTCAAAAAACAGTGTCAACACAGGTTACTTCAAAAAATTAATTCTTCACCTGCGTATATTATATATTATCAACCTTGGTTCTGTAATGGCCCATGTGAAGGCCACAGCAGCAACGCTAGACCCGATTAAAAGGCGGTTGTTGATCTACTTCTCTCTTATTGCCTTCTTGATGAGATCTCTATCAAAGAAAATGCATTAATATTGTTAGGATCAATTCAATTTGAGTTAATTCAAACAAGGATGTCTTGTATTGCCTTTACCTGCTGGCTTCAAACTGAGCTTGAATTGCATCCCAATCGGGGGTCCATATCCAATCTTCTTCTCACCGGCTTCCTAGCACCACCAACTCCAGCTCCATTGTTGTGTCCACCCTAGTAGGATTCTAATGAACACAACTGGGATCAGAATTCAGAATGCATATATAAGAGCATCTCCAATAGCTCTTGTATCTGGCCTCCGTTCGGTAAAAAAAAGAAAACGGAGTCAAAATATCGATCCAACAGAATCGGCATCGAGGTGGTCTTCTATCCGCGCTAGCTATTCCCCGACCTCCCCTCGGTATATTTGCCTGGCAGCGCGCGCACACTATCACGGCTCTACCGCGCCTGCTCCCAGTTCCCGCGCTACGCCCCGCCCTAGTTCCCGCGCCCGTGCACTACGATTTCGCCGCTCCCGCGCTTCAGTAGCGCGCGCCTCTACTTATCCTCCACCGATTTGATGAAAATCGCACAAGGTCTGCTCTGCTGAGGGACCAAATCGGCGCCGCCGTGTGCCAAAGGACCAAATCGGGGCCGCCTGGTTCCAGTCTCGGTGCCGCTGTGCTCGCCATGTCCCGGCCGCCTCGTCCCCGTGCTGTGCCGACGAGAGAAGTTGTGTTTCGCCACGATGCTGCTGCCTGGTCATCTCCTGCCCGACAGGTCCCACGAGGATTCGAGGATTTGGAGGCCAGATGCGGTGACGGAACGGAGTTCGCCAACGACATCAACCATGGTAAGATTAAATTTCTGGTGGGCATGGTTCCCTAAGATGTCGAATTTATGATGCTATGGGTCACTGAGATGTCGATGTTCCTTGTTGGGTTGTTGGGAACGGCTGATGGTATGGTTCACTGAGAGGACCAATTGTTGATCTTCCAGGTTGACTAGGTGGTGAATTGTCTAGATGGCTTGTAGGGATAGGATGATTGAAATTTGTTGGTCAACTGAAAATACAGTGTGTAAAAATGTGAAATCACTGCATATAAAATTGAATTTCCTGTGCCAAAAAGGTTGGATGCCCTTGTTCATGAGTGGATGCATATGATTTAGTTCTTTGTCGCAATGATGGTCGATGGTCTGTACTCATATTTTCTTTTGAATCTGACATTTTGTGTAATATTCAAAGATCAAGCTTACCGACATAGTAGAATGTCTTCTCTGTCAAGATACATTTTGTGTAATAGCTCTCTCTTTTGGCCATGCATTGGTTGTATGTTTCGGCAGCAGCAGGCAGTAGTAGTAGGACTAGTAGCCATTGCCCCTTTTTTTACTGCTTTTTCATTATTTGTTTTTTTTGTACATCCAAATACTAATCTCATGTACTGCATGCGACAATTTTACACTGCATTCTTGTCTATGAATCACGAAAGCAATGCAGTAATTACATATTAATCTTTACAGGTGCTATGGATTCAGGCTATTACACTAACCTCCTAGTGACTGATGTAGAAGAGTCTCAAGATCTTTCACCTGCTACAGTCACACCAATTGATCATGGTCCTGCCGCATCTAAAGGATCACAGGGAAGAACAAAAAATTTCAAAGAGGAGGAGGATGTACTTCTTGTGTCTGCTTGGCTAAATGTGGGCATGGATCCGATTCATGGAGTTGATCAGCCACAAGGCTCCTTTTGGGCAAGAATTCATGAATATTTCCATGATAACAAGTCATTTGAGTCAGATCATACACAAGGTTCTTTAATGAATCGTTGGTCTACTATACAGCATGATGTAAATGTCTTTTGCCATTGTGTGACCAGGATTCAGGATAGAAACCAGAGTGGTTGCTCAGTTGATGACAAGGTACATATATTCCTTCCAAACAAATTATGTGTCTTTTATGCCTTTCTGTCACAACTGCAAATTCATGTCTATGTTTGTGTATAAAATCTACAGATTGCAAGCGCATGTGCAATGTTCACAGCAGAAGACAAGAAGCACAGAAAATTTGCCTTGATGCATTGCTGGAGAATTTTGAACGACAAGCCCAAGTGGATGGAAAGACGCAGGCAAATTGCTGGAAAAACAACAGCTGGTAATAAGAAACAGAAGACAAAGGCGAACTCATCCCCGTCGTCACTTGTACCCATGCTAGCACATGCTACTGGCGGTGTTGATGCAGGAGCAGAACAAGATTCTTCAATAAGACCGGTCGGAAAGAAGACAGAGAAAAAAAAAGTTACGCCAACAATCCACCATCGAAGCATTGGACTATCTTGTGGCAAAGTTGAAAGAAGCTGATGCTCAGAAAGATCTGAAGAAAGAAGAGAGATGCAACAAGGCATTTGCTATACAGGAGGAAAAGATCAAGTTGGAGAGAGAGAAATTTGAGTTCCAAAGGGAGCAGGAAGAGGAGAGGATTTTGTCACTAGATTTGAGGAATATGACCTACACACAGCAGGAATACTATGAAGGGCGCCAGCATGAGATCCTTGAAAAACGCCATGCTAGATTACTATAGTTTCTAGAGAATTGTCGAATTAGTTTTGCTTGGAACCTATGCAATGTTTCTGTCATTTGAACCTGTGCACTGTTTCAGTCATTTGAACCTATGCAATGTTTGTCATTTGAACATTTTGTCAGTTCACTAGGAGAATGGATATTGAATTGTTGGTCGTATGCATTTTGTTTACAGCTACATCTCTGGCATATACTCGAATGATTATTAATGAATTAATGAATATCAGTGACAGCTGATTTTGTTGTTGCTGCAGTAATGAAACAAGGGCAATCATTGTTGCTGCTGATGGTGTCGGTGCGTTACAGCGAGGCATCACCGGCATGCATTCATTTGACAATTGTGCTCTTCAGGCACCAGTTCTCAACTGTGATATATGAGTAAGAGTAACTGTAGGAAGGAACAGGAACGATGCACTTTTTTCCAGCCAAGTTAGCATATCATTTGCCATGGTACAAAGTTTTCACAATTGACAAACTGCCAACTTAGTATATGCAAACCGAAATAAATGTTGTAAATAAATATTACAAAATAGTGCTCAGCAAACTCAGATGTTCTCAAATAATTATTAAATGGAGTACACAAAATGAATCTACATTAATCAATATTGTATAACTCTGAATGGTTTTGCCACAAGTGCTCAATCAGGTCCGCCTTAAGTTGATAGTGGGTTTCGTTGTCCTTGATGTTTATGTAATTCTGAAAGAAAGCATTTAGTTCAGGTGCAGCATTATGTGAAACTGATACCCTAGCTCCCATGTCTTCGTAGTTGCAAATATATTGTCCCTCATCGTCGAAGTGATACTCATATTGTCCCTCGTGCTCATCTCGCTCATCTTCAACAATCATGTTATGCATTATGATGCAAGCCATCATAATGTTATGGAGCGTGTCTTCATCCCACAAACGAGCCCGCCCACGAACAATAGCAAAGCGAGATTGTAGAACCCCAAATGCCCTTTCAACATCCTTTCGACATGCTTCTTGTGCCTTTGCAAAATATTTTCTATTATTACCTTGTGGCTCTGGTATGGTCTTGACAAAAGTTGCCCATGACGGATATATGCCATCTGCTAGATAATAACCCATTGAATAATCATGGCCATTGATGTTGTAATTAACTTGTGGACCTTTCCTCTCAGCAAGCCTTGCAATTATTGGAGATCTTTGAAGTACATTGATGTCATTGTGCGAACCAGGCATACCAAAGAATGAATGTCATATCCAAAGATCTTTAGAAGAAACTGCTTCAAGTATAATTGTTGGCTCCTTTTTATGTCCACGGTACATGCCATGCCATGCAATAGGACAATTTTTCCAAACCCAGTGCATACAATCTATGGACCCAAGACAGCTAGGGAAACCTCTGCTGACTCCAATTGCAAATAATCTAGCGGTATCCTCTTCATTAGGCATTCTCATGTACTCCGGTCCAAAAACTTCAACAACGGCTATGGTAAACTTTCTCAAAGCTTCTAGAGCGGTACTCTCACCAATACGAATATACTCATCCAAAGCATCGGCCGCGACGCCATAAGCTATCAAACGAAATGCCGCCACAACCTTATGTAGACAAGATAGTCCTAGGGTACCAGCCGCATTCCTCTTCTACACAAAATAATTGTCATGTTCCATAACAGCATTCATTATGCGCAGGAATACATGTCGTCTCATTCGAAACCTATGTCATAACACAATTAGAAAATTAGCCACATTAATAAAATAAGTCATTAAAAATCACGATAACAAATGTAGTCAAAGATACAAACCTGCGTCTAAAAATATGTGGTCCGAACGTAGGTTTTTCAGAAAAATAGTCTTTAAAAAGAAGTTGATGCCAAAACAGTCTTTCACGATCCACTACATCATGTCCTAGTACAGAAACAATTCGACCCGGATGATTAACCATATCTTCAACTATTATGTGTGTGCCACCAGAAATAATAGCTTTCTTCTTCTCATCATCCGAAGAATCAATCAGTTCATCCATTACAAACTAACTGAATTCGTATCTGAATCCATACTCTACGAAGTTGTCCAATACCTATTGAACCATGCAAGATTTCCGAGTGATTCACAACACGGCAGATCAATCAATTTTCATATTATGGCAGATCAAATCAATTTACAAATCACGAGTAGTAATCAATAGGTCACGTACCTCAAAGCGAATGGAAGGAACGTCCAGCAGCACGCGCGGCCTCCGGACGTCGCCGAGCACATTCAGACGGCGTCTCGTCCAGACGGCGGAGGCGTCTTGGCGGCGGCGTATCCAGGAGGCAAACGATGGATGGGTCACGACGCGGCGTCGTGTCCAGGGGGCAAATGGTCACGATCGGAATAGGATGGATGACGTGGAATCAGTTTTGAATATAACTAATCAAGTTTAGCTAGTCTTTTGGATTAGTCCACGTTTTTAGGTGGTTTTGTATTTTTACAAAAGGGGTAAACTCTTCAAAGATAGCTAAAAGGATACAAGAGCTCTTGGAGTTGCTCTAAGTAACTGGATCGTTAAAACCATATCACCACTTACCATTTAGTACCGGGAAGATCAACTGGTATTAAACTGATAGCGATTGGAGCCAGAGGTGAGAGGCCGAGTTGTGCAAGCCGACACGCGGCGGGGGTCCGAAGCACGCCGGAGAACGGGGACGCCGACCTTGGTGGCCAGGTAGCGCAGCGCCATGGCACCGATCGCCCGGATGTGGTGAGGAAGACGGCACTGGGTAGGAGACATGCACGCGCGTGGCTAGGGTTGGATTCATTTTTCTACCGACGGGAAGGGAATATGTTTTCCTTCTGTTCTTGAAGCTCAAGCGTCTCGGTCTTGACCAATGTGGCTCGTGGGCCGTCCAACTTGGTGGGCTCAAGTAGTTATGTGTACTATACAAACACTTTTTGTTGGTGCTCTAACAAGGCCGTACGTGCAAATCTTGCTGCACTTGTAATTCTCAAAAAAAAAATCTTTCTGCACTTATAAGAAGACGATGGAATGTCTGTACTGTACAAACACTTTTTGTTGGTGCTCTAACAAGGCCGTACGTGCAAATCTTGCTGCACTTGTAATTCTCAAAAAAAAAAAATTTCTGCACCTATAAGAAGACGATGGAATGTCTACCACTTTGGCATGAATCTCTGCTATTGTACGGAATGTCTACCTCAATTGCACAGTGGCTTGTGGCCCTGATCTTTGCTGTTAGTTCTGTTGTGCACTTTCACAAACTAACAGGAGGAGACTGCTGGCCAAATCAAAACGTTTCAGGTACAATGCTTGGAACCTTTGCTCATCGCTGTGTTGCCTTGCCGAGCATGGATTGCAATCGAGCTAGATTTTGGGACAGATGATCTCCTGCGCTGACAAGCACTTAGGTTCGTGCTAGATAGATGAGGCTAGGCAAGGCAAGCATGGTCGCGTAACCTAGCGGACCCCAGATTGTAGATAGGTTGAAGGTGGGTGTTTGCTTCTTCTTTCCTCCCGATGCCTCCAATTCCTAATTGTTTTACAGCGTATGAGCGGTGTAGCAAAACTTAAAATTGGAGAAGGATTGTAAGAGAGTGACTGGAAATAAGTTTTGGATTCTACTACTTTCTGAACTATTATGCTGGAAAAAAAGTCCAATGAAGACGACTAAATTAAAGGCACGCAATATCAATTCTACAGTCGCGCGCTCAGTTTTGTTTGAGTGACCGATCCGACCCCGTGCAGTGAGTCCCCCACACCCACGTGCATGGGCATTATATCTGCATCCCATTCATACACAGACATACTGTCCTGCCCCTCTCTCTCTATCCCATTCTGTTTCTATGCGGGACGCATTTGGCCCTTGCGCACACGCAGTCGCACGCTGGTGTCCTACTGGTGTCCATGTGCTAGTCCTTTTTTTTCTTTTTTTTCTCATTTTCTTTTTTCTTTTTCAACTTTTTATATACCAAGCAAATATTATATGATGTATAAGTCATGTGCATACCTTTGTTGTTAGAAAACAATTATGCGTGTAAATTATTTTGTTTTAGGAAAAAGATATGCATGTAACTAGTCGTTGGGAAAAAATTATGTGTACAACTCATCGTTAGAGAAAAGATTATATGTATAACTAGTCGTTAGGGAAAAAGTTATGTGCATAAATTGTTGTTATAGAAAAAGTTATGCTCACAACTCGTCTTAGAGAAAAAATTATGCATACAAGTTTTTCTTCAAACAATCGTGCATATAAGTTGTACGAATAAGTTCTGCGCGGCATCAAATTTATGCTTACAAATTATGTGATAAAAATTTATAGTTCACAGTTATGTGTCGAAGTTGTGTGTGTAAGTTCAAAAATGAAAAGGTGAAAATGATGTTTGAAAAAGTTATGCGTCTGAGTCATTTTTCAAAAAATTATGAATACAAGTTGTATCCCCGACGGCCATCTCCCGCCGCCGCTCACTCTGGAGGCATCTGTCCACCACCGGGACGGCTAGCTCACCGCCGACCCTCTGGACAGGGCCGTGCGCCCACGCCGGCGGTCGGCCGCACTTCCGCTGACTGCGCCGAGAGGGAGGGGCCGGCTGGGGAGAGATTGGGGGAGTGAGAGACAGGGGAGACCTAGAGTCTATAGATTACATTGCCACAGTTGATCCATCGTTCTTTTGCGTTGCTTTTAATTTATCCATAGTATTAACTGTTGTATAGAAATCATCCGTTGGGAGAGGTGGTTTCCATGGACATTAATTGATCTTTTTCTTTTTTGGAATTTACCCACTAGAAATCTCCATTGGGACTGCCCTAAGGAACTTTTATACAGTCCAGTTATCACTATCTCCTTCCAACATTGCCAGTTTGCCACATAAAACCAAATACCCTTACTGCAAAGCAAGTCCAATATGTAAGATTCAAAGTTTGTTGCTGTGCGTATGACCAATTGAATAATTTGTACCGTGCAACATCAAAGCACATGTCTGGATGTCCTTCTGTCAGTTGCATTGCCAAAGCACACATGTTCATATGCCGTGTCTAATTGTCACTATCTCCTTCCAACATTGCCACATAAAACCAAATACCCTTACTGCAAAGTAAGAGCAGCAGCAGCAACAACATACAGCACCGTCAGCCACTGCACCAACACGTCAAGCCATCCTGCCAGACCACGAATGCAAACGTCACCTCAACATCGGTGGGTCACGGTCCCCGAAATAGCCATGACCATGCAGCATCATGTGAAGCCGCGGCACCAGGTCATCCTCGTCCACAAAATCACACACATATAGTCATGGAAAACCCAGAATTGTAGCACAAACTTCCTCCCAATGCCTCCAACGCCTAATTTCTAAGAGCAGTGTATAAATTAATTGTTGGACATATGCGTCTCTCCAACCGGGACTAATGGTTATTTTTCTACTAGTTACATAATCAACACACTTCTGCACTCTTCATCTCCGGGTTTGGTTCTGGGCTCAATCTGAAGAAGTTGTCTTTGAAACCGACTGCAACAAGTACATATATAAGGGCACCTTTTACCAACAATTACCTCATCATTGAAGTTAGTTGTTTGTTTGTGTTGAAGAATGGGGCTCTGAATTCTTTTAATGTATGAGTGATTGCTCTTCACACCGGATGCGTGGTGATGCTCTAAATTATTTACCTTAATTAAGTATAAGCAAAGAAACATTGCCTCCACAGAACTACATCAAACAACACTAGCACCCATATACAGCTCGAGTTTGACTTTCACAAGAGAAGCATAACCATTGTGACCCATAGAGTGATGCTGCGGATAGAATGCACGATAGACGATAGAGCATCTCATCATATTGTACAACACCGTATTTGTACAACATTAATTGTTGTTGAGTGTGATTATGCACAAAAGAATATAATTAAGACTCTTCTACAGAGACAAAATCCTAACATTCGCAAGGTTACTACAGGAAAATATCAGATCTTAACATCTGAAATTTGCTACCGTCACTTTTTTTTTGTGTGAACAAGCTACATCCCCACATTAGGCAGTCTAAATTATAGCTAGCACAAATGAAACCATAGCCTGTTCAGATCAAGATTTCTGTTTAGTATCAACCACCTCTCCAGCAATGATTAAAATTCATCCGTGAATCAAGGGCATAAAGTTCATCGTTGTGCAATGAATTTTGGAATTTGCTGGGATTTGCTTGCCACATAGCCACTTTGTCCATCATCCGCACATGAATTGGAAGAAACCACCTTGTGTTTTATAGCGGGCAACATGCATGTTCTTTCCCCATGGAAGCGGACAACCTCCATGTTCTTCCCTCCCGATTCCTCCTAGTCCTAATTTTTTGGGAAGCATATGGGAGCAGTGTAGCAAAAACGTACATGAAGTTGGAGGAGATCATAACAGGAAAGAAAGTTTTGGAATCTACTATTATCCAACCAGACTACTTTCTCAGGCCATTCTGATACATCTAAAAGCTCAGCTGTAGAGAGTTTTCTGGCTGCCTTGTCATTGATATATATTATACTGGCATGAACTATATCCTTCCATTCTAAAGGTGTACAACTAATTTATACTGTGGTTAAGCAAAGGGACTTACTCCCTCCGTTTCATAATACTTGTTGTTTTGGCTTTTCTAGATACATTCCTCTTATTATATATCTAGATATAAATATATATCTTGGTGCATGGAAAAATGAATGTATCTAGAAAAGACAAAACGACAAGTATTATGAAACAGAGGGAGTACTACCTTTATTGATCTCTTTTCTTGGTTTCAGATGTTTGGTAGGAGTACTTCTTGTGCTTTTGCTAGCAGGGCAGCAAAGGAATACCAAAGGAGATTAATGGCATGAGGCTAGCTGGAATCTTGATCTTCAATAGATTAAATTACCATTGCATAGACACATAAATGTGCCACAAAAATGACCAGTTATCGCATAACCAGTGGGATAATTTGTTCCACCCACATGTCCATCTTCTTTGCAACACTGATTGCCAAAACACATGTTCCTCAACTGTTCTTTGTGTGCATCAATGGACTAATTGAAGCAGATTTGCATTCACGTATATGGCATTTGATCAAAACAGGCCAGGCTCTCACCATTACTCACAAGACCGATTGTTGCCCTAGCAAACACTCATCAAACGAGCTCAGAGCTAGGTAATCCCAATAACTAAGGCATGTATATATGCAACGCACCCAACAATCAGCATAATAGTTTATGTGGAATGACTAAATGCATGCCTTAGTGTAGAATTCATTCTACACCCATCAGATTTTACTGACCAAACTGATTAGAAATTACTGAACCAAATCGCAGGATTCCTGAACTAGTGAGCGTGGTTCAGTAATTTTCAATGAGTTTGGTCAGTAATTTCTGCTGGGTGTGGAATAGCACATAGGTGTGCGTGTGTGTGTACTGTGTGTGTGTACACTTCCTGATATCATAACATTTGTTGTTGTTTTCTTTTTCTTGCAATATTTTATCATTCGTCTTATTCAAAAATTTATTACAAATGTATGAAAAGATATGTTATTAAAACATCTGTGATGGTAAAGTAAGCCACAAACCAAACAAAGTTTCTAAATAGGAGAATCATCAAATGTTGCAAAAAGAAAGTCAATAGTGGCAAATTAATATTTTGATACGGATAGAGTATTAAATAAAAAGGATAAACACACCATAATGGTGTCGTCGAAACATCAGTGTGTAGGACATCATCACCATCTCTCTGCTTTCTTTGCTCTAGAGCGCTTGGTGGTGCAGGATTGGGGTGTGCCTACGAACACATGAACGGTGTGGTGTGGCCCATAGGCTCGATGCATGCCTCGATGCAAAATATGATTGTGATCTCAGAGTATCAGAGCATGAGGATTAGCATAGGTTGCAATTTAAGCCGAATGCATTTTGAGATCTCAGTGGGAACCCAGAAATATACATATTGCATCTTGGTCGTCCGAATGAGATGAGTCAGCAAGGTTGAGTCTGCGTGTTCGGGAGTCTGGCCTGAGCTAATTAGCATGTGAAATTTTTACGTACTCTGCACTGTACAGTAAACTACTACATGTAAAAACTGTGTGGATTGATTCCTCCTCTATTTGGAGGCCTAAGTCGGAATAATCTACAATTATCCAAAAAAATAGCCTATGGAAATAGACTTTTGCTAAAGTAGGACAATCCAATTCAGGAGCGGATAGCCTATGGAAATAGACTTCTTCTTCTTCTTCCTCTTGCCCTCGCTCTTCTTCTGCTTCTCCTCCCCACTTTCTTTCCTCCCCTTGCTTGATCCAATGGAAGCCGCAAGCCTGCAACCAGTGCGATCTGAACTTCCAGGATGGCCTGCTGCTCGATTCGTGTCTTAGCATGCTTAGCATCCCATTGAGAAATGGTTCTTGACTACCATGCACGATAAACACCCATTGCACGAGGCATACTTGTCCGGCATATACAATGTTACTTGGGCAGCAGGTGGATCGTAGCCAGATATTGCCAGACATGTTTGTGTTGGATGTATCTTATCTGCATCTTCCTACCATGAACATCAATCTTTGAAGTTCCTTGTGCCTCTTGTTCCCAAATATCCATTCAACGACTTGTCATGCACAGTTCATGCTCATGCATATGCCATGGACACCTCTCTAGTGCCGTTCGATTTCTTTTCTTCTACTCATGGAAACTAAAGAAAGACAAGAATACTGAAATGAGGCTAGCTAGCTTAGGTTGGTTGCACATATAGATAGATGAAAATGTTTGAACACATTTGTTCACCATTACTACTACAGTGTATATAAATGCAACATTGCGTTGGTGCCGTACAGAGTGCAGTTAGTATATGTGGATTATGATATGACTCATTTGTAATGAATAATATATATAGACAAGACATACAACCTCCATACCCGTAAAACAAGTCGTTTAGGACAGCGACACGGTCTCCAAAGTACAACTATGACTTCTTATTTTGAAAAAAATATTTATTAAAAACTAACATATGTATACTTTTATGAAAGTATTTTGCAAGACAAATATATTCATGTAGTTTTCACATTTTCAAACTCAACAACTTAAAAGTTATTCATGATTTATATCCCAATGTTTGTCTAAAATCTTGTCCAAAACAACTTGATTTATGGGTATTGATGGAGTACATGGATTATGTTCCCACTATCTTATTCAAGACATACACAGCCATCCCGAGTGGCCGGTCCACGACAGAGCAAAACAGCAGATAAGCAGGTCACAGTGGCATACACTGCAGGACTCAAACGTGCACAAAAAACAAAAATCCTGCCCCAACTTGTTGAATTTCTTCAAAAATCAACTACAGACGTAGGTAAACCAGTGCCGGTCCTAGGATTTTGAGAGCACTCTGTCGAACTCATCGCGCTGGCTCCTCTAAAGTCCAGATATTATGTAAAATTTTATAATATACATATACATACACATATTAATTGGAGAAGTGGGGAAGTGGATGTGTGCACCGGAGGAGCCATGGATGTGGTCGCCGTCGCCTTCTGGCCGCTGCGTGCGATCGGATCGCTGCTTCGCCCGGTGGCCGATGCAATCACGCGACGTGAGCAACAATCGCTCCATGCCGCCGTCACTTCATGACTCGCGAAACTGTCTTACAACTTTTTTTGGATAGTTAGATATAACTATGCCAAGTGGAAGTTCCTTTGGCCATGGTCATGGTCATGGCCATGCGGGTGGCTGTGGTTGTGGCTGCAATTGGTCTGCTAATGACTTGGAGGACCCGTTGACTCGTCATCCAGGACTTTACTTTCACCGTGAGTTGGACTTGCCACTAGGTGATCAAACGTGTGGAGCAATTGCCAACGTGGTAATATTCTTTATTTCCTACTTTTCATAGATGTTTTACTGCACATGAATAAATTCTAATTTTACTTAGATACAACATAGCTTGTCAACAATATTAGATGGCTCAGAGAGATTGTCGAGGATATGTGTGGAACTTCTCATGTAGTACAAACTAAGGTTGTTTGAAACTACACAAGACTACATATCTCTTTTCAAGTACCTGCTTGAGATGTAGATTTCCTCTCGATGACAGTAGGTAGGCCACATCTGTTGGTTCTAGTTGCAGCAATGGGTACACCATCACTTATTAGGTTAACCCAACACTAGGCCAAAAACGATTTGTGCTGACACGTCGAAATTAGTGTGCTGGCGGACATAATTAGCACTCACCAGCACAAATATGTATGAGGCAGTCGGACTAGCACCCGCCAATATAGATGCATTAGTGCTGGCGGGCGACATAAGTTACCCGCCAGCACAAATGAAGGTCATTTCTGCTGACGGGCGCTTGTGCCACCCGCCAGCGCCAATGCAATACGATTCAGCGCGAAAACAAAAATTTGGATCCGAGCGCGGGCAGCAAAACACACTCTCTTTTAAACTCCAGCGGTCTTGGTCTCTCCTGTCCACACATCTATTTCCCCTCTCTCTCCCCTATCCCTTTCCTTCCTCCCGCAAAGCGACGCGGGCGGCGGGCAGGACTGGCGGCGTCCGAGGAGGTGCGACATCGGTGGCCGTGCGGATGGGCCGCGGGAACCAAGGGCGGCGCGCCCGGGCGGAGGCATCGGCGGCCGGTGGCAGCGGGCATTGGCGGGAGCCGCGGGCACCAAGGGTGGCGCGCCTGGGCGGAGGCATCGGCAGCCGGTGCGGATGGGCACGCAGTGGCTGGCGTGGGTGAGCGGCGTCAGGTACTCAGGTGCGTTGTCTCTCTCTCTTCCATGTCTCGCTCTTCCTTTCTTCATGTGCTCTCTCACACGCACTTCTTGTTCTTCCAGGCCGAGCGTCAGGCTGGCAGCGAAGGAGCTGCAATGACGTTGATTTTCTCAAGCCGTGCTCGAAGAGAAATCCTACACATTAGCGCTTCCTTTCCCATGGCCGCAGTCCGCCAGTCCTCTACGCGATTTGTCTTGTCTAGCTTCGATTTGCTCGATTGACACAATGCATTGAGATTTGAAGATTTTGTTTTGTGATTTTTGGTGATCGATTGATGCGGTGGTTGTTGGCAACTGGTATGAGCTGAGATTGTATGCATCCTCTCCTCTCCTCTCCTTTCCTCTCCTATATGCAATGGCAAGCAGTGGCCAGCTGGCGGAGGAGTGGCTGCCGGCAGTCGAGGATAGCTTGCTGTGCGGCTGCGATAGGGCAGGCTGCTGGTGGCTACGGCCACTGGCAGCTCTATTTTTTTGCCGTGCAAATATCAGTACTGGCGGGTGATAGAAGTACCCGTCAGTGCAAATAGCATCTGTGCTGGCGGGCAGGTACCCGCCAGAGCAAACAACGATCTTTACTGGCTCAAGATTCCTGGTGGTTCCTCAACCCGCCAGCACAGATATGTTTTAGCCGCCAGTAAAAATCTTTTGTGGCCTAGTGCAAGAGAGGACCAAGTGGAGGCTTGTCTACGTGAGCTTCAGAATGTTGAGTACTTTGTGCTAGACTTCTCATATTTTCGAATAAAGCAACTCGAGACAGGAGAGAGCAATGTGGTTGTGACTACTGAGAGGCTTTGTAGTCTTCATCAACAACAGGACGTGGTACAAGATATATCCTTTTAATTCATTCTTAACTTTGTTTATGTTACATCTTTTTAACTTTGATAAGGTTATTATCTCATCATCTTGTAGGATCTCTCTAGTTGTACCTATGCCTCAATGTGCTTTCATGCGATTCTTAATCAAGTCATGGAAAGAATTGGGTTGACTTACGGTGGTGGAGAGTTATTCTTCACCAGAGATTAGAAGCACCGAGCAGATCTAACCTCATACAAGCCTTGTCAGCCCAATGCTCCATCGTTCTATGTTTGGAGTGCTTTGTGTGATCGTCATTGGCAAGCAGAGAAGAGTGCACTCATACGTGCTCTAGCTTATTTTGATGAAGATCTAGGTTGAACAATTGGAGACATTAACTATGTTTCATTCATACAAGCACATGTTGGATTAGGAAACATATATGTAACATGCATGGATGCACCATGGACCCTAACCTTTCTTTGCGATTTTTGAACTTGTATGAAATTAAGTAGTGTAGTGATTGATGTACGAACTTACACTATTGTACCCCTACTCTTTCCTAGTAAATGGTAATATAGATACTTTAAATGAATGCATATTAGTGTTGGATTTGAATGGGTTATTAATTGGGGATCGCTTTTTACAAATTTGGCATGAAAATTTTGGTACGAACAATATTTTTAGGGACGGCTGGAGCCATCACCCGACCCTGGGAATGTTCCAGGGCTGGGTGATGGCGCTAGCGGCCCCTGGAAATAACATTGCAAGGGGCGGGTGATGGTGTCACTGGCTCTTAAAAAATCTTTTTCACAGGAGTGTGATGGTGTCACCTGCTCCTGGAAATGGCTTTTCATGAACGGGCCTTCTACCCGCTCCTCTAAATAAGTATTTGTAGCTACGAGAGCTAGGAATGGTTGGTTAGCCCGCTCCTAAAAATGTCATACCGCTCATGGAAACCATTTCTGTAGTAGTGACATCTATGATCAATTAGGGTACCATGAATCAATCGTGTGCTTTGTCACGCTACCACACCACCACTGCATTCACTACCAGAAATTGCAAGGTTATTGTGTGTCTAGGGCACACTACGAAGCTCCAAAAGCTCACGACAAACACTTTTTTTGGTGGGGCACCCACCGCTGTGGTGGAGGAGGCCACCAAGTGGAGAAGGACGCCACCGTGGGGAGGAGCCTGTGCCGTGGGGAGGAGACCCCGCCGTCATCATCACCACCACCACCACTGTAACATCCCGGAAATTTCTATGAATGCAAAAACATTAATTTTATAATTTTGGTTTGGATTTGAGTGCATAGTAAAATTATAAGGATGTCTTATTTGCCTCTCCCCTAATTTCCTAGATTTAATTTGAAGTTAAATAATAAATTTAGGACTTATAAAATGTTAGTGTGAGAAATTTGGAGTTTATTGGATTTATTTGGATTTTAGTTGTATGGGATTCAAATTTGAATTCAAATTCAAATTTGAATCATGTATATGTATAGGAGTAAGGAAAATAGGAAATAGGAAAAATCCCTAGACCAGCTTTGGGCCGTAATCTCGCAGGAAAAGCCCGTCGGACACCCTTAAGCTCCCCGTTGAGTTCGCCGGGCCTCCCTAAGAACCCACCGGCCCGTCAGCTTTGAGCCCACCGAGGCCTGCCAACCTTTTCCCTTTGCTTGTGTCGCCGATAGGTGGACCCCACTCGTCAGCCGCCACCTCGCCCAGGCCTTTCTTCCTCCTTTTTCCCCTTTCCGCCCGCGCAGCCAGCCACGCCGCGCCAGCTCGGTGAGCTCGGCCGTGTGGCCATGGCGGACGCCGCCTGATGGCCTCCACGCGTCCCGCGCCACATCTCGCTGTCCGCGCCACCTACCACCACTTATATAAGCTGCCGCAGCCGCCAACCCTAACCCTAGCCGCTCTGGGGTTCTCCCCCAATCCCCAATCGATCTGTCGGCGCTGACGTTAGAGTAGAAGGAGGAGGAGAAGAGGAGAAGAAGGCGGGGAGGCCGTCCGTGGGAGCTCGCCGCGAAGCCGGAGGCCGTCCATGGGAGCTGTTGTACGCCGCGGAGCCGGGAGCCGGACCTAATGACATCCTCTGCTCCGAGCCTGCTCCGCCGTCACACCTCTTCGCCACCGCTTCGCCGCCGCACCCTTGGACCAGAGGTGAGCCGTGGTTGGAGGCCGTACCATTTTTGCCGGCCTTGCGCCGCGCCGTCGCGCAAACGCCGACGTCTGTGTCGCCGGCCATCGAGCCGCGCCTTTCACTTGCAGGAGCCGCTGCCTTTGTCGACACGCGCGCTCACCCACTTGGCCGACCATCCACCCCTGTCCGCAGCCGTGTGCGTCGTTTCGCTGTGCCGCCGCCGCGAACCCCAACGTGTCGGCGCACGCGTGTTCGTCGTTCCATCAAAGCCAAGATCGGGTCTTTTGGCCACCTCAACCCTAGACCAAACCTTGTTTAGCCCTTTCGCCGGTGAATGTTTCGCCTGTATGCTGTTGCCAAGTCCGCCGCCGCGGCCGAGCCAGCGGCGTTCACCCGCACGCATGCACACCAAGCCGCCGCCTTGTGGTTGTTGCTCATTTCCGGGGCGCCCAGTTCGCGCCCTGGCATTAGCACGCACATACGCGCACGCGCGAGCCCACCGGCGCTGGCCACCCCAGCCTCGATGCCGTGATCCTCTGCTTTACCGCGATGCGCATCACCCCGCTGTCGTTGAGCCGGAGACCGACCAAAGGCCGCGCTTTTCCTTGCCCTATCGGAACTCTAGGGTCTCCTTAGTCGCCCCTGCCATCTGTTGTCCAGCGGCCGGACTGCCTCGCCGCCGGCAAGCACATGTCGCTCTGCCATTCCTTAGGAGCATATCGTCGAGCACCTACCGGCTGTGCCAAAACCCATCTGGGGTTTTGCTACACACACACTCCTACGCCGCGTCGTGCCGCACCGGATCCTCTGGATCCCGTGTGGCCAACCAACCCCAGCTAGACCGCACACGTGCCCACACTGTGCCCTGGCCGCAGCTGATCCTCTGGATCCCGTGCGCCTGGCCAATCACAACAGAACCACACGGCCGCCTACAAATCTCCCGGCCACACCTAATCCTGGCCGGATCTTTTGTGGCTGCCACACCAGCAGCCATGTGAGCTGCCACATGGGTTTGAGCCAGCTTATAGCCACCTTGGTGGCAGCCATGTGTGCGCCTAGAGCTAACCTGCAGCCAGCTTATAGAAAGTTTAGAGTCAGCTAGAGTTAGACTATAGCTAGCATATAGTTAACTATATTGTGGATGCGTATTTTATTTTCATAAATGTATTTTATCTTTGGAAAATCCTAGTAAATCCGTTTTGACTCCGAAAATTATGAAACATTTTCCAAAGCTCTTCTAAAATCTTAAACTACGTGTTAGGTTAGTGTTTGCTCTCTTTTGGCTCTTAATTGCTTTCCGCGGGTTCACACCCGACTGATTCTGAATACCTATTAGGCATTGCTATGTAGCATGCTAGCGCTTTACTTAAATTGCATGATAATGAACCGTGCATAGCCTTCTTTATTTATCATGTCCTTGATTGCCCTACTACTACTATGTTATATATACGCGTGTATATCCGCTGAGCTTCGTGATGCATGTGTTGGGATGGGCATAGTGGTTCTTGGCGTGTGTGGGGGTAAAAATCGGCAGGAGAAGGCATTTTGGGTACTTTGGCGGGGATGAGCTCGAAACAACCGATCTGGGATCGGGGATGGGGGTGCACTCCTCAGTGCATTCCCACTTTCAAGGTTTTTGGAGCACATGTGTTGGGGTTTTATTATACGCTTGGAGGACATGAGCTCGCCCCGATCTGAAACTGAGTAGGCCAACCGCTTCACGGGACTTTTTGTACACACCACCTCGCCGAGAGTGGGGTTAGGGCCGGGTTGAGCTCAGCAAGTGCGGTGCCATACCTACCAGTAGGATAGAGGGGTATCAGTGGGGGAGAAGTGGGAGTGAGCCCATCTTCTCCCAGAGTGTCTCCCGTGTGGCCACACGGGAGCATTCCACAGTTCCGGGGCAGTCCCTTTTGCGAGGGATCGCTTTGAGGGCCGGATGCAGGATGGAACCATAACTACCGAGAGTTCGCATGGTAGGATGGGCTCAGTCGGCCGTACACCGACCGGGTGCCATTCCGAGTTGGGTCCAGGTGTACACACTCTGCAGAGTTGTCTGATCTATATGTATAGCTGCGTCCTCGGTCATGGATGTGTTTTCAATAGAGTTTTTACTTGTGATAATGCTTATGAGCTATGGAAAACCATCAAGGAGCAAAATGAGGGTTCAAAAGAAGTAGCTAATGAACGCTATGGTTTGCCGCCTTGAGGAATTCAATAGCTTCAAGCAACTTGAAAATGAAAATACCGAATCTATGTACTCATGCCTAAATGTGCTTGTCAATGAGATCAATGCTTTAGGTGTGAAGAACATCACGGACTTGAACATCAATCGCAAGATCCTTCAAAGTCTCCGAAAGCCTGATTATGACTTAGTGAAGGCCATCATCTATGAGAAGAAGCTCGAAGAATTGAAGCCATCTCAAAGCTTGAGCAAGATCATGGGACATGAGCTTCAAATCATGCCCATGTCAAAGAAGGCGCCCCAAGAAAAGCCCCAAGAACCATCTTCTCCAACTACAAGCCATGCTCTATCAAGCCAACAAGAGAAGGTGTTGAGTAGGATGGCTACTCATGGAAGCTCAAGCGAGGATGATAGTGATGATGGTGACGATGAAGGCTCCTCAAGTGATGAAGAGGTCGAATCCATGGTGGCCATATACGTGAAGAAGATATTCAAGTATGTGAAGAAAATCAACATGTACGACTACCACGTCCACTTGAGAGAAGGGCATCATCATCAACACATCAAGTTTACCAAGATCAAGCACAAGCCCAAGAAGAAGGTGGTCAAAGAGAGGAGACCAAAGCAAGAAGCAATTATCACTGTTCGTGAGCGCACAAGTGGTGGAGAATCAAGTTCTTGTAGCTCAAGTGATGAATTAAGAAAGAACTTCACCACCCGCTTCATGCAAGGTCCTTCATCATCACCACACATGTGCCTTATGGCCCAAGGTATGGAGAGCAATGTAAGTGATGATGAATCTGACACTATCGTACGGACATCCCTGGGCCCACTACTCTGGGTCTGGGACCGACTCAGTGGGCCCCACAGGGCTACTCGACTTGGGCTGCACGGCACCTGATGGCGTCAAGCGCAAGGCATACAGAGGACTAGTACTCGGTTAGGAAGCTAGACATGTCCGGATCCATGTAGAGTACTCCTAGCCGCATACCACGACTAGTACTCCTCCAAACCGACTTGTAACCCTGCCTCCCGGACTATATAAGGCGAGGCAGGAACCCCTATCTCTTCATTCGCATCATCTTGTAAACACACCCAATCAATCCAGAGCTACACAGCATACAAGATGTAGGGTATTACGCACCTCGCGGCCTAAACCTGTCTAAATTGTGTGCCACATGTCTCTCCTTTGAGTTCTCGATCTCGGCGAGGCCACAAACATCTACCTCGGGTACTCCTTGGTAGGTTGCGGGTTAAACACCGACACCGGTGGCGTGCGGTAGGGGCTCTCGCCGAAGATCACATGGCGAACTCGACTGCTTCAATCGTCATCAAGCCAACCACCGCTTTCAACCGCGGCGACACCTTCGTCTTCGGCTCACAGGTGCACACGACGGCTGGATCGTTCCAGCGCTACCTCACCATGACCCCGGACTCAGAGACTGGACTCGTGACGCTTCCCAAAGCCATCACGGGCCAACTCGTCGAGAAATTTGATGAATTTTCGCTCTGCAACCAAGTCGCCGACTTCGAGCCTGGATCCGCCTCCAACTCGAACTCGACATCGCCCTAGATCGAGCTGCGTGAGCCGGCTCCTGAGCCATCGTGCGAACCGGTCCTCCCCCACGAGCACTTCCTGTACGGCCTCCACAACTCTAGCAAGGCCTATGCGGAAGCACTCACCTCGCGTCGGGCCGGCAAGGAGATCGTCTCCGAGTACTCCTCGGACTCCAACACCATCCCCGACTACAACTCAGAATCCTCCTACGAGTTTGACTTCGGTCTCGATCTGATCGAGCCCGAGTCCGAACTCAACGCCATTGAGAAACCATTGTCAGGCCCTGCTGCTGGCTTGGTCATCACGTCTACTCCTGCCGGCAGATTCGTCTATTGGCCCGGCCGCAAGCCCGCACGATCAGCGACAACGCTCACGCCGTCGCCTACCTCGAGACACTCCCCTTCCAGGAGGGGACACCGCTGACTCCAAACAAGGAAGAGCACACACCAACCGAGGTGGCGACTACCGACTCCGGACTCTGCACGCCTGACCGTGAAGTATTCATGGCAGCCGGGGAACCTGGAACCTCAAACAACCAAGTTGATCGCTACCTTGATGACATCTCAGAAGACGAGCTATCAGCCAATGCACCCGCAGATGAGACTACTGATGCCAAGAATGCGTGACATGACGCAATGCGGCCGATCGACGCAAGCCCCTCTGAGAAGCTTTTCCCATCCGGAACCTCACAGAGGCTCTGGACCAAGTCGAGAACCGGGTACACACCACCCCTGAGCAATGCCTCATGTCTATCACCACGATAGCACGGACAGCTCAGGGGCACCGCCAGCGAACTCATCGCCGCCAAGCTTGGAGGACGCCTACTTCATGCGGGTCAACAACAGAACCACCGGAGCGGGAAATAACGAAGCCACTAGTCGCAGCCCGGCAGATGGCGGATGCAACCGCGTCCGTGGCGAACACCAGCCAACTCCCAATCGCTCCAGAGCTTCTGCAGGAGCACCAAGCGGTGGCGGCGGTGGTGGCGGCGACAGCAGTGGTAGCTCAGCCCACGGCGGCGGTAGAAGAGCCGGTGGCAGCGGCGATCGCGGAGGTCGAGGCCACGCCAACAGCCATGTCACCGGCAACGCTTGTGGCGACTTCGATGCCCGCCACAGAATCGACGAGATTCGCCGCGCCAAGAAGACTCTTGAAGTCGTGACGGATGGCGGCTTCCCCGCTTACTGCGACTTCGCGATCTGCTTCTTCCCGAGAAATTCAAACCCCTCGGGATTACCAAGTACGACGCGAAGCAAGACCCAGTCCAGTGGCTTAGGTGCTATGCCCTGGCCATTGAAAACGCTGGTGGCAACAACGACACCTGGTGCCTCTACTTCCCCTTCTGTCTGGATCAAGCCCCACTTACATGGCTCGAGTCGCTCGACAAGAACTCAATCGACAAGTGGGACCAGCTGAAGGCTCAGTTCACTAGCAACTTCGCAGGCGCCATGGGACGCTCGGGTACTCGCATGGATCCGCGATGGTCAAGCGGGAGCAAGGCGAGACCTCGCCAAGTACATGCGCCACTTTTTCGACAAGCATGCGACCGTAGTCGACGTCACTGACAAAGAAGTCATCGACCTCTTCCAAGACGGGCTCTACCACCGTCGCACCTTCGAAGACTTCGATCGCCGTCACCCAAGTTCTATCACTAAGCTCAAAGACATGATCACCTCATGGGGGCCGAAGAGGACAAGGCGAACACCAAGACGACTCCATTCGCGGCAAGAGCAAAACAACACGGGCGGCAACAACAACAACAAGGATCAAGGGGCTGCAACAACAACTACTGGTCCTAACTAGCGCAAGCTAGACAACACGATCAGCGGCTATACGACCCCTGCGAAGGATAACTCCAAAAGACCTCCGGCTTGAGACTTGCTCAAAGAGAAGTGTCGTGGCATCTGGATGGCAATCACACAACCGACCTACCAACTCGTGAGCACTCAAGGATGTCCCGAGCCACCTCCCGACAAGAAGGGCAAGAAGAAAGTCGGCGAAGGCAACGCGACTTCCAAGAACCCGACAAGGCGGTGAATGTCCTCTTGACGGACTACCCACCAGACGATCTCAGAAGCTCACTCTACGGGAAGTCTTGAATATTGAACCAGCGGTGCCGACACCTCTAAGGTGGTCGGAGGTACCCATCACTTTCTCCCGCGCGGATCAATGGACAAGCTTCTACGAGCCGAGGACGCTTCCCACTGTCACGAAACCAGTAGTCGCGGCTCCAGACTCATCAAGGTACTCATCGACAGCGGGAGCGGACTCAACGTCCTCTTCACCAAAACCTTGAAGAAGATGAAGCTCGACATCACCGACATGCTCACCAAGAGCGCGTTGCCTTTCTACGGCATCGTCCTGGGTAACGCGGCTATACCACTTGGCTCAGTGGTCCTGACAGTTACCTTCGGGGAGATAAGGGAGAACTACCGCACCGAGTACATCAAGTTCGAGGTGGCGGACTTCGAAACCTCCTACCATACCGTTCTCGGCAGACCAGCCATCGCCAAGTTCATGGCGGTCCCTCACTACACCTACTTGGTACTCAAAATGCCAAGTCCTGCCGGAGTACTTGCACTGCAAGGGGAGTTGAAGATTTCTTACGACTGCGATACTGAAGCCGTGGAACTCGCAGCAACCAATCAAGTACCCAACGCAATGATGGAAATCTTTGTTGTGTCTAAGAAGCTTGCCCCAACCGAACTCGAGATACCTGAGAAGACCGACACCTCTAACAAACCTCAGCCAACAGAGGAAGTTCAGGTGAAGGCTATCGACCTCGGGGACCGGTGACAGCAGCAAGACTACCATGATCGGTGCGGGGCTCGACCCGAAATAGGAAGACGCGCTTGTCGACTTCCGGGCTAAGAGACATCTTCGTGGAAGCCCGGACATGCCGTGTGTGCCAGGAGGCTGATCGAGCACTCACTCAATGTCGACCCCAAAGCTACCCCCAAGAGACAACACCTCCGCCGTTTCACTGATGACCGATGGTATGCCATCAAGAAGGAACTCGCCAAACTACTCGCGGCTGGCTTCATCCGAGAAGTTTTCCATCCTGAGTGGCTCGCCAACCCCGTCCTCGTCCGCAAGAAGAACACGAACGAGTGGACGATGTCCGTCGACTATACCGACCTCAACAAGCACCGCCCCAAGGACCCCTTTGGGTTGCGCGGATCGATCAAGTCATCGACTCCACGGTGCTGCGACTGCTCTGCTTCTCGATCGCTACTCGGGTACCACCGGATCGCTATCAAGGAAGAAGACCGAGAAGACCGCGTTCATCACCCCCGTTGGCGCCTCGCTACACGACAATGTCGCGGGTTGAAAGAATGCCGGCGCTACCTACCAACGAGCTATCCAGGCCTGCTTCAAGAAGCTCAACAAGAACGTCGAAGCCTATGTGGATGACGTGGTCGTCAAGACCGAAACTCGACACGCTCGCCGCCGATCTTGAAGAGACCTTCGCATCTCTGCGAGAGTACCGGAAGCTCAACCCCAACAAGTGCGTCTTCGGTACCCCTGGGAAAATACTCGGCTTCATCATTAGTCATCGGCATCGCCAATCAGAAGATCTCGCCATCACCAACATGAAGGCTCCAACTTACATCAAGGATGTCGGGCGGCCGGGTGCATGGCGGCCTGATTTATCTCAAAGCTTGGAGAATGGGGACTACCCTTCTTCAAACTACTCAAGCACCAAGAGAAGTTCGTGTGGACCGCGGAGGCTGATCAAGCTCTGACGCAGCTTAAAGACTTCTGTCAAAAGCCACGGTCCTCACGGCTCCTCGCAAAAAGGAGCCTCTTGCTCTACCTCTCATGCGACTACTCATGTGGTCGATCGCCATCGTCATCGGCGGCGGGAAGAAGGCCACGCCTACCGATCCGGACCGGTCTACTTCGCCGTCGGTATCGAGTCAAGGCACGGTATCAACCGGTCCGAAGCTACTCTATGCGGACTCATCACCTCACGGAAGCTACGACACTACTTCCAGGAGTACTCGATCACCATCGTCACCGACTACCCGCTCGGTGACATACTCCATAATCAAGATGCTACTGGAAGAATCTCTAAATGGGCGGTCGAACTGGGCGCCCTCAACATCGACTTCAAGCCATGCACCGCTATCAAGTCTCAAGCACTAGTCGACTTCATGGCGGTGGCGGGAGAATCGACTACCAACTCCTACTGAGCGGCGCGAGCATTGGGTGATGTCCTTGACGGCTCACTCAAGCTCGGCGCGGGCGAGTACTCGATTTCTCCAAAGGCGAACAACTCAAGTACGTCTGTAGATCTTACGGAAGGTCTCAAATAACGAAGCTGAGTATGAAGCCCTACTACATGGGCTCACTCGCAATCTCATTGGGCATCAAGCGACTACTAGTCTCTGGCGACTCGCGGTGGTCATCAACCAAGTCAACAAGTCTTGGGATCGCAACAAGGAGAACATGGGCCCTCTTGTCTTGAAGTCCATGGCTCGAGAACAAATTCTATGGTCTCGAGTTCCACCACGTCGTCGCGACAACAATGTTGCGGTGGACGTCTGTCAAGCTTGGTTCTACTCGCACAAGTACCCGTCGGAGTCTTCGTCCACGAGCTTCACGCCATCCATCCGGGCCGGCGACCAGCGACCACGACCGCCACCACAACCCGGTCGAGGTCATGATGATCGTGGGACTGGAGACAACCCTTCATCGACTACATCGGCGAAGGTTCCTCAGGCAAGAACATGGCGAACAACTCGTCCGAGCCAAGACCTACGTACTAGTCGGAGACAAGCTCTGTGAGGTGCCACTTACGGTACTCATGAAGTGCATACCTCGGGATGAAGGCAAGGACATCTTGGAGGAGATCCACAGGCGTCTGCGGCAACCCAGCGTCTTCTCGCGCTGTTGGTGAGCAAAGCCTTTCGGCGAGCTTTCTCTTGGCCTCGGCTACGGCGTTGAAGAACTCGTCGAGAAAGTGCCAAGGATGTCAATTCTTCGTAGCGACAACACGTCCGGCCTACAAGCTAGTCACCATACCACCAACGGCCCTTTTACTGCTGGGGCTCGACATGATTGGGCCTCTCGCCAAGCTGCGCCGGGAGGATTCAGCAGTCTTGGTGGCCATCGACAAGTTCACCAAGTGGATCGAAGTCAAGCGGTCACTGCCCAAAGGCCGTGAGTACTCGACTTCTTGGATGAACTGCATGCATCGCTCTGGCTACCCGCATCATCACGGACTTGGGTTCCAACTTCAAGCAACCATCGATTAGGAGAATCTGCGAGAAAGCGGGATCGGCGTCGGTGCGTCTCGATCACCCAGCGCCAGCGGCCAAGTTGAGCGTGCCAGCGGGATGGTACTCGGCGCCCTCAAAAGCGATTGCGATGCGGCTAACACCAAAGGAGGCAAGTGGATCAAGGAACTACCAATGCACTCACGGGGCTTCGTACTCAACCTACCAAGCCAGCTGATCGCCCTACTTCTGGTCTGACTGGCTCGAAGCTATTCTACCGGCGTGATGTGGGAATCCCGGCGGTAGAACAATCTGACGAAGGCATCTCGGAAAGGCGGTCGACGGGTTGACATCGGCGGCCTCGAAGAAGCCGGCTGCGTCGTCGATCGGCAAGGTACCTGGGGTATCCAAGCGCTACCATGATCGCAACGCGTCAAGGCGGCGCTCCTTCAGCGTCGGCGATCTAGTCCTCGCATCGAACACGGACGGACTACACAAGCTTCGGCTCGCCATGGGAAGGTCCTTCTTCGGTCTCAAGGTGGCCGGACAGGCTCTCACCTCCAAACACTTGAAGGCGCGGCGACGCCGGCAACTCGTGGAGCGTCGACCGGTATGTGCTTCTACAGCGTAGTCGCTCGACTACTCATCTGCTGGGTCCAGTCTATCGGCTACTCACGGACTCTCTTGTGGCGGCCTCTCGGTCCTAGCACTAGTCTCGGACTACTTCTCCAAGATCCGGCGTCAGCGGCTACTAACGGATCTTGGCGCGCGAGGACTCTGGCGGCGGTCTCGGACCATGTACTCTAGATCCGGCCTATCGGCTACTAACGGATCTCGGTATGTAAGCGGCTCAAGGCCTAGCAACACTTAGCCGTAGGCCCTCACGAGTCTGGCGACTACTCATGTAAGCACCACAGCCATCCGGTGTACTTATCGATAATAAAGTTTGATTCTACTCAACTTGTTTTATGCCTTCTAACTAGGCGAGATCTACAGTACTACTACTCACCACTCTCCACGGTTTGGTACTCCGCACTTCCCGGCGCAAGTGGCGGCCACAGTACTCATTACTACAAGCGTGGACAACTTTCATTGATATTTCAAACAAGTCTGACTACTTTGTTTGTCTTACATCAACTACTCTAAGCTACCTCTACGGTACATCTCTTGGAGATTGCTTCTCAGACTTTTCGCAATGGCGCGCCATCTCCTCGAAGAGTCTTGTCTTGCTCATCGTGCGGTTTCGCCATAAGACCGGCTACCACATCCACGGTGCCTTTGGGAAATACGACTTCATATGTACCAACGCACTTGGTTGGGATGGACTTAGATGCTTGACATATGTCGCCAGGGGCTTCCTTGACTGTCTACGGAGCTATCTTGGGTCACGGGATGTGGCACACTGACCTTGCAATGGGCAGCGCGGCTTCTTGAAGTTCTTTCGGTGGCCTCGAAGCTTCTCACGGTCTTCATTGAGCTTACTGATTTATAACAATTGACAAGGTCACGATGCGAGGCTTCACGAAGCTCCATGTGCTTGATACACTCATGGCGCAGTGGCGTACTCATACTCAGTACCTCTCTTTTCTTATCGGTCTCCGGTACACGATGTTCTTGAGGTCCGTCTCCGGAGCCTTGATGGTCAACCCTTTGCCTCAAGATCTGCGGACAACTCATCAAGAGACTACTCACAAGTGCTACAATAAGTACTCGGTGACCTTTGGCGGAAGACATACCTTTGTTCTTACGGCGGACTTGTTCTTAGGATCAAGTCGTCCCTCTTCCTTTGCATCTCTTGTACCTCATTGTAGTGCTGGCGAAGGCCATCAAGCTTGGATTGGAGCGGCATGTTTCTTCGACTTGTCGGCTCCTTCTCCAAGGCCTTGGCGCGGAGGTCACCATACCCCTTGGAAGATCTCTTCGGCGGGATCTCTCCACCAAGCCTGCTGCACAAGAGCATGGTGGTGGGTACTCAACACAGACCGAAACAAGTGACTCGGGTACTGCGCGTACCTTGATCATTCTCATCCACGACTCCATGCTCGGGACACGGCCGGGTCAATGAGATCATCATCCGGCAACTCAAGACCCCGCGGCTTAGATCCTCTGGCATGGGCGGCGGCGGATGGCGCTCTTCTATCATCGCCTCGCGGGCGACAAGTAATCGCCTCGGGGTGCGGATCAACCCGCTCTTCGGCGCTCGGGGTAGTCCCGGCCGGGCTTCATTGCTCGCCCCAACAACAGCTCTGTGGTTTCTCCCACGGCCGTCTCCATGGCTGACGGGATCGAGGATCTGCTCGGCTCTCCTATGGGACCAATCAATTCCTCGACTACTATAATGACTACTCGTGGTGGCGGGACACATACCTTCAACCAAGGTAGGCTTCTTCAAGTCGGCTCAGCGGCATCGACTTGTGGTGGTGTGGGTTCGCGCCTCCGGCGGTCTTCTCCATCGGTGGGTGCTCCTCCCCCCATCCCACGACAAGTCCGTGGATTTCTGCATCATGAGTATCAGTCAACAACAAACTTGCACTTCGACTACTCGAGTTGAGAACTTACGAGTTGGACGCAGCAGTCACGGTCGGGCGCCTAGTATCTTGGCGATATCAACTATGCGACCTCGGCTTAGCTCGGCCTCCTACGTCTCCTCCGGCTGCTCCAGCGCGCGGTGGAGACCTGTCCTTCTTCAACGGCGCTGCGGCTCCACGCGGTCTCTGTTATTGCTCCCGCCGGCACGGCTTCTTGATGGCGGAGGCGGGCGGTAGTCCCTCGGCCGTCGCCCCCGTCTCCCGGGTCCTCATCACAATCAGCGGGGTCCGAGGAGGATGTCTGCTGCAATACAAGTCATATTGTCGACCACAGACTACTCATTGGTGCTCGACTACTCTAGTCGTGTACTCACCTCTTGGCTGGTGGCCTCGGCGGCTTCAACTTCTTCACGGCGTTTCCGCGCACGTTCGTGCTTCCTGGCGGCCGGCAAGCCTCTCAGCTGGATGGCTTCTCGATGGCGGGGCGTCGGCATCCCAGCTCGGCTGAACCTCGGCGGGCTGGAACCATTCTACGTGTTTCCTCATCCTCGTCATCGGTGTCTTCTTCAATGGAGCGGCATCGTCACCTTCACCGACTTAGCGGGCGTTCCCCTTGGCTCTCCCTTCCCTGCGTTGTCCTCAAGTCGGAGGAGGGAGGGCGAGAATACTTCTTCATCCTACAACATCAAGCAAGCATGAGTGACTACATCAAGCAAATCGGTACTGGGGGCTTAGCACGACTACCTGGTTTTGGCGTCCGCGGTACTCGGGCACGGGCGTGTATGCGAGGGCATATCCTTGAAGATCGGCCTCTCGATGATGATCATCTTCAAACTCGGAGCATCGGGACGTATCTTCGTCGCCCGGTGTCTTTGGTACCGAGGGTGTCTCGCGCCATCGGTGCACCCTCCTCTTCATGGCGAAGGCCACATGTTCGGCCCTCGGTCCGGCCTCAGGCCTTGATCTTCTTGACGGTGAATACCCTCTTCTACATGGTGGGCTCAGTGTTCCACCACTGCATGCTTGATGGCCGCTCGGCTTGGCGGCTCGGGTGGTGGTTGGCGATGTAGAACCACTTTAGCCTTCCGGTCTTGGTTGGGTCGATGAGCTTATGGCAATCTTGCCGGCGTCTTCGCATCGAATCCGGTGCACCTCCGACTACTCGCGGTCATCATGCTCGGTTGCGGCTTCACGGAAGAACTTGAACAAGATCCGGTGGGGCTTGATCCCCACAAAGCTTCGCGAAAGTGCACAAAGATGGAGCGTGGAAGATCCATTGGGGTTGAGGTTGAGGTACTCGATGCCATAGTACTGACAGCATCCCTTGAAGAAGTCGCTGGCGGCGGCGCAAGTCCACGCTCCACGAGCCGCGAACATTGGGATCTCGTCGGGTTCTTCTCCATCGGGATGCGGTCGCGGTGGCGGTGCGCCACAGATCCATCTCCTTCTCACGAAGGAATCCCTGTTGACCAAGGAGGAGGTCCTCGGTCTTCAACCCTTCTTCCACTCCTTCGCCGGATTGGGAGGCGAGGGGCGGCGGCGGCGATGGCCAGGCGGCATCTCCGGCCTCATCACGGCTCCTCTTCTTGACCGGTCTTGAGCTCTTTCGGGGCCTTCATCCTCCAAGTCACGGTGTCTTCACTCGCATTCGCTCTGCGGAGGCGGGCGGCCGGCGCAAGTAGATCTAATCTACCTTTCCGTGGCGGCAGCGAGGAGGAGCAAGGGGATTCAGATCTAATCTGAGAATGCAACGCTGAGTGAAAAAACCCTAAAGGGTTCACGGTTATAAGCCATCGGCTCGGTTCAGCAGGCGGATAGCGCGGCGGGTGACTCGGCGGCTGACCCTTCATATTCCGGTGTCGATGCTCTCGGTCTCGGGGCTCGACTACAATCGATGGGCTACAGATCAAGATCCACTCGGGACACATTCTGATCAGATGACCCTTCAATTCGAGGAGAAGTACTGACTCAAGGCTCGAGGGCTCCGTGCCACGTGTCCTTCGGTTTTTCTCCGGATTTTCGGGATAAGATTGGCGGAACTTGATTGACCTCGCCTTGAATCTGCGATTCGACCTAAGGCTCGGGCTACATTCCATATGGAATGCGATTCTCCGAATCGCATTTTCCATATGGTTTTTTCATCATGACGACATGAGTACTATTGAAGGCCTTCGAGAGAAGCACTCGGGGACGCTTGGGGACTACTCGAGAAGACTTCAAGACTACTCAAAGATCAGCTGGAGTACCTTCCAGCCTCTGGATGATTCAAGCATTCTTGAGGACTTTCGGCTTGTGGAACTCGGGGACGCTCAAGGACTACTCGCCAAGGCCGTCAAGACTACTCGAAGACATCCTGCTCGACTACAAAGTACTCGGGGGCTTGTCGTACGGACATCCCTAGGCCCACAACTCAGGTGGGTACTGGGACCGACTACTCCGTGGGCCCCTGGAGCTACTCAACTTGGGCTGCACGACACCTGATGGCGTGAAGCGCAAGGCATACAGAGGACTAGTACTCGGTTAGGAAGCTAGACATGTCCGGATCCATGTAGAGTACTCCTATGCATACTAGTACTCCTCCTCACAAACCGACTTGTAACACTGCCTCCCAGACTATATAAGGCGAGACAGGGACCCCAATCAATCCAGAGCTACGCAGCATACAGGACGTAGGGTATTACGCACCTCGCGGCCCGAACCTGTCTAAATTGTGTGCCACATGTCTCTCCTTCGAGTTCCCGATCTCGGCGAGGCCACAAACATCTACCTCGGTACTCCTTGGTAGGTTGCGGGTTAAAACACCCATGCACACCACCTCTCTTGATGATCTTGTTGAGCTAGTTCATGAGCAAAAAGGAATGCTTAAGAAACAAGCTAATGAAATTAAAGAACTCAATGCTCTTAATGATCTTAGTGCAACCCTTGCTGCAAATTATGAACATTTGTTGTGCAAATTCAAATTGCTTAGCACGGAGTGTGATGAGCTAAAATCTAAGCTTGAGAGCAATGAGACTAACACAAGTAATTCCTTTGAGCTTGATGAATCATCTATTCCTTGTGCAATTCCTACTTCCAAGGTAGATGCTTCAACTTCTTGCATTGATTTAATTGATGAATTTTGCTCACCATCTTGCAATGAGAATGTTGTTAAAGAAACATGTGATTGTCTCATAGGCAAGAAAAATGATGAGCTCAAGCAAGAAGTGAAATGGCTCTGAGAGAGGTTGACAAGCTTGATAGGTAAGGGCAAGAACAATAAGGAACAAGTGGACATCTCTCAAAACATGAAGAGCAAAGTCCAACCTTGTCAAGATAACCGTGATCCCATGGTGAAGAAGCTTGAGAAGGGTGCAACCGTGACTTGCTACAAGTGTCATGGAGAAGGGCACAAGTTCTACAAATGCCCTCAATTTGTCAAGAAGATGGACAAGGGCGAGAAGAAGCATCAAGAGCTCCCTCATCTACACCAAGCCCAACCGCAAGAACAAGACCAAGAGCAACACCTATGTCATCAAGAAGAAGACCAATGGCAAGGTGGTTGCACACAAGGTTGGAAAGATGAAGACGGAGCAGGGTTGGAACCAACCCATTTGGGTGCCGAAGGAAGTCATCTTTAACATGAAGGGGCCTCAAATGGTTTCGGTTCCAAAGGCCACTTGATGGCCATGAGTATGGGGACTTGGGAGGCTTGGCACATAGAAGAGATGAGAAGATTCAAGCCTAGAAGCTGAGCTTGCAAGTTGGACATGTGTTGCCCAAGTTCCCCGGTTGAGGTAATGGAAACTAGAACCCATCTCATGTATCATTGTAGCTCCATTGCCTTGTTTAGGTTGCATTTGTTGCAATGTTTACATATGGTAGGTTGCTTGTGTCATGTGCTAACCCATGGGCAACCTACATGGTTTGATTAGTGTGTAGGAAAGCTACACTTGTTCTTTCATGGTGCATGTTTTCATATATATCTCTTTGCATCATGAGCAAGCTATAGGGTTGGCTTCCCTTTTGTTGTCACAAACAACATGAATACATTTGATTGGTGATTCAAACACTAAATGCACACATTTAGGGGGAGCTCATCCTATGGTTTGGTTATGGGACTAACATTGTTTCAAGCTTATTTTGTGTAGTCCCTTAGTGACGCATTCCGGTGCGGTATTTCAATTCAAGAGAATGTTATTTCACTCTCAATGTGATCTAACATCTCTAAAAGAGTGAATATAGCAATATGAGCTTCATGATATTGAGTCATGTCCTTGCGAGCTTATATCCCTATATAAGTTCAAAGGCAATGTACTCATACATTCCTAATCCTTGAGGTACCCCAAGTGTCTTCTTTGCAAGCTTCTTTCAAGTGGTGTCACCTCCTAGTAATATCATTTCCAAGTGGCTCATCTCAATGTGGTGCCAACAAGGTAGAGAGGAACAACCCCCGGAGGTATGCAATGATCAAAAGAGTACAAGTGGTAACTACAAGTGGTAATGTTGTGAACCCATTTGTTTTATCTCTTGTCTTTTAAGCTACCTCCTTGCATGATATGCTCTAAGCTTCCTTGTCTTACAAGTTTGTAGTTGTGCACTTGATTTTGACACTATCATATAGTGCACACACTTAGGGGGAGATTAGTTTGTATCATGCTAGTCTCATGAGTTTGTGATCCATCTTAGTTATTCGCACATGTGGTATCTTCATTGATATCATACTTATGGATCATGGTTCATGCGGCTTTCTCCCTTGTATTTAACATTTCTCTTTGAGCTATGTTTGCTAGGACTTGCTAAATTTCCTTGGAGACCTTTTGTTTTTTGGGACCTTTTTGGAGATTTTATTCCAAAGGGGGAGAATGTGGGACCAAAGCAAGCTAGTATTTCCAAAGTGGGAAGAAGCAAGCTATGTGTGAACATAGGAAGAGAAGATCAAAAAGGAGGAAGTTAAGCTATGTGTGAACATAGGAAGAGAAGATCAAAAAGGGGGAAGTTTGATCTAGGGGGAGTTTGAATGATGGTAAGCATCCAAGCAAGTGTAAGTGGTTCTAATTTTGTCAATTTTTGCAAATTTATGCTTGCTTTGCTTGTGTTGTCATAAATCACCAAAAAGGGGAGATTGTAGTGAACATGGCCCCATTTGCCATTTGTTCGAGTTAATTTTGGTGATTCATGCTAACACAAGTAATGGGACTAACCAAATTGTCTAGCATGTCCTTGTAGACATATCTAGGTCCCATGGAAGCAACCACAATCAACTAAGCAAAGAAACAAGTCAAAGATGCAAGAAAATAAGCAAAACGCACCATCGGATGAACCGACAGTACCATCGGAGCAAGCGTCGGTGTACTTGGTACACAGCGCAGCAGGCAAAATGAAGTTGACACCGTCGGATGATCCGACGGTCAAGTTTCTAGTTGCGTCTGATGAATTGCAGAGATGAAGCAGCGAAGACAGTAGCACCAGATGATCCGACGGTCTGAGTGAGGACACCGTCGGTCTATCCGACGCTCAGTTTGAATCAAGACAGAGACGCAGCAAGACAAAGCCTTCAGCACCGGATGAACCGACGCCTTGGTCAGAGGAAGCGTCGGTCTATCCGACGGTCTCGAAGCAGCCAACAGAGACGTTTTGGCGAGAGGTCCTTCAGCACCGGATGAACCGACACACCGTCGGTGTATAGCGTCGGAACAGTTGTGTCAAAGACCCTCAACGGCTAAGTGATGTGGACAGGGGCACCGGATGAACCGACGCCATGAAAAATATAGCATCGGTTCATCCGACGCTTACTTTTTCAGTGGCCGTTAGCCAACGGCTCTTTGAGTGCCTTGGGCTATTTATACCCCCTCCACTCACCTATTTGAGGTTGCTGGATTGTGTGGAAGTGCAGAGGAGTGCAAGACACCTAGAAGATCATATCCAATCCATCCAAGTGCTAAATTGCTCATCCATAGACTTGTACACGCTTTGTGTGTGTGTTTAGTGCTAGGCTTAGCTTAGAGCTGAGGAGTGCAAGGTGTGCCAACCTTATGAGGTGATTCTAGAGTGAATCAAGTTGTACAAGGTGCGCCGGAAGCCTTGGGGCCTAAGTGGCTCACCGGTAATTGTCTTCGACCCTCCGGCTTGGTGTGGAGAGGCGAGGACACTTTGTGCGGGGGACGTGGAGACCCTCTTCCTAAGTGGAGAAGCCCTTAGAGGAGGCGGCATCAAGGTGACCAAGGGAGCTTGGGAGTGCCTAAGTGGCGAGCCTTTGTGGCAAGTCAAGTGGTGCTCTTAGGAGAGACTTGGTGACCGGGAAGCAATACTCTTGTGTGAGTGCTTCAACAACGTGGACTAGGGGTGGCTTAGTACCTACTGATACCACGGGATAAATCACGTGTCAAGAGTTTGCTTCCTCTCATCCCTCTTTACGTTTCCGCATTTCTCTCTTGCATTCCTTGCTTGCCTTTACTTTCCTAGAGTAGTATCATGCTAGGATTGGCTATAGGTTGCAAAACTTGTTTTGGGATGAGGGTTTCACACTAGATCAACATTAGATTGCACATCTAGATAGACTTGATCTAGTTTACCTTGTGTAAAAGTAGTGAAGCCATAGGTTAAGGTTTTTAGTGGCCTAATTCACCCCTCCCCCTCTTAGGATACGGGCATCCGATTCCTTACATCGTAACAACGAATCGAGACAACCTGGGGAAATCTAAACCCTAGAACGTCAAAATAAATCAAAAATCGACGTCCTAGGAACACCAAATCGAGAATGGTATTTTGAGGATGCGATTACTCACTGAAATTCCTTGCAGCCAACCCTTCGCCTCACCAAGGTCACCCGCCGCGCCATACTCACGCAGATTCGCGTGCTCAGCCTGCTGCCGCCACGGAGAGATGCTTTAGGAATCAACGGAACAAAGGGGAACGAGGTCGATCTGGATCTCCGTTGCTGCCACTGTGAACACCGCCTCCCGAATCACCACCGCCGCCACGAACAAACTGCCGCCCCTAGAAGGTTTCGGGAGAAAAAAAAGGAGAAGTCGAATCGGTATGCTCGGGGGATTCGGTGGATATGAGGATGCGTGGGAGGTTAGCGGGTCCCGGCCCAAGTTAACGGGCGCGCCGGCTGGTGTGGGCTGGCTGGGTGGGTTCGGTCGGGTGTAGAATAGGATTTTACACCTGGGTGTAGTGTGTGTATATATATATATATATATATATATATATATAAGTAATTGGATCATTAAAACCTGCTGCATGACCAAGTTATACATGTTCCCAATCAAAACCATGCATATCACCACTTGCCATTTAGTACCCGGAAGATCAACTGTTATTAAACTGTGAGCCATGTCGATCGTGTTATTTGCATATACCTGATAGCGATTAGAGCCGGAGGTGCGAGGCCAAGTTGTGCAAGCCAACACGCGGGGGTCTGAAGCACACCGGAGAACGGGGACGCCGACATTGGTGGCCAGGTAGCGCAGCGCCATGGCTCCGATTGCCCGGATCTGGTGAGGAAGACGGCGCCGGGTAGGAGACGTGCGCGCGCGGCTACGGTTGGATTCTTTCTTCTAGCAACAGGAAGGGAATTTGTTTTCCTTCTGTTCTAAGCTCAAGCCGTCTCCGGCTTGACCAATGTGGCCGTCCAACTTGGTGGGCTCAAGTAGTTTGTGTACTATCTTTCTTTACAGGACCTAAAAGGGGGCAATTTTTGCATCCCTATTGAGCCACATCAGCAACAAAATCTCGGCCATTGGATTGCGCGTGGATGGCTCAGATTGTATAGAAGGTTGGTCAAATTTACATAAAAAACCCAATACTTTATCAAAATTAAAATGTAGTCTAACACACACTAAAATAATTTTATGAAAACTCCATCGACCTTTGCAAAAATATAAGTCAATTCCACCCATCCCTCAAATAGTTTAACATAAACCCCCTCAAACTATGAAGTAACGCAAACCTCAAACTTCATCGAAAGTAAACTGTAGTTCAACCACTGCTCGGCAATTTAATGCAAACCCTTCAAGCTTTATACAACTACCATTTATTTAAGCCACCTCTCTAGCAATCTGACGACATCTCTCTCGAACGAGCCGCCTCTCATGTAATTTAATGATAATCAACCCACAATCCATGCATCTTCCACGTATCCGAACTTCACAGAAATTAGCACATGGTCCATAGGGTTTTAGGAAAACACCCTGAACTTTCTGCAAATCTACCCACTGTTTGAAATTTTACGAATAATTACCCCAGGTTCGTCACAACCAATCCAGGATCCCTACACTTTAACTAAAAATACTCTAAAGTTTTAGGAAACTAATCCACACCCTTAAATCCTGTAAAAAAAAATCTCCAACCTTCCTACCAATCACTAGGCTACAGGTCATGGCGCAGCAACGGCGCGCCAGTCTTTCTAGTACAGGTTTAAATGAAACACCTTTTGTTGGTGCTCTAACAAGGCCGTACGTGGTTCACAAAAAAAAAACAAGGCCGGCCGTACGTGCAAACCTTGCTGCACTTAAGAAGAAAGACGATGGAATGTCTAACACTTTGGCATAAATCTCTGCTATTGTACGGAATGTCTACCTCAATTGCATAGTGGCTTGTGACCCTGATCTTTGCTGTTAGTTCTACTGTGCACTTTCACAAACTAACAGGAGGAGACTGTTGGCCAAATCAAAACTTTTTTCAGGTACAATAATGCTTGGATGCTTTGCTCATCACTGTGTTGCGTTGCCGAGCATGAATTAATTGCAATCGAGCTAGATTTTCGGACAAACCGGCTCTCCTGCGCTGACAAGCGCTTCGGCTCGTGTGCTAGCTAGATGAGGCTAGGCAAGGCAAGCTTGGTCGCGTAAGCTAGATGAGGCTAGGCAAGGCAAGTAGATAGGTTGAAGGTGGGTGTTTGCTTCTTCTTTCCTCCCGATGCCTCCAATTCCTAATTTTTTTACAGCGTATGAGCGGTGTAGCGAAACTTAAAATTGGAGAAGGATTATTGTAAGAGAGTGACTGGAAATAAGTTTTGGATTCTACTACTTTCTGAACTATTATGCTGGAAAAAAGTCCAATGAAGACGACTAAAGGCATGGGGCTGGTAGAATCTTCGCCTTTTAATGGTAAATCATTACTACAAAATTAATTACCACTGCGAGCATAGAGTTTCTTACATAAAAATATAACTAGCTGCCGTATAATCAATTGAATAATTTGTACCATGCCACATCAATGCACTTGTTCTCTGGAGAGGTCTTTTACAGTACACAATACCACTAAGTGGTAGTATGGTGGTATTATCGGTTTTTCAGGTTTTTTGCTATGGGTAAAATGATAATTTGCTCGATGTAGAATATTTGGAAAATTTTTCCTCCACCCTCCATTCACCCCGTCAACCATACCACTTTGCATTTCTAATAATACCCGTATACTACTCATACCACCTATGAATACCACTCATACCATACATACAAAAAAACCGGCAGTACAGAATTAATCTCAACCGTTGGATCCTTACATATAGATCATTTTTTATTACATACGAGTCCTTTTCAACCGGTGGTACAGGATGGTATTGTGTACCGTAAAAAACCTCTCTCTGGATGTCCTTCCATCAATTGCATTGCCATGTTCATATGTCGTTCGTCTTGTCAAATTGTCACTATCTCCTTCCAACATTGCCAGTTTGCCACATAAAACCAAATACGCTTACTGCAAAGTAAGTCCAGTATGTAAGAGTCAAAGTTTGTTGCTGTGCAACATCACAAACTGCAGTATATTGCTCGCCAAAGCAACAGACTTTGTATCTTTGTCCCCCCATCCTCTTACCAAATCGTAGGTCAAAGCAGTCTGCCTGCTTCTTCGTCTTGTTTTTCTTAATTGACGGAACGAGGCAGTGTGTGTTTCTATTGATCAGGAGTATAATCAGGAGTAAAAAGAGCAGCAGCAACAACATACAGCTCCGCTCATCCATCGATGTAAGTCACCGTCAGCCACTGCACCAACACATCAAGCCATCCTGCCAGACGACGAATGCAAACATCACCTCAACATCGGTGGGCCATGGTCACCGAAATAGCCATGGCCATGCAGCATTATGCAGAGCCGCAGCACCAGGTCATCCTCATCCACAAAATCACGCACATATAGTCATGGAAAACCCAGAATTGTAGCACAAACTTCCTCCCAATGCCTCCAACACCTAATTTCTCCCATATAAGAGCAGTGTATAAATTAATTGCTGGACATATGCGTCTCTCCAACCAGGACTAATGGTTGTTTTTCTACTAGTGACATAATCAACATACCTCTGCACTCTTCATCTCGGGGTTGGGTTCTGGGCTCAATCTGAAGAAGTTGTCTTTGAATCCGACTGCAACGAGTACATATATAAGGGCACCTTTTACTAACAATTACCTCATCATTGAAGTTAGTTGTTTGTTTGCATTGAAGAATGGCGCTCTGAATTCTTTTAATGTATGAGTGATTGCTCTTCACACCGGCTGTGTGGTGGTGCTCTAAATTATTTACCTTGATTAAGTATAAGCAAAGAAACATTACCTCCACAGAACTACATCAAACAACACTAGCACCCATATACAGCTCGAGTTTGACTTCAAACAAGAGAAGCATAACCATTGTGACCCGTAGAGTGATGCTGCGGATAGAATGCACGATAGACGGCAGAACATCTCATCATATTGTACAACACCGTATTTGTACAATTAATTGTTATTGAGTGTGATTATGCACAAAAGAATATAATGAAGACTCTTCTACAGAGACAAAATACTAACATTCGCAAGGTTACTACAGGAAAATATCGGATCTTAACATCTGAAATTTGCTACCGTCACTTTTTTTGTGGGGAAAATATCCCCACATTAGGCAGTCTAAATTAACCTGTTCAGATCAAGATTTCTGTTTAGTATCAAGCACCTTCCAGCAATGATTAAAATTCATCCGTGATTCAAGGGCATAAAGTTCATCGCTGTGCCCTGTCACAAACTGATGGGATTTGCTTGCCACATAGCCACTTTGACCATGGAAGCAACCACCTTGTGTTTTATAGCGGGCAACATGCATGTTCTTTCCCCATGGAAGCGGACAACCTCCATGTTCTTCTCTCCCGATTCCTCCTAGTCCTAATTTTTTGGGAAGCATATGGGAGCAGTGTAGCAAAAACGTACATGAAGTTGGAGGGAGATCATAACAGGAAAGAAAGTTTTGGAATCTACTATTATCCAACCAGACTACTTTCTTAGGCCATTCTGATACATCTAAAAGCTCAGCTGTAGAGAATTTTCTGGCTGCCTGGTCATTGATATATATTATACTGGCCGGCATGAACTATATCCTTCCATTCTAAAGGTGTACAACTAATTTATATTGTGGTTAAGCAAAGGGACTTACTCCCTCCATTTCATAATACTTGTTGTTTTGGCTTTTCTTGATATATTCCTCTTATTATGTATCTAGATATAAATATATATCTCGGTGCATGGCAAAAGGAATGTATTTAGAAAAGACAAAATGACAAGTATTATGAAACCGAGGGAGTACTACCTTTATTGATCTCTTTTCGTGGTTTCAGATGTTTGGTAGGAGTACTTCTTGTGCTTTTTGCTAGCAGGGCAGAAAAGGAATACCAATGGAGATTAATGGCATGAGGCTAGCTGGAATCTTGATCTTCAATAGATTAAATTACCATTGCATAGATACATAAATGTGCCACAAAAATGACCAGTTATCGCATAACCAGTGGGATAATTTGTTCCACCCACATGTCCATCTTCTTTGCAACACTGATTGCCAAAACACATGTTCCTCAACTGTTCTTTGTGTGCATCAATGGACTAATTGAAGCAGATTTGCATTCACGTATATGGCATTTGATCAAAACAGGCCAGGCTCTCACCATTACTCACAAGACCGATTGTTGCCCTAGCAAACACTCATCAAACGAGCTCAGAGCTAGGTAATCCCAATAACTAAGGCATGTATATATGCAACACACAGAACAATCAGCACAATAGATTATGTGGAATGACTAAATGCATGCCTTAGTGTAGAATTCATTCTACACCCATCAGATTTTACTGACCAAACTGATTAGAAATTACTGAACCAAATCGCAGGATTCCTGAACTAGTGAGCGTGGTTCAGTAATTTTCAATGAGTTTGGCCCGCTTCATATACCGATGGATGGTCCAACTCAACAATTGGGATATAACGACGGACGATCCGACGAGAAGTGTAAAATTTTATACCGACGGATGCACAAATGTTACAATGTGAAATAGTGACGGTCAATTCGACACAGAGTTATAATGACGGACCGATCGACGGTAATTTCATACTTATAACGACGCACATCCGTCGTTAATGTGGGGTTGTGGTACAGTGAGAATAGCACATAGGTGTGTCTGTGTGTGTGTACTATGTGTGTACACTCCTGATATCAAAACATTTGTTGTTGTTTTCTTTTTCTTGCAATATTTTATCATTCGTCTTATTCAAAAATTTATTACAAATGTATGAAAAGATATGTTATTAAAATATCTGTGATGGTAAAGTAAGCCACAAACCAAACAAATGATACTTGCATAAATTTTCTAAATAGGAGAATCATCAAATGTTGCAAAAAGAAAGTCAATAGTGGCAAATTAATATTTTGATACGGATGGAGTATTAAATGAAAAGGATAAACACACCATAATGGTGTCGTCGAAACATCAGTGTGTAGGACATCATCACCATCTCTCTGCTTTCTTTGCTCTAGAGCGCTCGGCGGTGCAGGATTGGGGTGTGGATACGAACACATGAACGGTGTCGCGCATGGTGTGGCCCATAGGCTCGATGCATGCCTTGATGCAAAATATGATTGTGATCTCAGAGTATCAGAGCATGAGGATTAGCACAGGTTGCAATTTAAGCAGAATGCATTTTGAGATCTCAGTGGGAACCCAGAAATATACCTATTGCATCCTCGTCATCGGAATGAGATGAGTCAATGAGGTTGAGTCTGTGTGTTCGGGAGTCTGGCCACTATGTCCTGAGCTAATTAGCATGTGGATTTTTTACGATCTGAACTTCCAGGATAGCCTGCTGCTCGATTCTTGTCTTAGCATGCTTAGCATCACATTGCACGATAAACACCCATTGCACGATAAAATCCCATTGCACGATAAACTTCAAGGAAATGGTTCTTGACTACCATGCACGAGATAAACACCCATTGCACGATCCGGCATATATAATGTGACTTGGGCAGCTGGTGGCAGCAGGTGGATCGTAGCCAGATATTGCCAGACATGTTTGTGTTGGATGTATCTTATCTGCATCTTCCTACCATGAACATCGATCTTTGAAGCTCCTTGTGCCTCTTGTTCCCAAACATTGTGTTGGTGCAGTACAGAGTGCAGTTAGTATATGTGGATTCTATCTATGATATGAATCATTTGTAATGAATAATATATATAGACAAGACATACAACCTCCATACCTGTAAAACAAGTCGTTTAGGACAGAGCGACACGGTCTCCAAAGTACAACTTTGACTTCTTATTTTTATAAAAATATTTATTAAAAACTAGCATATGTATACTTTTATAAAAGTATTTTGCAAGACAAATATATTCATGTAGTTTTCACATTTTCAAACTCAACAACTTAAAAGTTATTCACGATTTATATTCTCAATGTTTGACTGAAAACTTGTCCTAAACGACTTGATAAATGGGTATTGATGGAGTACATGGATTATATTCCCACTATCTTATTCAAGACATACACAGCCATCGACAGACGCACGTCGCGCGCATCCCGGGTGGCTGGTCCACGACAGAGCAAAACAGCAGACAAGCAAGTCACAGTGGCATACACTGCAGGGCTCAAACGTGCACAAAAAAAAAAACAAAAATCCTGCCTCAACTTGTTGAATTTCTTCAAAAATCAACTACTTACAGACGTAGGTAAACCAGTGCCGGTCCTAGGATTTTGAGAGCACTCTGGCGAACTCATCGCGCTGGCCCCTCTAAAGTCCAGATATTATATAAAATTTTATAATATACATATACATACACATATTAATTGGAGAAGTGGAGAAGTGGATGTGTGCACCGGAGGGGCCATGGATGTGGACCTGATATTTTGGATTCGTGGTCGCCGTCGCCTTTTGGCCGCTGCGTGCGATCAGATCGCTGCTTCACCTGGCGGCCGACGCAACCACGCGACATGAGCAACAATCGCTCCGTGCCGCCGTCGCTTCGTGACTTGCGAAACGGTGTCGTGATGCGTGACCTTTCTGCTGCTTTGCGGCGATGTTTTGGATCATCTCCCTCTCTGTGTGTCTATACAAAGTTGTGTACATATACAATAGACATGGCTTGGCCCCCTTCCCGCTTGGGCCCTCGGCATCGCACATGCTCGCCCTTGCTTAGGGCTGGCTCTAAGGTAAACCCTTACTAATTAATCTAGTTGCAAAAAAAAAAGTTTGGCAAAACTTTTTGACAATATTTACAAGGTATATTAGGAGTATTAGATATAAAGAAACTATAAAACTAATTACACTGATGGACAGGAAATCACGAGATGAATCTATTAAGCCTAATTAATCCGTCATTAGAGATTTATTTATTGTAGCATGACATTATCTAATTGGGCATAATTAGGATCATTAGATTCGTCTCGCGATTTTACCCAGGGATTATGGAATGGGTTTTGTCCTTAATCCATGATTAATACTCCTAATTAGTGCCTGAACATCTGATATGACGGGTGAATAGTAGATTTTTTTGAACTAACCAGGGATTGCAGTTGGTACATCGGGCTACATACAGGTTCCCACAAAGGTTTTAAGCTCAGAGGATATATCATTTGAAGGATGAATAGCTCGGAAATTGGGCAAACTTGATATATGTAGGAGCATCTCAAAGAGTTTGCCACATTTTACTTGGTAAATCTTGAGTTTTGCCAACTTCTAGAAAGATTCTCCCTCCATACTGATATTATATGATGTTTAGGACAGCGACACAGTCTCCAATGCACAATTTTGACTTATCTTTTCTATAAAAATATTTATTAAAAAGTTATATATGTATATTATTATGAAAATATTTTTTCATAACAAATCTATTGATATAATTTTTACATTTCCAAACTCAACGACTTAAAAGTTATTCATGATTTATATTCCTAATGTTTGACTCAAACTTTGTCCAAAGCATCATCTAATTGCAATACAGAGGGAGTATGTCAAGTAAAAAAGAGTTCATCTCCAACCATTTGGTATAATTCACTTGCCAAACCCAGATCTATCTTACATCAGGAACCCTGAGAGAAACAAAATTATGTTTATGCTCTTCCACCTCTTGAAAACTTGCATCAGGAACCATTCTTTGTTATTTATTTCTTTTTTTCACCATCCCAACTGTCTAGAAACAATGATGCCAACCGAGAGCTGCGTGCGTATATCTCCAACAGTTTGCCAAATCGAGTTGCCATCTTTGATTTTTGGTAAAAACGTTAAAAATACTCCTCTAACAGTTTGGCAAAGATTTGACAAGTTTTGGCAACTTGGGAAAAACCAGCCTCCAGCGCGTAAATATACGCGCGGCTCGCGGTTGGCATCATTGTTTCTAGACAGGTGGGAGGGTCAAAAAATAAATAAATAACAGAGAAGGGTTCCCGATGTAAGTTTTCAACAGGTGAAAGAGGATAAACATAATTTTATTTCTCTCTTAGGGTTCTTGATGTAAGTTAGATCTGGGTTTGGGAAGTGAATTATGCCAAACTGTTGCAAATGAACTCTTTTTTTTACTTGGCATATCTTTTTAGAAGTCGGCAAAACACAAGATTTGCCAAATAAAATTTGACAAACTCTTGAAAATGCTCTAAACTGTTAGTTTTCAGACATCGAAATCTCAGCTTAAATGCTAAAGCACCAGTATCAATCTTAACTTAAAGTTAAATTATGTGAACTTGATTCTGTCCTAGGTTATATAAAGCATGATCAACACTATAACATTTTATAATTAAACTAATAATTTATTTTAGAATATATCTCCGAAAGCTTTAAGAACCATGTTTTATTTTCACAAGAAATAAATGCATTACAATCTACAATGACAAATGTGATTATGCCATGATCTCAGGTTAATGTATGGAATTAACACCTGGGGTGTTACAACTACCCTTAAAGCATCTCCAAGAGTACCCAAAATCTTTTCCTAATCCTTAACTTTTAGTAAGATGAGAAAAACCCTCTCCAACAACTCCTAATACATCCTCCTAAAAGATTAGGATTCCAGAAAAACCAGCTCATTCGGCGTAACTTTACGCGTGTGAGTTCATGCCTAATCTAAAGGTGGAAGGGCACAGAAAGATTAAAGAGTAGATAAGGGTTCCTAATGTAAATGTACAAGACAGAAAGAATATATAAAAGCAGTTAGGATAATTTAGAAATAGTATAGGATTCCTGATGTAAAAATGTCTTCTATATTTTAAGAGTTGATCATTAGGGACTCTTGGAGATGACCTCGCTTATTCTTTTCAATACTTTTTTAGAAGTTGTAAAACTTCATGTTTTTAGGAGGAAAAAATTAGACACTCTTGAAGATGCTCTTACTGCCAAAGTAAGTCCACTAAGGGACAAAGTTTGTTGCTGTGCAACGTCACAAACTGCAGGATATTGCTCACCAAAGCAACGACTTTGTCCTCTATCTGTCCAACAATGCAACTTTGTCAACGCAGCCTGCCTGACTCTCTTCTTTTTTTGCGGGTAACTCTCTTCTTTTTTTCTTTTTTCTTTTTTGCTTTTTAATGAACGGAACGAGGCAGTGTGTGTTTCAGCAGCAACAACAACAGACAGCTCCGCTCATCGATCGACACACATGCATAACCCAGAATTGTAGCACAAACTTCCTCCCAATGCCTCCAACTCCGATCCGATCCTAATTTCTTGACAGCCCATGAGAGCAGTGTGTATAAAATTGGTTCAGGAATCTACTCCTGTAAACTGCTATCCAACCATAATATGTATTGTGATAGCTTTCAGTCTCCACTACGGCGGTTCTGAGTTTCATGTATAGTGTTCAACCAACATAGACAGTTTTTATGGCTGACTGCTCTGGTGGAAAAACGACCTTTGTTCCCAAGCATTTGTCCCGGTTCAACTTTGGAACCAGGACAAATGCTTTTGGGGCGACGTGGCCTCGAAAGTCTGTTTGCGACGCCCCTCCTTTAGGCTCCGAGCCGTAATTATTGGCGCCAGACTTTAGTCCCGGATGGTGTCTTTAGTCCCGGGTCGTAACACCACCCGGGACTAAAGTTTTTGTCCCGGGTATTACCACCGAGACTAAAGTCTCATCTTTAGTCCAGGTGGTAATACCACCGGGACCAAAAGGGTGCGCCTATAAATCCCTGCCTCCCTTCTTCCTCTGCCCGAGCTCATATTCACCCGTTTCTCAAAAAAAAGAGCTCACATTCACCCGAGACTTAAGAGAGAGTTTGTGAAGAGAGCTAGCTAGTTCTTCTCCTAGCCAATTTTTTCGTCATCCATTTGTGAAGATTTCTCTCCTCCAAAGTGTTGCTAAGGTTTGATTCTTCATCCTTCCTTCATTTGTTATGATTAAATTTCGTTTTTATGGTTAGAAATGGAGAAAATATGGATTTAGATTTTTAGTGGTAGGAGGAGCTAAGAGATGTTTTAGATTTAGCTAACATTGTATTTAGTTTCACATATTTTTTAAGCATAGTTTCACATAGGGATTTATCCTCTGATTTTATAGTTTTTGCTATAGAGATAATTGATTTTAACTTTTAGATGAGAGATGCATTTAATTTTACATTTAGCTTAATTTATGAGAAGTTAGTTTATTAAAAAAATGGTCATTACCAAACAAATATATACTACCTACCTATTTAATTCATTTTTGTTAAGTATTTCTTGTTTTTATTTAGAATACATTTAGACATTCTCTTTTTTCTTTTTCCATATCTGATCGGTTGGTTCTCTACCGGTGGCCTTACATGCTTACATCCCAACATCTCATTACCTAGCTACGCCACGCGAGCTGGGGCTATACGTGGCTCGGTGACGTAGAACTGTAGCTAGATAGGAGATGTTGGGCTGTAGCTAGTTGATTTGGAACTGTAAGTGGGAGAGTGATGTGCGTGTATATGATGGTGAGGTGAGGCTGTAGTTTGTAGATGATCAGGGTCATTAGAAAAGGTATAGTACAGACTTACGTCGTCTCAGGGCTCACTGCACCTGAACGAGCTCTCGCACTTATCTGTTTAGTTATTAGAAAATGAGAAAATAGGTCTTATATTTGTTGTTTTTATATAGAATAAATTTAAGTATTCTCTTATTTAAGCATTATTTTATATATATTACAGAGTAGTCCAGAATAACTATGGCAAGTCATGGCGGCGGTCGTGGAATCAGTTTTGATGACCGGCCACCTTTGGCTCGTCGTCCAGGCATACGCTTCACCCATGGTGTGATTGAGTTACCTACTGGTGATCGAAGCCAGGGACCTCGTCCCAACATAGTAATATTCTTTCATTGTATAAATTTCTTGTTTACGTACTACACACGGATAATAATATTATTTTCATACAACGCAGGTTCTCAATCATTTGCAGTGGCTCGCACATGTTGTTGAAAATTTAGGTGGTACCCCTCCTGTTACACAATGCGCCATTGTCGGTCCAAACAATTGCATACAATTAAAAATCTCGTTTGACATACCTGTTCGTGGACAAAATCACTCCTCGCTGTCTTCAGAACCCATCCAAATGGTATCGATTGTTGGGTGGGGTGCCCCTGCACTGGTTAAGAGGACTTATGAAAGGACCGCCGTGCAGGCATGCTTACAACAACTAAACGCTAATGGGTATTTTGTGCCAGATTACTCTTATTTTCTAATAAAGTCACTCGAGGAAGGACAAAGTGTCACCAGGACCGCAGAGAGACTTTGTCGGCTAAATGAACATGACATGGTATGGAGCACCATTTACTCTTATTCAGCATTTTTAATGCGTCGTAATAACATTATTCTTAATTGTAGGATATGTTTGGTCAAACTTTTGCGGCAATGAGCTTTCATGCAATTCTAGAGCAAGTGATGGATGTTGTGGGATTTTCTTACACAGATTCAAATGCTATACAAACAAGAAATTGGAAGTATCAGGCTCATCTTTCATTTCTGATGCCATATCAGTTTGCTGCCGCCACTATTTGAAATTTATGGAAGTCCATGTGACCGTAATTGTGAAGCGATAGAGAGTGCACTGATCCATTCTCTAGCATATTTCGCTGAAGTTCTCGACTTCAAGATCGGAGACTTCAACTATATTGACTATCTAAGGAAGAAGAATGAAGTGTGAAATATGTGTCGTGCATTGATGTACCCTCTATCTTTGTTAAAACCGTACCTTAAGTATTCATGTATGAACTTTTATGTTTGTAAGACCTTAATTAAGTATTGATGTACAAACTTTTTATATTTTTGTTAAGACCTTAAGTATTGATGTTAGGCTTGACTAATTTATTGGAAACCTTAATATTAGGGTTCTCACCTCCAAAGTATTGATTAAGCCTTAATATTAGTCTTTATCACAAATTTTGGAGACCTTAATATATATTAAACTAAAAAAACAACAGGGTCATTGGGGGGCAACCCTTTAGTCCCGGTTGGTAATCCAACCCGGGACTAAGGGCCAGCCATCCACGGCTGCAATAATTAGCGGCCTTTAGTCGGGTGGTAAACCAACGAGACTAAAGGGTTGGCAAACCGACCTTGAGGCCTTTGTCAAGGCACCCTCCCGGTTGGTTTTACCAACCGGGACAAAAGGACTCCCCTATACAAAATCGACAACACGCTCCCTTCTTCTTCCCCTGCCCGACCATTTTTCACCGAGAGCTCAAAAGCAAGCTCCTCTAAACTCCATGGCGCTTCAAACCTAGGGAGGTGCTGCCCAAATTTTTCGTCATCAATTTGTGGAGTTTTCTCACCTCCAAGGTGTTGCTAAGATATTATTCTTCATCCTCCATTCATTTGTTGTGTTTAAATTTCGTGTTATGGTTTAAAGAAGGAGAAAATAGAAATTTTGATTTAAGAGCTAAGAGATGAGGTTTTTAGTATACTTTGGATTTAGTAATAAGTAGTTATCATTTGTACTAACATAGAAATTCATTTGTACTAAGATTTTTTTTGTTTTTTATACTTTAGTGTTGTTAGAATTAACATAGATATTTTTCACTTAATATGATGCAGATGAACCGGTAATGGATGTACAACACCGACGCGTGGTACATTAATACCGGCATGCATGGTTTTCTCGAAGTGGCAAAAAAACAAGGATGCGAGTGGGTTCATGTGTTGTCCATGCTCCGATTGCAGAAAGCGAAAGAGACTACCATGACCGGGCACACTTCACCCCACTTGTTGAAATACGGATTCATGCCGAACTATGTGGTTTGGACCAAGCACGGTGAAAGAGGGGTTGTGATGGAAGGCGGCGAAGAAGAGGAGGAGGGTATTGGAGGGTCGCAGTCAAGCTTTTGCAGAAACTTTAATGGAAGATGCTTGACAAAGAAGAGTTACCAAAGACATGCGACGGGCCTGTGATGATCTCGGTCGGGTTCTACAGGATGCACAAAGAGACTGAAAACGAAAAGAAAAGGCAAAGTTCCAACCTATGATCGAAGATCACGAGAAAACCGTTATACCCAGTTGCAAGCGGGTCACAAAAGGTTGGTACTACACTAGAAATGCTGCAATGGAAGGCAAAACATGGTGTGTCGATAAGGCATTTGAAGGGATGCTAAAATTGTGAAGGACAAGCTTGGAGAACAATGAATTACCGTCCACCACATATGAAGCAAAACAGCAGTGTGTGCCCTCTTGGGTTGGAGTACGAAGTTCCATGCATGCCCTAATGATTGCATCCTATATCGGGGTAAGGATTACGAGAATTTGGATGCTTGTCCTGTGTGCAAAGCACTACGTTATAAGATTCGACGAGATGAAGATGTTGATGATCTCCGTGGGGCACCGTGACGGGATGAAGAAAGTTCGGAAGGTTATGTGGTATTTTCCTATAATACCATGTTTGAAGCATTTGTTCCGGAACAAAGCACATGCTAAGTTGATGAGATGGCACGAGCGAAGCAAAGACAACTTTCTTTGAGACATCCGGCTGATGGGTCTCAGTGGAGAAAGATTGATAGAGAATTCAAGACATTTTCTGAGAATGGGGAAAGGAACATAAGGTTTGGTTTAAGTACGGATGGTTTCAATCCATTCGGGGAGTTTAGCAGTGGTCATAGCACTTGGCCTGTGACCCTATGCATGTTCAACCTTCCTGGTTGGATGTGCATGAAGCGAAAGTTCATTATGATGCCGGTGCTCATCCAAGGTCCAAAACAACCCGGCAACGACATTGATGTGTACCTAAGACCGTTGGTCGATGAACTATTACTACTATGGCGGGAAGAGGGCGTACGTGTGTGGGATGAGGATAGGCAAGAGAACTTCGATCTACGAGCATTGTTGTTCATAACCATCAGCGATTGGCCTGCCTAAGTAACCTTTCGGCGGACAAACAAGGGATATTGGGCATGCACGCACTGTTTACATATAACACAAGGTATTCATCTAAAAAACTGTAAGAAGGTCGTGTATAATGGTCACCGTTGTTTCCTTCCAACTAATCACCCCTTACGGAAGAAAGTGATGCATTGGAAAGGGAAGCCTGACCATCGTACGATGCCACCCCATTTTAATGAAGATGCCGTATTTGAGATGGTAAATGATCTAAGGGTAGTCTTTGGAAAGGGTGCTGGTAGTGAACTGTTTCCAACCGACGCCAACGGGCGTGCACCAATGTGGAAGAAGAAATCTATATTTTGGGAGCTACCTTATTGGCGTAGCCTTGAGGTCCGACACGCAATTGACGTGATGCACCTTACGAAGAATCTTTGCGTGAATGTACTAGGCTTCATGGGTTGTTACGGTAACCCGAAGGATACCAATGAAGCACGAGAGGACCTGAAAGAATTTCATAAGATACCCAAAGTTCCGCGGGAGGGTGATGATGAAACCGATCCGGAAGAGGATGATGATGATGTTGATTACTATGGTCACGCTAGTTAGTTACACTCTCACCAAGAAAGAGAAGGAAAGCGTGTTTGATTGCACGAACAGTATTAAGGTTCCGTCGGCTACTCGAATTTAAAGGGGATCATAAATATGAAAGAGAAGAAGTTCACAAATCTAAAGGCCCACAAGCTGTCACATGTTGATGACAGATTGCTTCGATTCGCGTTGAGGGTGTTCTATCGAGAGAATGTACGAATCTTGGTCAAAAGCTTTGTGCATTTCTCAATGCAATTTCACGAAGGCAATCGATCCAAAGCTAGGTAAGCTACGAGAATGATGCGGTTCAATGTCTTGTCGGCTTTGAGTTGGCATTTCCACCTTCCTTCCTCGATGTTATGACGCACCTCTGGTACACCTTGTGAAAGAAACTACTATTCTCGGTCCAAGATACCTTCACAACATGTGGCCTTTTGAGAGGTTCATGTCAATCCTCAAGAAATATGTTCTTAACCGTGCTGTCCGGAAGGAAGTATTGCTAAGGGATATGGAACCGAGGAGATCATTGAGTTTTGTGTTGATTTTGTCGACACAATTGACTTGATTGGGCTTCGGTATCACGACACGAGGGAGGCTACAGGGAAAGGGTACCATCGGAAGGAAATCAAGTTTGAGCAATAATACTTATTTGTTCCATAAAGCACACCTAATAGTCCTGCAACAATCATCACTGGTGACTCCGTATAGGATGGAACACGAGCAGATTATTGCTTCTCAAAATCCAACCAAATCCCGGTTTTGGATTGCCGCGTCACTTGGAAACATTTCCCTCATGGTTGAGTGAACAACTAATTGGAAACTCAACGATTCATCCACAACTAGCTTTGTTAGCCAAGGGACCTTGTAGCACAAATACAAGATTTCAAGCTTACGATATGAATGGTTACAATTTTTACACGAGAGCACAAGATCGCAAAAGCACAAACCAAAATAGTGGTGTCCGTATGGACGTCATCGGAAAAGATGGGGGTAAGACACCGCTATTATGGTATCATAGAAGAGATATGGGAGCTTGAGTACGGAGCGATGAACGTCCCTCTTTTTTTTTTGCCAATGGGTAAATCTGAATGGCGAAAAGAAAGATGAATATGGAATGACAATAGTGGACCTTACCAAGATTGGGTTCAAAGATGATCCATTCGTGCTTGCCAAAGATGTGCATCGTTTTTCTATGTGAAGGATATGACTAGCATAGAAGAATAAAAATCCCCAAGAAGCGGGACCACAAGAGGCAAAGCGTCACATAGTTCTTCCGGGTAAAGAGTAATCGTGGAGTCGAGGACAAAAGCAGATCAATCCGATGATTATGATCAGTTTGATGGCATGCCTCCGTTCGCTATCGAAGTTGACCCAAGCATATTGCTTGGACGTGAAGAGACACCGTACTTACGTGCTTGAGATTAATGTCGTAATGTAATGATTATTGATCAAATCAATTGTGTATCGGTCTAAAATTTTTATGAAGCTTGAATATGTCACCAAGTTTGAGATTTTTCTGAATTAATTTACTATTTTTTCAGTTTAATTGAATTTCATGACGTCACCTAGAAATTAAATGTTGAGTGAGAGCACCCGAAAGCGATCCGAGAATGGTGCCAAACTTGGCCACAATTTCTCTTGTGCCTTAGGAGTCTAATTTATCTGGAAGTCGAATCATAATTCTTGAGTTATTGATGTGTAATTCACAATATTCTAGCTCCTTTAGTACGAAGAAAAACCTAAAATACATTTAGTCATCAAAAAAATCTAAGATCTTGCGTGAGCTAATATTTTGAGTGTAAATGACAACCAAAAAATTTCAGACCATTTCGACATAGATGGAGTACACGTGCTTCACAAAGCTATATAGAACCTTTCATCGAACCATGTCTATACCACTTATGTCTTAACGATTAAGTCTATGCACTTTGCGATGTTGTATCGGTCTCAAAATTTTTATGAAGCTTGAATATGTCATGTGAGATTGACCCACCAAGTTTGTGATTTTCTAATTAATTTACTATTTTTCGGTTTAATTGAATTTTATTGGGAATGCACATCAATATTGCAAATGAAAATTGGAAGTGAATGTTTACAACTCTAAAATATAATTTTGCATAGCAAAGTACAGTTTATTATATTTTAACTAAATATAATTTTGCATGGAAAAATAGTAAAAGTTACTATTTTTTTTGATTTCAAAGAGATAGAATGTGAAAATGAGAAAAGAAATGGGAGGAAAAAGCAGTTCCTTGAAAATTACACTTTAGTCTCGGGTGGTAACACCACGGGACAAACGAAATTTTGCCCTTGCCATCCTCCGCGAAAGGGGCCTTTAGTCCCGGGTGGTGATCGACCCGGGACTAAAGGCTCTTGCTCCGGTCTAAAGGGCCTTTAGTCCCGGGTAGTGATACGACCCGGGACTAAAGGATCTTTGCTCGGGTCGATTACGACCCGGGGACTAAAGGGGGTGATATAAATCCCACGGATCCACCCTTCTTCCCTAACTCCTCCACTTCACACTCGGCCATCGTCTTCCCCGTCGCCCCTGCTCCGCCTCGTCGTCGTGCCGGCTCACACCCGCCGTCGTCGACCCGTCGCGCACCGCCCCCCGCCGCCCGGCCACGCCCTCTCCACCGCGGAGCTCCGGCCGCCGTCCGCATGCCGCCGTCGATCCCGCGCCGCCGGCCATCGTCCCCACGCCCGTCGGCGTCTCCCGCGCCGGTCGTCTTCCCGCCGCCGCTCCGCGCCATCGCCCCGCTCCGCGCGCTCCGGCGCGCGTTGACCCGCTCGCGCCCGGCCGCCATCTCCCGCGCCCTTCGGCGTCGTCGCGCCCGACGCCGTCTTCCGCGCCCGCCGCGCCTTGACCTCGACCCGCCGTCGCTGGGGTGAGGCTGACGTCGACCCACGATGGCTGGCGTCGATTTTTTATGTTTTCATTTAATTTATTTATGTCGAGAATTAAATTTAGAGATTTTAGAATTGAATTTTGAGATTTTAGATTTGAATTTAGAGAATTTAGAGAGTTTAGAGATTTTAGAGATTTTAGATTTGAATTTAGAGATAAAATATGTATTTAGAGATGAAATGTATTTAGAGATGAAATATGTATTTAGAGATGAAATGTATTTAGAGATGAAATATGTATTTAGAGATTTTAATTTTTTCGCTCGCCAGACAATTAGGTAGTATCGCTCGACACGCTCGATTCTTTCCCGACTCGCTCGACCCCGTCCGACACTTAGGTTTTCTCGCTCGACTCGCTCGACTCCCGCCCGACACTTAGGTAGTCTCGCTCGACTCCCGCCCGACTCGCTCGACTCCGCCGACTAGCTCGACCCCGCCCGACACTTAGGTTTTCTCGCCCGACTCGCTCGACTCCCGTCCGACACTAAGGTAGTCTTGCTCGACTCTCACCCGAAAATCATTTATGTGCTCAGAAAATCATTTATGTGCTCAGAAAATCATTTATGTATTCAGAAAATTATTTATGTATTCAGAAATTCATTTATGTATCCAGAAATTCATTTATGTGCTCAGAAATTCATTTATGTTCATTTATGTATTCAGAAATTCATTTATGTGCTCAGAAAATCATTGATGTGCTCAGAAATTCATTTATGTATTCAGAAATTTCTAGTTATGGATCACAATGAGGAGGCGGCTGATGGAGAGCCTTATTCTGGGGTCCAACCTTCAACGAGGAGGAGCGTAGCAGTGACGCGTTCCTCAACATAACCGGGGACATCGACACCGCGCCCGCATCATCGACTCCGCGTCATGACATCGACTCCACCGATCGACGACTCTACACCCCGAGGACAATAATGAAGACCTTGTCATAGTTAATGCAGAAGGTTCCAACGAGGTATATATATCATGCATTAACAAGTCCATAAATGCATTAACAACGAGGTATATATATCATTCTGGAACCCCGCGTGAATAACAAATCCGCAACTTGTAGGCTTCAACCTCGACAAGCAAAAAGACTAAGAGAGGACGTACAAAAGTAATCGTCGATCATGACGTGAAGTTTCATATCCTGAAGTCAACGAGCTTGGCCGACCATGGGAACCAAAGGTGGGACAAGTTTGTGTCCCAATGCGGTGCTATTGTGAGAGACAACGTGCCCATATCATATAGAGAATGGAAGGAAGGAAGATAATCCATGGGTGGTTCCGATTCACTTAAGAATATGTTATGGGATGATATCCTAAAACACTTCACACTTCCACCAAGGGCGTGAACGCAAACCTTGTGAAGCGGTGAACTCTCACGAAGATGGCAACTCAATTGCGAGTTTCAAGAAGCCACAGGATTATATCAAGCGAAACGAACTCCAAATTTTGATGATTATCCCAAGCTAAAGGATCACTGGCAGTCCTTTGTGGATTACAAGAATAGTGAAGAATTCGCCAACAAGAGCGCACGAGCTCAGATAAGTGCCGATGAAGAAGCGGATTATGCCCATCGTCTTGGTGGCGATGGTTACGCGTTGCAGCACCCAAGTGGCGGAAGATTGAACAAGACCTCCTCAACAAAGGTATCGTACCAGCGGTCATTGGCTGGGAAGAACGATCGAAGAATTGGTATTATGCCCGTGGTGGAAGATTGAACCACGATGATGGTTCCTCGTATTCCCACCCACGCTACGGAGGCGGCACATGAGATAATAAAAAGAATGAAGACATCAAAGCGGGCGATTGGTTTTACGGAGACATGGATGAGCTCACTTTGGCGCTCGGGAATCCGGAACACCCAGGACATTGCAGGGGCTACGGGGTAGTCCCGTGGAAGTATGCTTTCGAGGGAAGTGCCGACACCTCTGAAGTCGAAAAGAAGAAGGGAGCGTGAAGAGGCGGTGGCGTGAAATGATGGAGCGAGACTTAAAGATCAAGAAGATCGTATGAATGCGAGATTGAGCGACAAGTGGCCACCGTGGTAGCTTAGATCACCTGAGAACCTTGCCCCAAGCACCGTGGATCCCGTCATTAGCCCTTACGCTCGCATAAGCAATAAGCTTCCAGAGGCCCCAGAAGAACAAAGGCGGCAAACCAAGAAGAAGTTCAAGTAGAGGACAATGAACGGTACCGTGGATGAACTCACAGCCGGCACCGCATGTGAGCTACACAAGCCGATCGGCAACATCACAATGAAGGTATATATAAACCTGATTATACGTGCAATTATCTCAACCTTTGATGCATGTCTCAGGCATTTAATAACTTCATCATTTCTCTACATATATATAGGTGGCGTACAGAATGGCTTTAGCACATCTCCCAGGACGTACAAGCCACGGCATGGAGATTCCAACTGGCTACGCCTCAGTTGGTTTGGAGGAGATTGCTGACCCAAAGTTTAACGACATAGAGCTAGACATCCAAGGAGGTGACGGGGAAAGGACACTCCGTGATGCGCTTCACAGTATCATATTGTGGCCCAAACGTTACATCATAATACCTAACTTGTCGCCACCGATCCCTCCGAGTGTTGCCGAGCAGCAGCCACCATCTTGCGGGCCGTCACCGGGCTGGTCGTCGCCAAATGATTGGAGCTCACCGTCTCCACAACGAGGGAATTCTCCTGCCGCGAGCGATGACGATCGTCAGCAATCACCACCGAAGCATCAATCACCACCAAAGCAGCCTTCACCAAAGCCTGCCAAGAGGCGATCCCGATCAAAATCTACCGCGTCTATGCCCGTGCCAAATCCGGATCCCCCGAAGAAGAAAGGTAAAAAGCTGCCTGTTAAAAGGAAGCTGCCATATGACATGACAGCATCAGAAAATGAGGCGGAGTGTGATAAGCAACTCAAGGCGTGGATTGAAGGGAATAAAGAGGCTGCTAAACAAAAATAGCTCGATGAACTGGAAGCAGAAAAGAATTAAGATCGTCATGAAACTCAAAGCTTTCATAGAGAAGAAGGAAGCAGAAAAGAGACAAGAAATTATAAAACCCCTACTAAGTGATTATGACCGGTCGCTGCACAAGTCCATGAAGAAGAAGAGACAAGGAGGGTCACCAAATAGTTACATCGACCAAGTACCGGGGTCGACGATGCCACATGATTATAGGAAGAAGAAGAAGGCAACACAAGCGTCGACGTCGACGAAAGAGCCTTCAACAAAGAAGGCAACACAAACGTCGACGTCGGCGAAAGAGCCTTCAACGAAGAAGGCAAGCGTCGGCCGACGGAGATGCAGACTTACGTCGCCTCGGCCTCACGCAATCGAACGAGCTCTTGCGTTATGGACGCAGAACAACTAGCGGCGGTCATTGCAATGCAAGAAGCAGGGGATGCCACTAGAATATGTTCTCGGCCACGAATCACCTCCTCGGGACCCAAACTTCGTACCTAGATGGCGCTACGAGCATGGGAAATCTTTTGTCAGGCCTGAGTTAGTGAAGAAACTCCCTACTCAGATGCGCAGATTGCATGACTTCTACATGAAGACGTAAAGGGGCCTGGAGATGATTGGCATGCTTGTTAAACCAGGAGATTTTGGTGAAGGCGAGAAGTTGTCGCTGCGATTCAAGGATATTTATGAAATTTACCATCTTGACTCCTTGAATACCGATCTTGTCATGGCCTGGTGCCTGTAAGTGATGGTGCAATACATACCCTAATTAACAAATTTATGCATACTCTAATTATTAACTTTGTCTTTCATTTTCGTAGCACGGAAATGCATAACATGGGGAAGAATGGTTACCAACGAATAGGTTTCATGGACCCATCTTTAGTTAATCAAGATCAAGTAAAGAAGCAACCAAAAACAACATTCAAAACAATCGTAAGGACCTTGTGTGAATTGCATTACAAGGATTTGATACTTCTACCTTACAACTTCGAGTAAGTGTGATTACCATCTTAATTGCTAAGGGTTCACATTTCTAATTATCTTAGTTAACATTATTTAGTTCTAATCTTTGAGCTTCTATGTATATACAGTTTCCTTTGGATTCTTCTCATAATTGATGTCATGAAGCAACATCCTTGTCTTTGATTCGTTGAGAAGAGACAGGACAAATACTTGGACCTTCAAGATATGTTTCAAGAGTAATAATTCTATCCAAACGCTTCCTTTATGCAATAGTGTGCTTTTACTAACACTATCTAGCTCTAACTTTCATTATTTTCTGCCAGAGCTTGGGAAAAATTCAAAGCTGTCAACCCTAGACAATGGAAACCTAGAATAAACTTCACTACAAATTTTCTGGTACGTAAACCAAATAACAACTTCAGATTGGGCAAATTAAAAATGCATAACACTAATTTTTCATAATTATCTTCTTCAATTTAGTGTATGAGACAGGAACCAGGGACACATTTATGTGCATACTATGTGTGTGAGTTCGTCCACAATTTATGAGGCGAACCGTCAGATTATACTGTAAGTATTATTTTAAATCAATTAATAATACTTTTTTTCTAACCACTTATATATTTAATTCTTGTGTGTAATATATTAAATTATTTGCACATTGCAGAACAATATGATTAGGGACGCAATCATTGAGAAGGACCGACTCTTGGCGATTCAAGAAGGTCTCTGCGGATTCATAATGGACCAGGTCATTAATCCACAAGGCAGAAATCACTATGACGGTCATTGAATTGATAAATATTAATTAGCACCTCCGGTGGAACTTTAGACTAGAATTAGTATGAAACGGTATTTTGATGTATATATATATACTACTTTCAGAAAATACTATCTGCTATGCTTTCGATGTAATATAATGTGTGTATATATTTATTTATAAGTTTATTCTCTTCATATAGTACGTATAGTAGACACGTATAATTAGTGCAAACATTTATACATATACATAAATTACACTCAAATACGTGAGAATATACGCGTATAACATTATTAGAACAATTTGAAATGAAACAAAAAATAATTCACAGCGGGGTCTTTAGTCCCGGGTGGTAAGGTGGGTAGCGCAGGCTGGTGTGCCTCTCCTTTTGTCGGGGGCTACCACCCGGGACTAAAGGGGTGGCGCACAGGCGCTGCTGGCCCTCGCCTTTTGTCTCGGGCGGGGCTACCACCCGGGAATAAAGGGCACCCTTTATTCGGTTGCCACCCGTGACAAAGGAGGGCCTTTGTCTCTCCTTTTTGTCCGGGTGGGCTTTAGAGACTTAAAGCCTTTCCACCCGGAAAGGAGTTTTTCCACCAAGATCTTGGAAGTGGGTATATATAGTACCTTACCTATGTCATCAACTATTATCCAAACACAATCCTGATTATTGCTTCTCATGATCAGATATGTCATTATGTCACTTTCATGCCAAAAACACATGCTAGAGCATAAATTAATTTCATAGCATTTGCATTGCATATGGATGCATGGAATTTTAGAGGGTGTTTGGATCCCACCTGACTAGAGACTACTGACTAATTTTAGTCACCTTTAGTCACTAAACCTCCAAACACCCCTAACTAAAGGGTGACTAAAACTAGTTTAGTCCCTAGTCACCCATACCCCCAACTTCTAGTGACTAAAATCCCTTCTCTCACCTAATTAAGTGCTCCTCCCATTAATTCGGTGGGACAACACACCTCATCTCCTCCCTCCTCCCGTCATCCCGTGCGGCTCGCCTCCCTCATCCGCATCCCGTGCGGGGTCACGCGCCGCCGCTCCTCCGCCGCCCCACAGCACCCTGGCGCCCCGTATCACCGGCGCCCCGCAACACCGCCTCATCCTCTCCACACGGGAGGGCACGCGCCGCCACCTCCGCTGCGCTGCACCCTCACCCTCCGCCGCGCTGCACCGCCTCCGCCCCCGCACGCCACACGCTTCCCCGAGACGCGCACCTCGCAGACCCACCCGCCCACGGTGCCCCGGCGGTGCACGCCATCTTGTCCGAGCTCCGGTCGAAGGCGACGCCCCCATCCGCCCCGTCGACAGAGCTCCAATCCGAGCCGCGCGGCGAGGAGCCCGTGCTCACCGACTGCGGCGTCATCGCCCTGGAGCCCCACGCATCCCCGGCGGCAGGGCGCCAGTCGCGCCGCCCTCCCGGGTGGCGCGGATCTTGGGCATGGCCCCGGTGACGCGCCATGCCCCCTCCTTCGCTTCTCTCCGCCACGCCTAGATCCAGCTGCAGGGCCTGCGCCGACGGCCGCGGAATCGACGTTCGGCCGACCTTAACCCCGCTGCGCGTAGGGGAGGAGTCCGACGGGTGCGTGGACGACGACTGGATCCCACCGGCCCATGGATCTTCACGATGCCGGGAGGAGAGGAGCGGGGCACGCGGCGTGGCCAAGGTGCAGGGAGAGAGAGAATGGAAATGAAGAGAAAGGGAGGGAGATAGAACAATTTAATGCTAAGAACTTTTAATGCTGACTAGTTTTAGTCACCCTCCAAACAGGGACTGACTAAAAATTTTTAGTCCGACTATTTCTAGTCACAGGACTAAAGTGTATCCAAACACCCCCTTAGAAACGTCCAGGCTGTCACAATTATTTACCAGGTGTATAGCTGTGGGTCGCTCTGATCTCTACATATGGAAACATCATACAGAGACAGCTATTGCTCAGTTGTTTTTTTGCAAGTATACAACACTGTATTTATACAACATTAGTTATAATTTAGTGTGATTATATGCACAAAAGAATCAAGACTCTTCTGCAGCGAAAATTTAATCCTAAAATTCGCAAGGTTAATTATTACAGGAAAAAACCGTATCTTATGTAAAATCTCAAATGAGCTATCACCAGCTAGCCCAAATAACGAAGCCATAACCTGTTCAGATCAAGTTTTCCATTTAGCGTCAACCACCTGTCCAGCAAGGGTTAAAGTTTATCCTTGCAGCAGCAATGTTCATCGTTGTGCACCTTCACAAACTCCTAATTTTGTTATGGTATATATGGGAGCAGTCACTACAAGAGAAGCAAAATTCCCCGAGTGTCCCTTTCTTCTCCGAGTGCCAAAAATTGGGCACTCGGGGAAGAGAGGCTTCCCCGAGTGCTTCCCCGAGTGCAACACTCGAGGAAGCGGAGCAAATGGACGGAGCTATTTTAAAACACTCTTCCCGAGTGCCTTCCTCTAGCACTCGGGGAAGCAAGCCTCTTCCCCGAGTGCCTCACCCTAGCACTCGGGGAATCAAGCCTCTTCCCCGAGTGCCTTCCCCTAGCACTCACCACTCGGGGAAGGGTCTCTTCCCCGAGTGCTAGGGGAAGGCACTCGGGAAATAAATTTTTTTAATTTTTTTGTCCCAATTTTTTTGTGAGGCCATCCCACATTATTTGAAACTTCTTGTTCAAATTTGGGGTAATTTTAACTTATTTTGGTATATTTCATTAGTTTTTTTTCTTTTTGTTGAATTTTTTTACATACTTCGAATTTGAACTGCAGGTGCATGAAGTAATGAAATTTCTTAATTCAAAAAATGATACTCGTTATATTTGGTGTATGTTGAGGCCGTATCTACGAATTCACATGAAATTTCGAGCATCTTGTTGCCGTAACATGACGAACAACTTGCGGAAAAAGTATTTGTAAATTATATAAAATCCGAACGAAGGATTCAAAAAAACAAATTTCTTCCCCGAGTGTTGCACTCGGGGAAGAAGATTTAAAAAAATCAATTTCCTTTCCCGAGTGTTGCACTCGGAGAAGAGGATTTTTCAAAAAGAAAAAACAGCGAACGGCACCGATGGCGTCAAATGTTCCCCGAGCGCTAGGACGGCACTTGGGGAAGCCTTCCCCGAGTGCGTGATTTTTGGCACTCGGGGAAGCCCTCTTCACCATGAGAGGCATCCCCGGTAGCTCTTCCATGAGTGTTGCACTCGGGGAAGGCTTCCCCGAGTGTTTTTGGACCTTCCCTGAGTGCATTTGGCACTCGGGGAAGCATGTGGCTGCCGTAGTGAGTGTAGCATATGGGAGCAAAGAAAACTGCTCGCATATTCTTTCCTCCCGATGCCTCAAACTCCTAATTTTGTTATGGTATATATGGGAGCAGTGTAGCATAAACTAAATGTTGGAGGAGGAAGAGAGTGACAGGGAATTAGTTTGGAGTCTACTGCTGTGAACTGCAATCCAGATATGCCTATACTACTGTGCTACCTTTCAGGCTTCACTGCGGCTGTTCTGAGTTTTATGTCAGAGCTCAATCAACTATAGAGGAGAGTTTTCTGGCTCACTGGCTACCTATATATCGGGTGTTAAGTCATCAACTGTTCTTCCACTCCACATGCATGTGAACACAAGTACACAACTATAAATAGAATTAGACATTTATTAAACAAAGGACATTCTCTTCTCTCTCTTTTTTTAATGCATCAGCTTTATGGCACTTCTTGCTGTGCTTGAAAAAGTCCCAGAAAATCATATTATTATTGGTTTCAGAATCTTAATCTTTTAGTACAGATCCATGAAAGTGGCATCAATACATAATTACAACTAGGAGTGTAGAGTTTTAAATTACCAAAACAAAATTAGCTCATGTATAACCAACTGTATGATTTGTGCCAAATCAATGGTAATGCATGTTATGTTTTTGCATCACTTACATTGCCAAACACATGTTCATAACTATTTATACATCTGTATATGTCACACAATAATCCATTTACTTTTAATGAGCGTAATAATGCATTTAAAAAATGAAATGCAACAAATGAGTGTTGTTGCTCAACAAGGTTGCATCTGGACCAATAGAGATCAAAGTTGCCCCACGGGTTTTCATTAAGAAGAAGGAACCTTCTCTGGGCCTAAAAGACCCCCGAACCCCGGTTTCACCGGCGAGGGGATTTTTTAAAACCAGCTCCATAATTCGCTCTAATGAGGAATCTAATCGGGGTCTCCTGGTTACGACCATACCTCAGCTCCTCTAACCAAGTAGACTAGAGGAGCTTTGGTTCAACTCCAAGTGTAGTGAAGTAAGACCAAGATATTGCTATAAGTGAGGGATGGTTTTGGCTTGAGCGACAAAACGGCCTTCTGTCGTTGAAGGCCGCATGGGGGCCATGGCTGGGGGCCGGTGCTTTCTTTTTTTCTTTCTTTCTTTTTTTCCTTTTTTATGTTTCTTTCTTTTTATTATTCTTTTCCTTTTCTATTTCTTTTTCTTTTTTATTCATATTTTTGTGGGAACGCTTTTCTTTTTCTTTTTATTTTTCTTCTTGTTTTTCTTTTTATTTATATTTCCTTTCTAAAATTATTTTTCTATTTCATTTTTCTTTCTTTCTTTTTATTCTATTTCTTATTTCACTTTTATTTCTCTTTTCTTTTTTATTTATTTATTTACTTTCTACTTTATTTTTGTTTTTGTTTCCATTTTATATTCTTTCCTTTTAATATTTTTCCCTCCATTAATATTTTATTGTTATTCGAGATGAGATGTAAATTTGTTCTCGCTATAATAATAAGTTGTTCGCTATAAGTATCTTGTTCGGGCTGTAATAAAAACTTGTTCTGACCCTTGTTCTGATTTGTTCTGACACTACATTTGTTTTTGTTAGAGATGACACACAAAATTGTTCCAACTATAATAGGATTTTGTTCTAACAGTTATTCTCAATTGTTCTGACACTTTTTTTTGTTTTGTTCGAGATGACATACAAACTTGTTCTGACTATAATAATAAGTTGTTCTGGCTATAGTAATATCTTGTTCTGGCTATAGTAAAATCTTGTTCTGTCTATAATAATAACAGGTTCCACATTTGTTGTTCGGGATGATATATAAACTTGTTTTGACAGTTGTTCTCGTTTGTTCTGTCACTTTATTCGTTTTGTTCTACCGATAACAGAATATATAACCTTAATTAAAAAATACGAATAAAAAAAATTTGTCAAAATATTGTCAAGTGAGATCTTGTTTCGAAGTTTTTATTGTCAGAAATCCAATGGTGCAATCAGAATTTCATTTTGGTGCTCGGTTTATTATTTATAGATTTTTTAGTTCCAATCAATGTTGCATGTGGCTGATGTCATCAATTTTGTTTTCTTTTGCATGCATGCACTCCAACCTCCCGATGCTACCACGGCATGCAAGGCCTTCAGCAACAAGATGTTTTTTTGTCGCTGAAGTGATAGCTAGAAGCTCCCGGTTTCTCCAGGCATTTTGCTCCAGTCTTACTAGCTACCAGCCAAGTTTTGCGTATAAAATCATAAATTTGTTAGTTACAAGAAATAAATAAAAATAGAGGTTAGTGAAGTGGGAAGTAGGGATGCATATGAGAGATATTGGTTGGAGTGCTCAGAGGTTAGAGTGCTAAGAGAAATAGGAAGTTGGAATGTGGATGAGAGATCCTCGTATGGAGAAGTCGTAGGGGTTCAAATTTGAAACATCGGTTGGAGATGCTCTAAGCATTTACCATTTAGACTGAAATGCAAGGAGAGAAGAGAGAGAATATAACCTTTGTACGCTCTCTGATCTTCAGCAGACATGAACCGTATGAACCTTCCCAAATCTGCTACACACATGCACGCATGAGAAAACTTAATCACATTTGAATTCACCTGTGCGCCGGGCTGTTACCACTGCTGAGACGAAAGGCTTGTACGCTAAGGGTACATGATTGGTCAGCTATATATGATTCTGTTTAGTTTCTTGAGTAAGCAATTTCAGTGTGGTAGACAATAAAATAAGTTAACTGTTTATACGTGTGTATGCCCACATAATAATCCATTTACTTTTTATGAGTATAATAATCCATTTAGGATAAATAAATGCAACGGATAATAATCATCATATCGTTATGCACATCCATCAATTGCTGCTCAACCAGGTTCTGAACCTATACAGATCAAAGCTATTGCCCTAAAGGATATGGATGGCGTCTTCAACTCCAGTAGTAGTGGAATGAGCAACATATTGATGGGTGCGAAAGATAAACAAGTAGTATATGACCATGACATTGCTGTAAGTTATGGATTGCGTCTCCAGGAATTTTGCTCCAGTCTTGATAGTTGCTAGCCTTGGACAAGTTTTGCATTCCTGGCACCTCTGACTCCTACACACTTACACGACTGTACTGAATCACCTTTCCTCCTTCATCAAACTTTAGCTTCTCCTTTCAATATCTGAGCTGATCAGTTTAAAGAAGTTGCCTTTGATTCGGACTTGTATATGTGAAGGAACGGAGCTAACAATCGCCAAAATTTACATAGCTGATGATGTGAAGATTGAATGAAACACAGTGTTCTCTCAACTACCCTACTTCCAAGTTCCAAAACCTGGAATAAAGTGGATGAAACTAGCACTCCCTTTTTTTCATTAGTTTTTCCATGTGTGCTGCCATATGCATGTATGCTTTGTTTTTTGCCGTAAACAGCAGGCCAGCTAACTAGCTACATGACTAAATAATTCTTCTCCATCTTCTGAATAGGCCTTAATGCTAGCTGCTCGGCACACATATGTTTGTGTTCTGTTGTCAATTGGTCATTTTCTTGTGGTTACTATTCATCCATATTCTTGTGTAAATTTTGGCACACATTTTGATTTTGTACATTAAATTCTGTACTAGGATTAAGAAAGGCAGTTGAGATTGCAATGCATAAGTACAAACTAGATTATTAAAGGATGATCGACGGCAGAGGTACAACTACGCGGCGCATGTCATGTGTTCTTTGTTCAAAACATTCCCTTTTTTTAGGCCATTTAATCATTAATGATGTTGAAAATTTGAAGTCAAATTGATATGTTTAGCCAATGTTAACGTTCTTTTGTTCATGAATTACTAAGTCACATTACTGGACTTCTTCATTCAGGTAAAAAAAACAAAACAAAAAACTCCTTTGCTGTTGCACTTGCACCCCCACCGACTGGTCTGGTTCCCATCAGGAAGCTCGTGCATCTATAGCTGAGCCCACTGGAGGAGTCAAGAAGCCAGCTTTGGAGAGAGTAAAGAGACCAGCTTTCACTATTTCAGCTACCATGCATGCACTGGGGACGGCGTGTGTGAGGCAATAATACTGCAATAGCTGTGGATTCCATGATTCTTCCCTTCCTCCTTGTTGATAACAAGTACTACATACGTAGCACGTACGGAAGGCTCTCAATGTGGTCAAGAAATGTGGGAATTTTCTGCTTCTGCCCTCGAAATTTCCTCCTCTTGGCATGTACAAGTACAATCCACATACGACGGGTCGCTGCAGAACCTCAAATTTATCATCTAGACATATATAAAGAGAGCTCATACAACACACAAATAGAGGGTCCGTCTTTAAGCTGTTTAATGCTTTGCATGTAGCTAAGATCAACTACAAATGTATGTTTTACACTATTGTGTGGCTATTTGATAGAATATTTTATATGGGTTCGTCTTATTTATGTTGTATATTTAGTTGTCTGCCAACTTTGTAATGAATGCATGTATCCATGATCAAGTATAACTTAGATCTTTACGTATTGTTTTGTTGCTCATTTGATTCAAGATCAAAATAAGATGAACACACATACAAGTATAAGATAAAGTTCTAAATAAAATTCTTTTAGATGAACAAATACAATATAATTCTATAACAAGTATTTAGATCTAGATCTATATATTTAAGTAAGGGTTCTCTATAAGTTTTCCTATACATAAAACAAAGATAAAAATTATCATTTGGTAGGGATCCAACTGAAAAGCCCTGGTAACAGATCAGATCGGGCTTACAGATCAGATCAGGTTCATGGTGGCGGCATTGTATGTGCCCTTATGCATCATTGGTGCTCCTGATGTCTCTGAGTCCTATATCGGTTACAGCTACCTCCATGGACTAGTTCTTCAACGCCTCTGTTCTTCCATCTCTCACCGATACTGGAAAAACAAGAACCTAGATAAAATGAGTTGAGGTAGACCGTCTTATAAATAAAAGGGTAACTGTCAAAACACATTAAGGGCCTGTTCGGTTGTTTAGGATTGATGTCCTGGAACTATTCGCAGTTGAAATGGTTGTTTAATTTGTATAAGTCATTAGAAGGATTGAATCCTGCCTCCATTCCTACTGCATTCTTGAATCTCTATGCTCAGACAACCGCCCTACCTCCATTCCTAGCACAGACAACCGAACTCTAATGACGTGTATCTTCAAGGAATTACTTCTGATAAATAAATACTCCCTCCGTCCCAAAAAGAATGACGTTTTAAGATTCAAAATTTGTCCCAAAAAGAATGACGTTTTACTTAATTTGGCATGTGTGCATGTGCATGTAGCCATGCATCAATCAATTAGCACCTAATATGTCAAATAAATAGGGGCAATTGAGGTCATTTCACCTCCTTAATAATCTGTCCTAAAATTTCTAGAATGACACTCTTTTTGAGACGGAGGGAGTATATGGTTTGTATATTTAATTCAAGGAATGTCTATGCTCAACACCCGCCCTACCACATTCTTGAATCTCCGAGCTCTGCTCGCTCTGTTTTTTGGAATGGAAAAGTTCAGGTGGGCTCACTTGCCCTGTTGTTTCCTCATTTTTTTATCCTAACAGGAATTACTATGAAAATATATGTAACAACTACCTAGAGATGGTGCATACACACATCCAACATACCTAGCCTATTTGTTTATTTAATCACCAAATTAATGTAGAGCAAGTGCTCCCAATACACAAATAATACATGGTTCATACTACGTGGCTACAGAAAGCAGCACAACAAAGTTCGTGAACATGCCTGTTGAGGAAGACGTACTTGAATGTACTCAGTCGGAAATGGTAGTCTCTGTCACGGAGGGTTGAGTGTATCCTCTCGTTCTAACATACTAATATAAGGTCAAAGGCTAGGGTAAGGAGATGGGCTCGGCAGCTGGCTGCATGCTGTGGCATACTCCGATGTTGCATTGTATATCGCTGCCAGAGAACCTTCAGCCTTAAACACATGGAAACAGCAAACTAACCGGGGTAGCCTTGCCATCCTCAAGAGAGCACTTCGCTCTTCTATTGGATCTCAAATGGGCACCACTGCCATTTTCTTAAAAACATCTTAGAGATTTTCAACAATAAGCCTCGTTGGTGCACCTGATGCCCCCCACTTCGATCCTACATTTCGGATTCAGCCTCCTCCTTCCACAAACAACTTTTGCAACTCATCTCATGGAGATGGGAGAGCCGAGGTAGCTGGCTAATTCTTATACGTCGCTTCAGCGACAAATCGGCAACACGTCGCCGAGGGACGCGGGCGCGTGCAAGGCGGACGGGCCGCGACTCCTGCGAGGCAGAGTACCGTGAGTTTTTTTTATTTTTTATTTCTTTCTTTCCTTTTTTCATTATTATATCTCTTATATATTTTTTTATTTCTCCTTTTTCTTTCTTTTCTCTCTCTCTTTTAATAATGAGTTTTCTTTTCACTTTTTGTTTTTTTATTTTGTTATCTTTTTATTTTCTTTCCTCTCTTTCCATTTTTTTGTCCTTATTTTTCTTTTCTTGTATCTTTGATTTTGTTTTCTTTTTTTTTCTTTTTCTATTTTATTTTCTTCTCTGATATGGTTCTTTATGATGTTTAATCTTCTTCTTATTTCTTCTTCTTTCGTTACTCTTTCTTTATTATATTTTTGTTTATTTTACTATATACTAGTTCCTTGTATATTATTTATTTTTTCTTGAGATATAAGGTATTCATTAGTTCTTTTTATTCTTATATCATAGGTATTACAATATTTGTTTTCTACTTAGGTACTTATTCATTCTCCATGAATATTTGTTCTCTTCAATTATTTTTTTGTCCGTGAATATCTATTACACCTCGGTGAATTTTTGTTTAACTTGGGTGAAAATTATTTTCACTCCATATTGTTTCATCTTAGTGAATATTTGTTCCCATTCATTAAATAGTTGTTTCTTCTTAGTGAATATTTGTTCTACATCAGTAAAAATTTGTTCTCGCTCAGGGAATATTTGTTCACCCGCAATGAATATTGTTCCCCATGAGTGGATATTTCTTCCACCTTAGTGCAAATTTGTTTCACCTTGATGAAAATTTGTTCTGCTTCAGTGATTTTTTCTTCTCTTAGTTTATTTATTCATTCTGACACCATTGGATTTCTGATAATAAAAGCTCCCTTAGTTTATTTATTTATTCATTCTGACACCATTGTTTTTATTTCCATCTTTTTTATATATATTCTTTTCTTTTTAATATTTTTTCTCTCCATTAATATTTGTTTGTTCGAGATGAGATGTAAATTTGTTATGGCTATAATAATAAGTTGTTATGGCTATAAGTATCTTTTCGGGCTATAATAATAACTTGTTCTAACCCTTGTTCTGATTTGTTCTGACACTACATTTGTTGTTATTCGAGATGACATACAAAATTGTTCCGACTATAATAGGATTTTGTTCTTACAGTTGTTCTAATTTGTTCTGACACTTTATTTTGTTTTGTTTGAGATGACATATAAACTTGTTCCAGATATAATAATAAGTTGTTCTGGCTATATTAATATCGTGTTCTAGCTATAATAATAACTTGTTCTGTCTATAATAATAACTTGTTCTGACCCTTGTTCTGATTTGTTCTGACACTACATTTTTTTGTTCGGGATGACATACAAACTTGTTCTAGCTATAGTAGGATCTTGTTCTGATAGTTGTTCTCGTTTGTTCTGACACTTTGTTTGTTTTGTTCTGGTGATAATAGAATATATAATCTTAATTAAAAAATACAAATAAAAAAAGTTTAGCAAAATATAGTCAAGTGGGATTTTGTTTCGAAGTTTTTATCATCAATAATTCAATAGTGCAATCGGAATTTAATTTTGATACTCGATTTATGATTTATAGATTTTTAAATTTCAAATAACTTCCAGGCAAAGGTGACATCAGCACTTTTGTTCGACACATATATATATTTGTTCTGGCGGTTCATATAACTTGTTCGGTACGTACAGATGTTTTTGTTCTGATAGTTTGTAAATTTTGTTCTATGGTTATGTAAATATATAATCTTAATTAAAAAATACAAATAAAAAAAGATTGTCAAAATATAGTGAAGTGGGATCTTGTTTCGATGTTTCTATTGTCAAAATCCAATGGTGCGATCAGAATTTAATTTTGACACTCGGTTTAACATTTATAGTTTTTTTTAGTTTAATAACACTTTGCATGTGAGGATGACTCATTTTTTTTGTCTTATCCGCATGCATGCATGCAATGTAAACATCATTATCTAGTCTCCTGATGCTACCATGGCCCACAATGGAAACATTATTATCTAATCTCCCAATCAACTGCAGCTGGCCTTCAGCGACAAATTGCTTTTTTGTCGCTGAAGTGATGGCTAGCAGCGCCCAGGTAGCTGTCCATATAAATAGTAAACTTTGAAGACACATGTACCCAAATGCTTTGAGGAACCACCTCAATAGTAATAGTATAAAATGGTGCACCGTACCATGAGATGATTTTATGAGTTTTTGCGAGATGGGAGCATTACTGACACCGGTAGAAAAGTGGCCTTTAGTCTCGGTTGGTAAGGGGTTAATATACCAAAAACCAACCGAGACTAAAGACCAAGTACTAGCAAGTGGTAGGAGGGGCTTAACGTCGATGACGAGTGGTAGGAGGGGCTTAACATCAATGACCATTGGCATGCCACAAATCGCTGTATTAATGTTGTCTGCCACTAATTAATTACTTCTTTCTCATCCCAGTAGTAAAAATCAGCTGTTCTCACAAGCCCCATGATTAACTTCATGGTTGTTGTATTTTTATCAATTTGTATTACAGCTAACCCAAATGAAATTCAAAATGAAGCATTATATCTATCATACTTCGAACGTAATTATTTTAGTTGGTGTGGTCCCTGGTATGTTCTATAGAATTACTTCTAAATTAATAGTATGTTCTGCAGAATTTAATTCATTTCTACCTTGAGCGGTAAAAAGACTATGGCTGATTGTGTTGTGTATCCGTTTTAAAGTTTGACGCCGTGAAAGACGATTGAATATTCACGTATGTTCTATTCGAGAAGGGGATTTTACCAAATAATATGTCAAATTCAAGTGTTGCTTCTCTATCGGACCTGGTGGCTCTGACGTTCCACCACATTTAGTAACAATTCCCAGGTGGATGTAGACCTGCAACAGAGGTACGCGTGGCGGGCGACATGTTACGGGATTATGGAGCGTGATGTAGTGCACATCGCCATTGCATCGCCACAAGGAGGTCCGATGTGGCCAAGTTGTCGTAATCATTATATTTTTATGCCTACCCCAATCTCTCTTGGAAGCAACTTCAGCAACCTCATCGCATATGAATGTGTTTGGGAGAGATACATCAAACATATGAAAGCATAATTATTTTTTGATCGCCAATTGGAGTAATTAGTGACATATGGATTTTTTTATTTAATTACTTCGCCAAGTGAGCATCATGTCTGCTATGAGCAAATTTCAAATTGCTAATAGGGGTATTATTTATATGTAGAAGTAATTATTTACAACATACTTATGTATCCCACGAAACAGTAATTCCAGTTGCCAAAATAGGAGTATTTTCATACAATTGGGAAGAATTCATTCTGAGCTTTACCCAAATTTGTTTGAGTTTGCAAAAGACCCAAGGATCTCATTGTGGAGGCTACGAAACTCGGCTGGTCTTCTTGACTGTTTCCGCAGGCAAGCTTACAATGAATTCCTGGATCTTCAAGATATGCTCACCTCCCTCCACTCTGACTCTTTGGTTGATAATGATATTTGGCTCTGTGTTTGGGGCTCGTTCTCTTCCAGTCAATACTATCAATATCAATTCATCAATCAGCATCCTAATAGAGCTCTCTCCTGGGTCTAGAAATCCAAGTGTGTGCAAAAAATTAAATTCTTTGCCTGGCTACTGTTGAATGATTGGCTCAACACTCGTAACATGAGGCGAAGAAACAAATTTCTTGAAGAAGGTTATAACTGTGTTCTTTGCCAGGATGGCGTGGAGGAAACTGTTGAGCACCTATTCTTCGATTGTTCTGCATATGTCCGCATGTGGTTCTCCCTGGGAATCTCCTAGGATTCTGATGCAAATCTCCTGTGTAAAATCCATCTCGCCAAGATGGATTTTGCTCAGCCCTTCTTTATGGAAATCTTTATGATTGGTGCTTGGTGCTTATGGAATGAGAGGAATGATTATATTTTCAACTTTACTCCTCCAAGTCTTGCTACTTGGAAGTCTTCCTTCAAGGCTGCAGTCAAATACCACTTTATTAGAATTAAGCAATCCTTCACCGGTCTATACTCAATTGGCTTGATGCCCTGTAATTCCAGTTGTCATTTCTGTCCCTTGCTTGCTCTGTTTTGTCTAGTTTTTTCTAGCTAGCGTTTTTAGTTCTTCTCTTTGTCCTAACCGCTTGTTAGGCTCCCTGTAAGTGTACTTTCTCCTGTGATTTAATTATTTTTCTCCTTGCCGGGGGGGGGGGCCCTTGCCCCACGGTTTTTGCTCAAAAAATTACTTTCAAAAATAATAGGAGCAAATATTTTTAGCACTAGATATGAGAATTAATTTGTACATTAGTATGTTTCATACAATTTGGATATATTTTCAGAAAATATGTACATAGCTAAGGTACTCCTCCTACCTCCTAGGAGGTGAGATGTTAAATAAAAAGAAAAAGTTAAAAATAACTTCCCCAAAGTTGTTTAATCTAAAATACATGTTTTTTAATTGGGTTACTTAGAATTTTTGAAGTCATGACACTATGGAAGTTAGATTAATTATGACGATTCGTGTTCATGGCTATCTACTATGCATCATGCAGGCAAACAAAGATACATGGTAATCAGAGAGAAAATATATGTCATGTTAGCAAAAAATTACAACCCACCTATGTGATATTAGAAAAAAAATATTGCAACTCGTGCATATCATGCTATGAAAAAAATTACAATGCACCCATAACATGTCTAGCCAACTATATCTTGCAACATCCAAAATATAATTGTAGACATAATTCATATGTTCCAAAGAAGCATATTTATTGGAACAAATGTCAAGTTATTTCTTTTAAAAGATTAATGTACATGTCACGTTCCTCTATCTAGAGGTTAGATCGAGCTAATGAGATTTCAAACGTTAAAGAAAAAATGAGATGATACATTAAAGGCTAGGGAACAAAAAAGAAATATCCATGTCACGTTCAAATAACAGCTGGACATAATCTTGTTTGAGACAAAAAAAAATGTCCCTATTTTCTTATTGCGCAGCAGTTTTATCTAATGGAAGATATTTCCGATTTTCTGATTTTAGAAAACATATATATAATTAAATCTATTACTTCCTAGTAGGTAATATGTCATTAGATCAATGGTCCACAATGATTTGGAAGAACCTTAGCAAAACCCATATGTATTGATCCCAACATGCCAAGTGGTTAACACCACCAAATGGCATTCTTTTTTATTAGAGTATATTTGTTAGTTCCAGATATATGTATCCTAGATTGACATATCTATCTGGGAAGCCTTGCCCCCAAGTCTTGTACTGTCATATATACCGGTCGAGGTCTCAATGCAATACAATACATCCATTATAACAATTATATTACTTCTACATTTTCTTTGTTATTTTCCCTTTTGTTTTAATTTGTGTATCCATTTTCATAAACTAGTTTAGAAATTTAGAGTTCTTGTAATTAGCATGAGCCATCCATCCGACGAAATCTAATGGTGATACCAAGAAGTACCAATAGGTTAGTACTATGAAGTACAGTTTGGTAACCCGACAACTAATTTTATTTATTTATTTTCTATTAAATTAGTCAGTAGGAAAACTTAACATATGTACAATTTATATAGACTTCAAATACATATGATATACACTACACATCCACATTCGAGGCCACATCATTTTAAAAAAGACCCACATGTGTTCGGATATTGCTACATTTTTTTCTAACAAATGTATAGATATGAAGAACCTATCGACTAGCATTGAACTAGTAGTACGGATTCATATGTATGATATAGGTTACTAGTAGTATGGATTCATATGTATGGTATAGGTTGAGCAATTGGATCACTAGAGGGGCGAAAGAGGTTTGGAAATTGACAACTACAGGGAAGGTGTCTAGGGACACTTTTCTTGACATGTCCATAATTCAACTTCTACAAGTTAAACATGATTCAGAAAGAAGTTCTCTATTTATTTTTTGATGTGTATCTCTCATAGTCCCATTATTGTTGGAAGACGATTAATGCAAAATCTAAAGATAATCGGGATGAAAGACCAACAAAAGAACTTTGCAGTGCTCCAATTACTAGAAATTATGGGGTGTTTTTTCCTCCTTTTCTAGTTTTGTTTTTGAAACTATTGGAACTGCACGCACGACACGAGCGTGATATAAAAACGAGTACATACAAAATGTTTACATAGTCATATGATATTGTAGTTACAAAATCAAGTTCGAGTTATATATTGAATGTTATTATATTCTTAAAACTATAAGATTGTATTTCAAACCATCGTATTTCTGTCTCCGTATAAGACAGAAATGATCACTTATGCAATTCACACTGCTAATGAAGTCATTTGCAGGATACATTTTAGCAGCGAAAACCAGAGTTTATTACAAGGAAAAAACTATGAGAATTTACATATCAACAAAATGATTTGTGTACAAAATAGCTGTCGATTACACTTTTTCGCAACAAATTACTTGAGTTACATGATGGACTGTAGTCAATGTGTAACAAAACATAGTTTTCAACCTGTTGGCTATTGTGGTCTCTGAAAAGAACTACGTTGACACAGATAGAAAACAATCAGGATGAGAAGCTGTTAGATCTCAAAAATATAGTAATTTTAAATTATATACCCAGTAGTGGCCATGAAGCTAGAAGTAGCAATCTGACTTTTTCAACAAATGCTGATTCATATGACAGCAAACAATGAAAATGATGAAATCAATTTCTTGCCAAGCTCTCATTCTACCCACTAAAACATAGGTTCATCTTGCCGGGGGGCTTTGCCCCACGGTGTTTTGCTCAAAAAAACATAGGTTCATCGGACTATACCAAATTTAGCCACCTACATTTACAAACCTCAAGAGCAAAGGGTAAACTTAATTTACCAGGAAAAGGTCAAAAAAGCCTATGGCTGCTACTTGCAAACTTTGTGAAAAAAGCACCAGGACCAGCCTGCAAGAAATATCACAACATCATCTTAGCAAACCTATGCTAGAACTTGAAGTGAGGTAACTGATAAAAATTAAAGACATTTTAAGGGAATAACCAAGAAAGATTTTGAATCCTAAAATGACATGCTTTTTTGGAACAGAAGGAGTACATGGTGGTCAGGATATTGGCGATCTCAAGGAATGGGCTCTGTCACACAAGGGCAATGCGACGACGTCCGACATCACCTTCAATGAGAACGACCCACCCGAGGTGTGCAACAATCTGACCATCTAGCTCCGCGTCACTGGGTACAGCACGATGGCAAGGAAGTTCCATGGGCCAAATTCGATCTGAGGAGGACGCCCCTTGATGGAGAAGTCTTAATGAAGATGGGACATGGCAGGAAGCATGGCTGGTACTACATTGACAACAGTCTCCTCAACCCAGCCGATGTTCCGTCTCTCCTGCAGGTCGATGTTCCGTCTCTCCTGCAGGCTCGATCTAGGAGCCAGGGCTCTAGCCCGGTCATACAACAACTACCGGATGTTGCAGAGACCTTGATGGCGCAACTCCAGGTTATTTATGTTTTATCCGTCATTCATTGACACTTACATCTTTTTGGTTCGTATTTTCAAATGTTGGGATCAAAGTTTGTAGGCCAAACTTGAAGCAAAGAGGGTCGAACGACAGACGGAGGTGCAAGAGGTTCAACAGGCCAGCCAGCAGCAGCTTGTGGTGGTGCTTCAGTACGTGCAGAGTCTTGGTTTGGTCATTGCTCAAACGGTGCCACTAGCACAACTCCCTCCGCCACCGATCCTCTACCCTCCTCCTCCTCCTCCACCCGATGCAAATACTCCGGTGAGCCTTTCATTTCTCGTAGTGACTTAGATCTTAGAATAATGCATAAAGCTACAATCACTTAGAAAGCTACAATAAGTTGGTGTGCAAGCTCAAAACTTTGAACTTTCATTTCTCATAGTGACTTAGAACTTGTAATGATGGATATCGCTAGAATGACTTAGAAAGCTAAGTGACTTTGGTATACATGCTCAAAACCTTATAATTTCATTTCACATAGTGATATAGAACTTCGAATGATGGATAAAGCTGGAATGATTTTGCTGGAATATGTCTGACTTTAAATCTTGTGCAAAAGCAATACGGGATCAAACAATGGGCCCATGGACATGTTGCCACCTCAGCTGCATAGGTGGGGAGCATGGCCTCACGACTCGACTGGCACGTCATTGGCCAAACCTGTGGATGCAGCAGTCGTGATCGGGGCCGGCGTCGGGTCAAGGACCGGCTTACACATGGATGGGTCAGTGGTCGGGGCAGCAGCTGAGAGCAGGGACTGGGGGATCTGTATCGCAGTCACCACAGCCCCCCCTTGTAGTGAGTCTTGAACTTGCATGTTTTCTTTGCATTTGGACACCTCATTACTTGCATGAACTTGTGGTTGTGGTTGTCTACAACTTGTGGTTGTGGATGAATGATTTTAGACTTTATTTGCATTTGTGGACTTCCAGTGATGTTTATGGTGATATTGAACTGCATGTGATGATTATTGTGATATTTGAACTACCTGTGATGATTATTGTGGTATTTGAAATGTTTGTGATGTTTATGAACTGAATGTGATGATTGGGTACCATATATGAAATTTGTTAAATCAAAAAAAGAAAAAGAGGTTTGCAGTGATGTTTATGGAAGCCATTTGCAGGATACATTTTAACAGCGAAAACCAGAGTTTATTACAAGGACAAAAGTTATGAGAATTTACATATCAACAAAATGATTTGTGTGCAGAACAACTATCGATTACACTTTTCACGACAAATTACTTCAGTTACATGATGGACTGTAGTCAATATGTAACAAAACATAGTTTCCAACCTGCTGGCTATTGTGGTCTGAAAAGAACTAAGTCGACACAGATAGAAAACAACCAGGATGTGAAGCTGTTAGATCTCAAAAATATAGTAATTTTAAATTATATACCCAGTAGTGGGCATGAAGCTAGAAGTAGCAATCTGAAATTATGTTCAGACTTTTTCAACGAATGCTAATTTATATGACTGCAAACAATGAAAATGATGAAATCAATTTCTTGCCAAGCTCTCATTCTACCCACTAAAACATAGGTTCATCTTGCCGGGGGGCTTTGCCCCATGGTGTTTTGCTCAAAAGAAAATATAGGTTCATCAGACTACCAAATTTATCCACCTACATTTACAAACTTCAAGAGCAAAGGGTAAACTTAATTTACTAGGAAAAGGTCAAAAAGGTCTTTGGCTGCTACTTGCAAACTTTGTGAAAAAAAAGCACCAGGACCAGCCTGCAAGAAATATCACAACACCATCTTAGCAAACTTATGCTAGAACTTGAAGTGAGGTAATTGATAAAAATTAAAGACATTTAAGGGAATAACCAAGAAAGATTTTGAATCGTAAAATGACATGCCTTTTAGAACGGAGGGAGTACATTATATTTTCAGAATGTGATTTCCCTTAAAACTACATTCAAACAGAAAAAATAGGAAACTATGAGCTAATATGAAATTGTGCGCTATGCCGCTATCCCTAAGTCTAAACATGCTATCTTGGGTCCACTACCTTGTAGCGGTAGCGGTCGCTATTGCGGGTGCTACGAATGCTATTTAGTACCTTGGCGCCGGGAATCTTATACGTCGCTTTAGCGACAGATTTCCCACACATCGCGCCGTATGGATGATGGGGGCGCCGGTTTGTTTTTCTTTCTTTCTTTTTTGTTTTTTCTATTTATATTTCTATTTCATTTTCGTTTCTTTCTTTTTATTTCCCTTTTCTTTTCTTGTTTCTCTTTTCTTTTTTCTTTCCATCTATTTATTTATTTCTATCTTCTATTTTCTATTTTATTTCTTCTGTTTCTATTTATATCTTCTTTTTTATATATTTTTCTCATAGTGAATACATGTTTTCTTCAATGAATTTTTTATTTCTTTCTTTTATTCTTCTTTCTTCTTCTTTCTATTTTTTTGTTGTTTCTCTTCTATTTCTTCTTTTCCTTTTATTTATCTAGGGTTAATATTTGTTTATTTTTTTTATTTTTTCTGTTTCTATTTTCATTTTCTTATATATAATATTCTTTCTTTTTAAATTGTTTTCTCTCCGTTAATATTTGTTTGTTCGAGATGAGATATAAATTTGTTCTGGCTATAATATCAAGTAAGTTGTTCTAGCTATGATAATATCTTGTTCGGTTATAGTAATAACTCGTTCTGTTTATAATAATAACTTGTTCTGACCCTGTTCTAATTTGTTCTAACACTACATTTGTTTTTATTCGACATGACATACAAACTTGTTCTGGCTATAATAGGATATTGTTCTGACAGTTGTTGTTATTTGTTCTGACACTTTATTTTGTTTGTTCGAGATGGCATACAAATTTGTTGTGGCTATTATGTTCTGGTTATAATAATAACTTGTTCTGTCTATAATAATAATATGTTCCGACTCTTGTTCTGATTTGTTCTGACAGTACATTTATTTGTTTAGGATGACATACAAGCTTGTTCTGAATATAATAGAATCTTGTTCTAACAGTTGTTCTCGTTTGTTTTGACACTTCATTTGTTTTGTTCTACCGATAATAGAATATATAACCCTAAATAAAAATACAAATAAAAAAGTTTGTCAAAATATTGTCAAGTGGGATCTTGTTTCGAAGTTTTTATTGTCAGGAATCCAATGGTGCAATCGGAATTTAATTTTGACATTCAGTTTAACATTTATAGTTTTTTTATTTATTCTTTTAGTTTATTTATTTATTCTGACATTCTATTTATTTGTTTGAGATGGTAAACAAATTTGTTCTGACTATAATAGGATCTTGTTCTGACAGTTGGTCTCATTTGTTCTGACACTTTATTTTGTTTGTTCAAGATGACATATAAATTTGTTCTGATTATAATAATAAGTTGTTCTGGCTATAATAATATCTTGTTCCGTCTATAATAATAACTTGTTTCGTCTATAATAATAATTTGTTCTGACCTCTGTTCTGATTAGTTCTGACACTATTTTTTTTTATTCGGGATGACATACAAACTTGTTCTGGCTATAATTAGATCTTGTTCTGATCGTTGTTCTCGTTTGTTCTGACACTTCATTCGTTTTGTTCTAGCGATAATAGAATATATAACCTTAATTAAAAATATAAATAAATAAATTTTGTCAAAATATAGTCAAGTGGGATCTTATTTCAAAGTTTTTATTATCAGAAAGTCAATGGTGCAATCCGAATTTAATTTTGACACTCGGTTTATGATTTATATATTTTTTAAATTTCAAACGACTTGCATGCAAAGGTGACATCAGCACTTTCGTGACATATACATATTTGTTCCGGCGGTTCATATAACTTGTTCGGTGCGTACAAATGTTTTGTTCTGGTAGTTTATAAATTTTGTTCTACGGTTATGTAAATATTTAATCTTAATTAAAAAATACAAATAAAAAAGTTTGTCAAAATATAGTCAAGTGGGATCTTGTTTCGAAGTTTTTATTGTCAAAAATTCAATGGTGCAATCAGAATTTAATTTTGACACTCGGTTTATGATTTATATATTTTTTAAATTTCAAACAAGTTACATGCAAAGGTGACATCAGCACCTTCATGATATATACATATTTGTTCTGGCAGTTCATATAACTAGTTCGGTACGTACAAATATTTTGTTCTGGTAATTTATAAATTTTGTTCTACGGTTATGTAAATAATTAATCTTAATTAAAAAATACAAATAATAAAAGTTTGTCAAAATATAGTCAAGTGGGATCTTGTTTCGAAGTTTTTATTGTCAGAAATTCAATGGTGCAATCAGAATTTAATTTTGATACTCGGTTTATGATTTATAGATTTTTTAATTTTCAAACAAGTTGCATGCACAGGGTGACATCAGTTTTTTTTTGTCTTTTTTGCATGCATGCATATACTAGTTAAAGCACATGGGCAAACAGTCTAATGAAGTTTTGATTTTCCTCCGCCCTCCACACATTAGCGGGAAGGAAAGATCATTATCTAATTTTCCTTCACCCTCCATGCAGATACACGGGGCCTTCAACGACAAAATGTTTTTTTGTCGCTGAAACGACACCCAGAAGCTCCCCCTTGGCGTTATCCCTGCACATAGCTCAGGATGTTGGTTAGAGGGTTTTTTTGCAGGTCTTGCATCCCTGTCATAAGTGTTCAGTCAGAAGGTGTGTGGGCGCGCGCGTTGGGGGTGCATTGGGTCTCCACACATGACTTCTCTCTTCTATATTAATACAATGATATGCTGCATATGCAGTTCTCCAGCGTATTCAAGAAAGAAACAAAAAAGAGAGATAATTACCTGCAGTGAAGAGAATGTCCCCTTGGATCCGGTCTCGGCAATTTGTTACGAGAAGGTGAACCATGTACCTGCTGTGTATATGCCGGTGTCGAGCGCGTGCTGTGGTGCTGCCCCGCAAATCTGGCGGATGGACGATGTCCACACAATTATCGTTGTGGTCGGTTCCAGGACATCCACGATTATTCCATGATTTCTACAAAGCACCCTGCAATTGATCTCTCATAAGATTCCTCAGGTACCTTAGAAGGAATTAATGCATGCACTGAAGTGAGAAATAATATATTGTGTAGATGCTTTAAGATCTTTGATGCAAGAAATTTTTTAAGATAATGGAACATTGTTTCGGACTCAACAATCCGAGGAATTGTCTACGGCCAACATACAGCAAAGCAGCAGCAACTAGGCTGAAATAGTTTAGATCCACACACCACTCACAACAGCACCTAGGCTGTACCACATTTGACAAACGAAGTTCTCCCTAAACAAGAAATTAGACACAGCATACAAGACACATAGCGATTCAAAATCTAGTTCTCAATACGCTTTAGAGCATTCCACCTAGACTTATGAAAGATCTCCAAAGCCACTGACTCCAACGCCCGACAACCTTTCCTCAAAATGATTCTCCCTTCCTCACTAGAAAGGACAGACCAGCTCCTGATCCAGAACGTCCCCCTAAATATCACCTGCAAAACAGATTTATATTGTGACTTTTGAAACACCAAATCATTCCTACTGATCCATAAGGCCCAGCAAAATGCCGCCATTCCGATCAGCACAAGGTTCCTTGGCTTGCTCCAAAAACTTCTAAGCCAAGGACCAAAAAGATTCTCCACATCCACTGATTTTGTAACCCCAAATGTAAAACAGACAACCCCCACATAAGTCTAGCCATGGGACAATCAAAAAATAGGTGTCTAATTGTTTCATGCTCCGTACAAAAACAGCACTTAGTACACCCCTTCCATTTTCTTTTAACTAAGTTATCCTTAGTTAACACTACCCCATTCTTAAGATACGAAGGAAGATCTTAATCTTCGAGGAGGATCTTAGCTTTCCACGTCAACAATTAACGGAGTCCCCGATTTCAAAACTAAGTCATTATACATGTTTTTTACTGAAAAATTTTTATTGGCCGTCCAAATAAAGGAGTCCCTGTGATCATTAAGATGCACCATAACAATACTCCCCACTAGACTGAGCCACTTGTCCAAATTGTCCCCTACTAAGGCACGTCTAAAGGATATATTTAGCGGGGTAGTACTTAGTACTTGGGTAACCAACACATTCTTCTTCCTCACTATATTATAAAGGGTAGGATTTTTTACCATTAAAGGTTCTTTCCCTAACCAAAGATCTTCCCAGAATCTAGTCTGGTACCATCTTGTACATTAAACCTACCCCTCTCGGCAAGTTTTTAACCTCCATTAAACCGGACCAGAAATGTGAATCCCCTTTCTTTCTCTCTACGTGTGATAAAGTTTGGCCCTTAAGGTACTTTTTCTTGAGTACTTGCTGCCATATGCCATCTTCATTGATTAAATTGAAAACCCATTTGCTTAACAAGCACTTATTTTGGATATCCAAATCAATAATGCTCATTCCCCCAACACTCTTAGGTTTATGAAGAATGCTCCATTTGGCCAACCTATACTTCTTCTTATGCTCATCGCATTGCCAAAAAAATCTCGATCTATAATAATCCAGTTTCTCCAAAACACCTTTAGGTATTCTGAAGAAGGACATCATGAACATTGGTAGGCTAGACAAGACCGAGTTAATTAGGACTAGTCTCCCTCCCGATGATAACAGCTTACCCTTCCAACTACTAAGCTTCTTTTGAAATCTTTCTTCGACCACTCTCCAATCTTTGTTAGAAAGTCTCCTAGGACTCATAGGAACTTCCAAGTATCTGAAAGGAAACTCACCCTCCTTACATCCAAAAAGCTCCACATAGTCCCCAGACCTATCTCTTGTTTCCCCAAAGCAGAATAACTCACTTTTATGGAAGTTGATTTTAAGACCTGAAAGCTTTTCGAAAGCACTTAGTACTAGTTTCAAGCCTTTGGCCTTTTCTAAATCATCATCCAAAAACAGAATTGTATCATCTGCGTACTGCAATATTGATAGGCCGTCCTCCACTAAGTGAGGAACCAACCCATCAATGAATCTCATATTTTTTGACCTCTCAATCAACACGGCCAGCATATCTGCAACCAGGTTGAAGAGAATAGGGGACAAAGGATCACCCTGCCTCAAACCCTTCCTAGTTTGAAAAAAGTGACCCAAGTCGTCATTCACCTGAACACACACACTACCCTTCGTTACCACTTTCTCCATCCACTGACACCACATACTCGGGAAACCCTTCATCCTAAGGACATGCTGCAAGAAGTCCCAATTGACTTTATCATACGCCTTCTCAAAATCTAATTTGAGAATAAAGCCTTTTTTCTTTTTCCTCTTTAGCTCATGAATAGTTTCATGTAAAACAACCACCCCTTCCAAAATATATCTTCCAGGCAGGAAGGCAGATTGAGAAGGTTTGGTAGTCCTACACGCAACCGAAGTAAGTCTGATAGCCAACACCTTCGTAAAGATCTTGAAACTAACGTTAAGCATGAAAATGGGCCTGTATTGCTGAATTTTTTTTACCTCCTTCTCCTTTGGAAGTAGTATTATTATTCCAAAGTTGAGGCACAAAAGAGGTAGGTCCCCAGCATGGAAGTCTCGGAACATGGCCATTAGGTCATCCTTTATGAGACTCCAAAACACTTGATAAAACTCAGCAGGAAAACCATCGGGCCCCGGTGCTTTATTATGTTTCATTTGGAAAATGGCCTTGTCGGTGTTTTGGACCGGCAACCTACCAAGGGGAGTACCCGAGGTAGATGATTATGGTGGGGATCGCGGACACTGAACTTCGAAAGTATGCGCAAGGACACGGGACACAAGATTTATACAGGTTCGTACCGCCAAGGTGGCGAACCCTACGTCCTGTTTGGGGATCAAGTATGGCGCCCTGCACTTGGTGTTGGATGAGATGTTCGGCTAGGTACCCGACCCTCCTTTATATAGTCCAGGGGGCGGGTTCCTAGTCAGTTACAAGGCAGGAGTCCTAGTAGGATTTACACGGAATGAGTCCTAGTAGGATTACAGGGGAATTCTAGTAGGACTCCGTCTTCATCCTTCCTTGCATGGGTACCCGGGGTGTATGCCCGACAAGCCCCCGAGCACGTTGGAGTCGAGAGTAGTAGTTCGAGTAGTCTTGAAGCCTCTTCGAGTAGTTCTTGAGCGTCCTCGAGTACAGCTTGGAGAAGTCTTCAATAGTACTTGAACTGCCACGAGGCTGGAAGGTGGTCCAGCTCATCAGTCTTGAAGTCGAGATTATATGGAAGTGTGGTTGCAAAATCGCACTCCATATGGAGTAACCAGAGCCTTAGGTTGAGTCGCGGACTCTAGGCGAGTCGATCTTGATTCGAATCTTCCGTCTTGAAAAAATTGAATGATGGGTGTAGCATAGCAGTCCCCGAGCCTTGAAATGATTAGGTAATCAATCCAAGGGTCTTGATGTTGCGAAAGCCATCATCTCGAGTACTCTTGCACGCCACAGATTGTGTGCCAAGTGAACTGTATGAGCCACGTCGAGTAGTTGTTGGTGCGGAGCCCCCAAGCTTGAGAGCAAGCGAAGTCTGCTGAAGTTATCCTCGAGTAGTAACTTGAGTGCAGCCCCCGAGCTGGAGAGATTCCGAGTAGTAATTTGGCATCGAGCCGTGGAGCTTGAGAAGTAGTCGTGATGTCTAAGCAGACTTTAGATGTGACTGAAGTCAACTTTAGATGCCGACAGAGCGGACTTTAGAATGCGACTTGAAAACTGAAGTCGACTTTAGTTGCTACGCGGAGCGGACTTTGAGATGCGACTTGAAAACCGAGGTCGACTTTAGTTGCCGCGCGGAGCGGATTTTGATATGCGAATTGAAAACCGAAGTCGACTTTAGATTGCCGCATAGAGTGGACTTTAGATGCGACTACAGTTGTCGACTTTGTGCCACACGGGGTGGACTTAAGATGCAAAAAACGAAAAGCACTTTCCGGAAAGCCAAAGCGAATGAAAAATCAGAGAAAATGAGTAGTTTTGCCGCGAGGCGGGCTTGATTATGACCAAGTCGACTTGAGATTGCGACTACGAGTCAACTTGTGCCACAAGTGGGCTTGGATCACGATTGGCGTCGACTTGTGCCACCGGAGTGGGCTTGGGTGAGACCGTTAGCGTCGACTTGTGCCACCATAGTGGGCTGGAGTACCTGAGCCATGGATTTCGGACCCAAGAATGCAGTTCTTGCGAGGAGGCGAGCTTGAAGGTGCAACGGAGTTGACTTGTGCACTGGGCCATGGATTTCGGACCCAAAGTGCGGTTGACACCGTAGAGCGAGCTTGAAGGTGCGGCCGAGTCGACTTGTCTACATGGGCCATGGATTTCAGACCCAAGGTACGGTTGCCACCGTAGTAGACTTGAGGTTGCGACCGAAGCTGACTTTAGTACTTAGGGTACTAGGACCCATGGTACGGAGCGTGAATACTTAGGGTGCGAGACCCATGGTGCAGTCAGTACTTAGGGTACTTGGACCCATGGCATAGTGGGCTTGAGATTGCCTCCTTGGGATACAGCCATTGTGACCTCCGAGACTCAGTACACCCAAAGCCGTGGTGAGAGCCTCTGGAATGTAATGTACGAAACTCGTGGTGGAGCCTCCGAAACTTAGTGAACCAAATTCGTGGCCGGAGCCCCCGAGATTGAGTGTTGTAAGCTCGAGGCAGTTTGGTCGATATACCCCAAGAGTAGTTGGCAGAGTGTAGCTCTCGTGAAAAACCCGCCGAGAAGCGTACACCTATGTCTTGCATGATGAGGAGAACAAGCCAAGGAAAGAAAATAGTAATCATTTAAATAAATGACTTAGATTGCTTTTCAGGCGTTGATCTTGACCGAGTCGAGTTGTGCCGCCGGGGCGGACTTTAGATTGCGACCGTTGACGTCGACTTGTGCAGCTCTGGAGGGTAGTTCCCATGTAGAAGCGTGCACAGATGAGTAGTCTTTGGCGTGTTTGTCCTGTGCACGGAAAACAAACCAAAGCAGGAAAAAGCAATCATTTGAATAAATGACTTAGCTATTGCCGCCAGGGCAATCTTGTAGATGAAGCCGTGGCGGTCGGTGATGGAGCCGCGACGGTTGTTACTGAAGTTGACTAATCAGAGTTGATTCTGACTAGTTGTTGGGGCGTTGTTCTCGACTAGTTTGGAAAACTAGTCGAGATGAGTAATCGACGCGCGATGCGGCCTGAAGGAGAAGCTCGGTGTTGCCGTGAGACAAGTAGTCGCGGCGCACAGCGTGGCTAAAGTAGAGCCAGTGCGATCGGACAACAAGTTGAGCGGCGGCGCAGTCGAGCAGCGAGACGGAGTGACGGGCGCCTGAGAGAGCGGTCGACCCGACCGAAGCGAGAAGTCCGAATGCACAGCATAGGCGCAGTAGAGCCGGTGCAACTGGGCGACGAGTAGTCGATATCAAGCCAGTGCGAGACGCATAGTGTGGCGAAGTAGTCAACGACGAGCCGCGTGAGAAGCCGAGGCACCCGGTCGCACGACATAGGCGAAGTAGTCGACGACGAGCCGTGTGAGGAGCCAAGGTACCCAGACGCGCGGCGTAGTTGAGGTAGAGCCGCTGCGGCCGAGAGACGAGTAGTCGCGGCGCACGGCGTAGCTGAAGTAGAGCCGGTGCGACCGGGATGAGTAGTCGCGGCGCACAGCATTGGTGAGGTAGAGCTGGTGCGACCAGGATGAGTAGTCGTGGCGCACAGCATTACTGTGAAACAAGTAGTCACGGCGCACGGCGTAGTTGAAGTACTTGTACTCAGCGTACGAATTCCAATTGCATGAAGCAAAGATCTTGAAGAAGTCTCGTGGGTGCTTGACTTGTGCATGTACCAACTTATGAACCAATTAGCTTCGCACATGGAGCAGCCACATGCACGTACAGAGTACTTCGGTGGACTTAAAAAATCGATCTGCTACCATGAACAAAGTGTTGGAACCGTTGTTTGTACGGGATGCAATGTCGACGAAGGCGGTGCCGACTCCGTGATCGGTTGTGAGTGTGCTCTCTGCTGACAACAGCCAGGAGTTGTGCCTCCATTGCTTGCAGTTGGACTCTGTTCCGGACTCTGTCTCATCCGGGAGAGATCGTGGAAAAAACCGCACGGCGTGGATTCGGGGGTCTCCGTTTCTGATGTGGACCCAGGAAGTTGACGTAGACTCGGCGATTTTTTCTACCATGTAGATAGGAATTCAATTCTGCCCTGGCAGGAGGTCGTCGAGTTGCCGAATATAGTAGCCACACGGTGAGTAGATTGATCTTGTTGACGTCCTTCGAATTCGTCGGTGATCATGACGATCACCCCTACCTGGCGCGCCAGCTGTCGATGTTTTGTCCGGCAACCTACCAAGGGGAGTACCCGAAGTAGATGATTATGGTGGGGATCGCCAGACCTGGAACTCGAAGGTATGCGCAAGGACACGGGACACAAGATTTATACAGGTTCGGGCCGCCAAGGTGGCGAACCCTACGTCCTGTTTGGGGATCAAGTATGGCGCCCTGCGCTTGGTGTTGGCTGAGATGTTCAGCTAGGTACCCGACCCTCCTTTATATAGTCCAGCGGGCGGGTTCCTAGTCGATTACAAGGCAGGAGTCCTAGTAGGATTTACACGGAACGAGTCCTAGTAGGATTACAGGGGAATTCTAGTAGGAGTCCGTCTTCATCCTTCCTTGCATAGGTCCCCGGGGTGTATGCCCGACAGGCCTCTCTGACTTCCTTTTCAAAAAAATCAGCCACTAGCATTTCACTCTCCGTATTGGTGATCTGAGGAATATCCTCCACCAAAGACTCATTGAGTGATAGACTGCTAACTTGTGATTTCCCAAAATGATTCTTATAATATTTAGTGATATATCTATTAAGCTGTTCCTCACCTTCCACAATCCCTTCTTCTTGTTCGAGGCGGAAGATTCTAGTCTTCCTTCTCTTTCCATTCGCTATCATCTGAAAATACTTCGTATTGTTATCCTCTTTTAAAATTTTAGTGGTCTTAGCTCTTTGAAACCACCTTAACTCCTCTTCCCTGAGTAATTGTGTAATTATTCCATGAATGCTCTGCTTTAAGTCCCATTCATGCTGACTTAGCAGCTGAGACTCCGCCTTCTTATCTAGTTTCTCCGCTTTCCTCAACAATTCTTAGTTTTCTTTTTTATAGGCTCCATTCATATTCTTTGCCCATCCTCTAAAAAATTGTCTCAACCTTCTAATCTTGTTTTGCCAACTTTGCATCGGGGTACCTCCCCTGTTTTCCTTTTTCCAAACCTCAGAAACCACCTAGAAAAAAGCCCTCCTTCAAGAACCAACCCAGCTCAAATTTAAAGGGTGGTTGTTTCTTAGACTTGGTCGTTTCTCCCGTACTTAGCAGGAGAGGAGTATGATCTGAAATCTCCCTATTAAGGGCCTCAACTGTCGCCAATGGAAAATTCTGCTCCCATTCCGTACTAACCAACACCCTGTCCAGCCTCTCATAGGTAGGTACTCTATGAGAGTTAGCCCAGGTAAACTTACGACCTGACATCTCTATCTCTCGTAGGTCCAAACTATCAATGACCGCATTAAAAAGAAAGGGTCACCTTCCCTCAAATTTGTCATTGTTCTTTTCATTGTTGTTCCGAATGATATTAAAATCCCCCCCTGCACAAGGGTAATTTCTCATTACTACAAGATTGCACCAACTCCGTCAAGAAAGATTTCTTGAATTCCGGCTGGGCTGCCCTCCACCAAAACCCATTTAAAATCACTCTTCCTATCTCTTAATCTAAATTTCACAAAAAATCTCCATCATCAATACTACCTACATCCAACACATCTAGGTTAACCCCTAGCAAAATACCACCTGATCTCCCATGAGGTGCAGTCCAATGCCACACAAAATTCCTCCCGCCACTAAAATTATTTAGTGATTCTTGGGAAAAATCTTTCTTGCCTGTTTCCAATAAAGAAATAAACACTAAGTTTTGCTCCTTGGAGGTCTCCCTTAGAAATCTTGTTTTAGCCAAGTCACTAAGACCTCTGCTGTTCCAAAAGATTCCCTTCATTTGGCCCCTTCTTTAGAAAATTTCACCCTCCTTATCTTGCAAGTCTTACTCAAACACGACTTAGCGTGAGACTTGCCCTTACGGCTGAAATCATCAAGTTCACTATTTAAAGGGAAACTTGATTCATCAAAAATCTCCTCCATTAAATCACCACATAAGCCCCTTAGAGCTTTTTTCTCCATGTTCTCCCAACTCTCCTCCTCGCTATCATATTCTACCCAATCCTGTTCAAACCCCTCCCCCCAACTCACAAACTTCCCTCTCCGACTCAAGATCCATCAGGTTATAAAAATTATTGTCTTTTTCTAAACTAGAATCCCCTATGTTGATCTCTATTTGTTGCAAACAGTCTAAAGCTAGGTCTTTATTTACTGAAAGTAAAGATGTGGAACAAGGATTACCTTCATTGAACTCTAGGTTCTTCCTTGCAACCCTCACCTCAGCCTTAGCCAAGATGTGCTCATCCTTAGACCGCTAAAGCCTCAGACTAGCCCTGACCTGCATCTTATTAGCCTCAGAAACTGTCGCTGCCTCCCTGACCCGAACTCCCAACTCCACCTCCTTGTCCCCTCCGGACAGCTCACCATCTCCTAACACCTCGTTATCCTGCTGCCCATCCTCCTCCTCACCCATCACTCTGTCCACCACTTCCTCAAGAACTCGATCAGTCACCTAGTTTGAGATTTCTTCCGCCTTTGCTCTCAGAAAGGCCTCAAACTCCTTCTTTGACATGTTCTGAACTTGTTCCTTCCATGACACAAAAGCATCCTCATTGCCTTTTGTGTTCAATACCTCCTCCTCGGCCCCCTTGCCATCCATCCCTCTCTTTTGTCTCTTCTGCCCCCTTGCTTGCCCCTCTTCCTCTCCCATTTGTCCACCAAAACCATTACCCCTTCCGGCTGCCTCCCCACCCCCTTTATGCCATTCAAATTCAGTTTCCTCTCCATTCTCATCAATGCCCACCTTCTCTACCTCAAACTCCAGCTCAAAGTAGTGATCCCCTGTGACCACATCAAGTTGCCCCAGAATGAGACTACGGTTAAGAACAGCCACAAGTATGTGCCCAAACTCGCTCTTCCTAGTGATCTCCATATCCACAATCTGAGTTGATCCAAGCATTGATCCAACCGCCCAAAGCTCAAGGAACTCATAAAGTTCCTTCTGCAGCCCAAACACTCTAATCCACACCTTTGGCAACAAAAACCCCACTTCTTTCTCATGCCACACCTCAAACTTGATCCTAGCCCCCGCTGACACATTAGCTCCCTTAATATCAACACATCTGAAAGCCACTGCCCTCTGCAACTCCACTTTTGACGGAAATTTGGTCAAAAAGGAGTTCTCCTCATGAGCCTTAAGCTCCCAGACCCACTTTCTCGGAAACAATCTCTCAAGCTTCCTCTTTACCTCCTCCATAGCAACATGTCCCCCCTCAACCGAGATGAGCGCTGTTCTTGAATCCTTCTTTGCCCTAGGAAGTGGGGGTGAGGGATGTGATAAAACCCAAGGCCATGAACCGCATAGCCTACAACATGCGCCACCGGCCGTGGCATCTTCAAGATGGGGCACTTGTAGTTGACATGATCGTTGTGCTTATCACAAATCACACAATATATCTCTGCTTTGCTCCCAGCAACGCCTCTCCCCCTGCCTGATCATCTCCATCACCAGCCTCCCTCATCTCCACATCGCCTTCCTCCTGCTTCTGCTGTTGGGACTGCAGCATCACCTCAGCCCTCTGAGCACTATGATTCTACCTCTCCCTGATGTCCTCCTCGCTGCCAATCTCCCTGTACTGAGTAGGGTGCCTTTGCTCCTCCTCGTCGAACTGCCGCCCTCGACCCGGCGGCCCCCTGCCCCTTCTACCACCACGGCCACGCAAGAAATCACGACCTCGGAATCTGCCTCTGCCCCCGCCATATCCTCCTACCTCCCGGCCATCCTCCTGCACTCCAAACCTCCCCTCCATGCCGCTGCCCCGCAGCATGCCGCTGTTACCGCTGCCATTGCCGCGAGGCTCAGCTCCAGCAAAAGGCGGCCGGTCGCCCCAAGGACGGACCGGCCCACCGTCCGCTCGCCCTCTCCTCACCCTGGCGAGCCACTCCTCCCTCTGCCGCGTAGCCATCACCGGAACGGTCGTCGTAGCACGCGTGCGCTGAACGGCAAGCGACGGGCAACAGAAAACACGATTGGAATACCAACCGTTCGGTCTTCCTCCCCCCTTTTGGAAAAGCTGCCCTAATCCATCAGAGGTTTTAAAGGCCCGGACGGTCGAGTTTTGGCCCAATTCAGCCCACACAGACGGTCCATGAAGCGTAACGGCCATAGGCTGTCTGCATTCGAAATTTGAAATCACATCTCGCCTGAGCTCCCTTATCTTCCCCATCGCCGGCGACCCTACGGGCGACAACGGTGGCGGTTGTTCTCCACCCAAGTCTGCAAGCTTAAACACATCACCCTCTCTTCCCGACCGCCGATCTGTAACCCAAAGATCCCCTAGTGACCTTGAACGGGTGCATCTCGCCGACGGTAAGGGTCCTCTCCACGGCTTTACTACCTTGGATTGCCGCTGCGATGACTTAGGCCGCGAGTCCGGCCGCCTCATCCCATTACTTGAGCCTCCAACCTCCATGGAGACCGACTATTGGGGAATTGGGTAAAAACCTTTCACCCTCGAATCTTCGGAGATTTTGGGATTTTCATGAATTCGGTAATTTGAACGAGAAAGGGCCAAGTAGTGCATTTTGTTCCGTGATTTCCGAAGAACGCGGTCTCAACTTTCATGAATTATAACTTGTGCGAAATATGAACAGAAAACTTTCTAACCCAGTTGAAATCTTCAAAGTAAAGGTTCACGAAGATGCTTGAGTTCACGAAATTGTTCGTGAATGTGTTCGCAGTTTTAGGAGGATGAAAACTTCGGGGAACCTTGCGGCTCGGGAAACTTGGCCTCGGTGCCGGGTTCGGACCTCTGAAGCGGGAATCTATACGCTCAGTGATCTTCACGAATGAAGGCGAGAGTCACGAACGGACCGAGTCAAAGGCGCGGCGTCATAAGTCCGGGTTCGAGGTGTGAACGAATGGCAAGCTTGCAAATATCTGAAGTTAGCTCCTTAAATTACGGGATGTAAAAGACATTCATGTACATGTTCCCATTTGGAATATTTTTCAGATCCGAGGGCAATATCGGAATGTAAAAGTCCCTTCGTCTCCCTATAAAAGGGGACCGGGGGGGCACGTGTAAAGAGGTTCATAACTTTTGAGGAGAAATACAGGCTTTCCGAGATTCCTTGTCTCCCAGTTCTTGAGTTCCTTCACGAATGTATTCTTGAGTTTCTTCTTATACATGTTCGGGGGTTCCATCCGATTCTTGAATCCCCAACATTGGCGCCCACCATGGTTCTGCACGAAACAAACTTCATGATTACCATAGCCAAAAAATTTCTTCCAAAGATTGAAAATGCTAGCCATGATTGTTGACATGGTTGCTACCATCTCATCACCCTCGGTGGTGATTTTTCAATTTTTGTGCAATGCAAACTCACATGAAGCAATAATCATCACTAATTCACAGGAAGCGCAATCATCATTATCGTCATGAAGTTCGATGTCTACTCCGAGGGTCACGGTACTCTTGCTACGTCAATCATTTTGGAAGCTCTTACTCCATTTCTGAGGAACCTCGAGAACCTCGAGCAAGCAAAAGAAGCTGGCCGTCGTTCCCAATACTCTACAGTAATCATGAACATGCAGAACGAGTATGAACCTCGACGAAAGCAGCTCAAAGCTGCTTGTATATATTTCACGAGCACTTGTTCAACCTGCGAAGTTTCGGCTGTACACAAAACAAGCAGAGAGCTATAGAAAGGCTGCAGCCTCAACTAGTGAACCAGCCAACAAAGCTGCAAGGCAACCACGTCTCAAGTTCTGAAGTTACAGAACAAGTTTTGTTTTCTACGCAGAGATAAAATCAGTTTTTTATGACTCAAAACTGCCATCAGCCTCGTGCGTCTAAAATCTCAGAATCTCGGCGACAACCGCGAACAGCAAAAACCCGTGCGAAGCTTCCGTTTTGAGTGAAAAAGTTCAATTCCGAGAATTTGAGAGTCTTGGGAATCTAAGAGAAGAGAAGAAATCTAGACTTTAGAAGTGCAGTTTCTTTCCGCGAGGCTCAAAAAGTACGCATCGGAACGAGTAAAATCTCGAATCACAGAACGACTAGAATCTTGGAATCTCCGAAAGGAAAAATCTCAGAATCTCAGAAGCAGAAAAATCTCAATCTTAGAAGAAGAAAAACCTCGGAATCATAGAAGGAGAAAAATTCTTAGAAGAAAAATATCTAGGAATCTTGGAAAAAGAAAAACATCTCTCATAGAAGAAAAATTTGGAATCTTTGAGAGCGAAATTTCGGAATCTCGAGAAGAAAAATATCTTCGAGAATTTGAGCTAGTGAAATCTAGACCGGGGCACGTGTAAATCTTGGAATCTCGAGGAGCAAAATTACACTTTGACCAAGAGAAACTTAAAGTTCTTGAGAACAAGCTTTTCATGAAATAAAGTTCACGAGTTACCACCACATACAAAGAATTTTCAAGCGATTCCAAGATACTAAGGATGATCTTGAATCAATTCAACTCATCATGGGCCCAAAAGTGGAAGCTGCGAACAAACTTCACGATTACCATAGCCAAAAATTTCTTCCCCGATGAAAATGCTTTTGTCTCCACCACTTGCACCATCTCATCACGAACAGCATTTTTCAATTTTGATAGTTAAGAGTTTCAAAGTTCACATGACTTAATCATCACATTTTTCAAACCAACGATTATAGATGAGCAATCATCATTCGTCGGCTCATAGAAGTTGGGGAATATCTACTCAATTTTCCAAGACCTTGGATGCAATTATTCCATGCTCTTACTCCATTTCGAGGGAACCAAAAATCGAATTCGGTCATCACGCAAGCAAAGAAGTTGGCTGAATTCCGTCAACCTCGCCAATTAATCATGAACCATTGTTGGCATTGATTTATGAAACTGTGATCCTAACCCAAAGCTGTATATATTTCACGCACTTGTTATTGAGTTTCGGGTTTTACACAAAACAAGGGAGAGCTATAGAAAGGCTGCAGCCTCAAAGATCTATGAATCCAGCCAACAAAGCTGCAAGTGAACATGACTCCAAGTGGACCAACAAGTTTTGTTTTCTCGAGAGATAAAATCAGTTTTTATGACTCAAAACTGCCCTATCCAAACCTCGGCGCTAAAAGGGCCCAGAATCTCAAGTGGAAAATTCCGAGAAACAGCAAAACCGAGGCGGCTTGGAGGAAAAGTTCAATTGAGTCTTGGGAATCTAAGAGAAGAGAAGAAATCTAGACTTTAGAAGTGCGGTTTCTTTCCAGGAGGCTCAAAAATGCAGCCGAGCGAGTAAAATCTCTAATCCAGAATGACTAGAATCTTGGAATTCGAAAGGAAAAATCTCGAGAGATGCTAGAGGACACTCGGAATCATAGAAGGAGAAAATCTTGGAATCTTGGAAGGTCTCGGAATCTTTGACGTGAAACTTGGAATCATGGAAGAAGAAAATATCTCGGAATCTTGGAAAAAGTAAAACATCTGGTGAATCTTGTTCATGTAATCATTCATGGTGAAGTCTTTAAGTGAATCGATTTCAAGAAGTGCCTTCTCGATATTTTTCTCTTGGTTTGCTTCTTCCTCAATCTATACTTAAGATAGATCTTGGAATCTCGCAGAGCAAAATGCAAACTTTGAACAAGAGAAACTTCGAAATCTTAGAACAAGCTTTTCAAATAAAGTTCACGATTACCACCACAACAAAGAATTTTCAAACGTGCGTACTAAGGATGATTGGCTCAAAAGGCGGGCGTCTTGAACTCATCAGGCCATGGTTTAAAGCAAAATCTTTAATGAGATTCAACAACTTCACCTTCATCATATGGATTTGGAGCTACAACATGAAGCTTTTCTAGACTCTCTAGGCGGTTAGCTCTGCTAAACACAGAACTCTTTAGTAGATTAGATTAGATTAGATTAAGAGTGTTCTTGATGATCTCTTAGATTAGATGACATCACATTTTCTTCAAAGGAGTTTCTTTGCCTTACTAGATTGAAAGAAATACCTTCGTTGCACATTGTCATAGGAGTTGGGAATACCTGGTTCTCACACTTTTCCAAGAAGGATGCAATTATTCCATGGATTTGGCGATTGCAACCAAATGAATTTGAATTCAACATCACGTCAACAAAAGGCTCAAAGGCATTCGAGCACTTAGTTGTTTTCACTCAAAGTTCAAACTCGAGGCTCTACTAGCACCTTCACATCAAAAATTATGATTTATGGAAGGGTTTGAACTTAGCAAAAGACGATTCTCGGAAATGATGTTATGGCGATCTCAATCTCGAATCTAAAAAATTCTCGAATCTTGGAAGAAAAAATCTCGGAATCTCAAAAGCGAAAAAATCTGGAATCTCGAAAGAAGAAGAAAAATCTAGAATCTTGGAAGAAGAAAATCTTGGAATCTCGAGAATGAGAAAAATATCGAATCTCGGAAGAAGAAAATCACGAATCTCGGAAGAAAAATCACGAAGTCTCGGAATAACGAAGTCTAACAATCTCGGAAATCTAACTGGAATCTCGGATTCTCGAAGGAGAAAAATCTCGAAAATCTCGGAACAACTGGAATCTCGGATTCTCGAAAGGAGAAAAATCTCAGAATAAGGAAAAAATCTTGGAATCTCCGAAGATAAATATTCCTAATCTCACGATACCTCCACCAAATGGGCATAAAATTCATGAAACCCCTACTATTGTGCACGATTGAGACACAGAGCTCTACACAACCTTTGAACAACGTTTCTTTTGTCCATTAGCTGTTCTTGTTCCCTTGAACAGCGATGATAAGCAACCATAGGGCCCCATGAAGAGACGTCACTTCGAGAGGCTCCACAAGATTAAAAAAAATAGTACAAGAAGTACTCAAGGCTGATGATCTATTCGCCATAATGTTATCTTTGGGGCAAAGAGGCTGGAAATCTCAAAAATATATTGCTAACGTGGGCACATGCAAAAATGGTTGGAAAGATACTCAAGCAAAAATCTCATTCCGGAAAGAAACAGCTGAAATTACACTCCTCATCCGAGGCCCACATATGGTTAGAAAATGTATGAAAGAGGCTTTCCAGGATCCTCAGTTGTGAAAATTCTTAGAGATTTGGTCACATTGAGCAAGGTCTCAAAATCTCGAACATCGAGCAAAATCTCGAGATAAGCGAAATCTTGGAATCTAAGAGTCTCGAATTTGAAACCTTAAGCGGAATCTACGAATCACGAAATCTTGAAAACCTTAATTTGAATCTCAAAACCTCGCTACCTCAAAAAAAACTCATAGAACAATAATATCAAGCTATCTATACTAACTTTTTATGCTTACAGGATGAATTTTTTCCCAAGAATCTGAGAGTTTAGGGAAGTTGACTATTCCGGGAATCGAGTTTGAAAATTTGAGAGAAGAAAAGAAATCCAAGCTTGGAGACTTCATTTCTTGATCCGAGGCTCATGAAAGCAAGCATCACGGTTTATGAAGATAGCGCAGGAATCAAAGTTCACCGTTACCACAAAAAGTTATTTCAAAGTTCAAGAGTACTACACACAATTGTTGGTGCCGCCATGATCATCCCATCTCTCTATGCTGATTTTAAAGCCACAGCTCTTTCTATTAATCATTGGAAGCCTAAATCCAATATCAATCTGACGAAAAGAGCTCAGCCTTGAGGCTGCTAGTACCTTGGAGGTTTGAAGGAATCTCGAATCGGCGAAATCTAGGAATTTCGAAATAGCAAAATCTCGAAATCTCAAAGCAATCGGAAATCTCGGAATCTCGGAACCAAAATCTCGGAATCTTGGAGTGAGCAAAATCTAGAATCTCATAAAACTCGGCGAAGTCTCAAATCTCGGAAGTCTTGGAATCTAAAATCCCTAATCTAGGAATCTAAAAGCGAAAATCTCGGAATCTCGGAAGAGAAAATCTCGAATCGAGAAAAGAAAAATCTTGGAATCTGTAAGGAGAAAAATCTTAGAATCTTAAATGAAGAAAAATCTGGAATCTCGAGCAGTGCATTCTCGAATCTTGAAATGAGCGAGAATCTCGAAACAAACAAAATCTAAATCTAGGAGCAGTGAAATCTCGAGAATCTCGGGATGAGCAAAATCTCGGAATGGAAATTTTGCTCGTGAGTTGGAAACTTCGATGAGAAGAAAATCGAATCTTTAGCAATGAATGGAACCTTGCCAAAATTCAAGAACTGCGAGCCGAGAGACAAGGAAGCTGCGATAAAAGAAAAAATCCTCGAAGCTATCTATCAAAGTGACCAAAGTGAATATTCTATGATTTTCGTATATTGCTCAATTGCACCTATGAAGGTTATACATATTGCAATATGTGTATCACTAATATATCTATTTTGCAGGTCGTATCCTTTAAAATATATATTATTTAATCATATTTACATACTATCATCTCTTTTAGAAGTTTTTGTTATGTTGAAAACTTTTCTAGAACACTAGAGGGGCTATGCTTAGAAACTCATTTTGTTCCTTAGAAATTTTTCTTGTTAACCTACAGGACTTCACCTGTGTGAGTACTCGTTTTCAATGAAATTTTCATCCTTCATAGAACTAAGTCCAAAATTAATAGTCGAAAGCAACTTAGGGTTGCTATATCGACTAAAGTAGTAAGTCCACAAAAGCTTTTGGTCAAGCTTTTGTCGACTTATCTGTTTATTTGTGATGATATCATACTTCTGATTGAAATATCCTTCAAAAAATACAGATGCTTCCTCAATTGCAGGTATATTGGTTCTCATCGAATTGGGACATGATATTTTTACAGATGGACACTTCGTCTCATCATCTATTGGAATCATCTTAACAACTTGGCTTTCATCATCCATTGGGATTACCTCTTTTGGTATTCATCAATCAATGGACTCTTGTGAAAGAATGGTTTTCAAAGCACCAGATTATAACCTTCATGATTCCGAACATTCTCAGAACTTAAATAAATCTATGCATATCCAAGCATTTCATTAATATGCATCAGCATGCATCATAAGCATCGCATTACATGAATACATCTCATGCATGAATTAGAAAGATCACATTACAAGGAAATAAGTTTACATTCTTCTACAGTGCTACTTTCAAATGCTTACTTTCCATTGAAACCCACTATGTAATACTATGTAAATACTCTTTCTATCATTTATGAAAGGAGTTTCCCCCCAATTCGTATGTTTTGAGAATTTCCAAATGAGGTGAATGATTCCATGAAAGGGCCTCGTGATGGCCGAAATCCCAGAGTGAAGGAATGATTCCATGAAAGGGCCTCGTGATGGCCGAAATCCCAGAGTGAAGGGATGATTCCATGAAAGGGCCTCGTGATGGCCGAAGTTCCAAAGTGAGAAAGAAAATCCGTGAAAAGGCTCCGTGATAGCCGAAATTCCATCGTGTGAAAGAAAAGTTCGTGAAAGGCTCCGTGATAGCTGAAATTCCATCGTGTGAAAGAAAAGTTCATGAAAGGCTCCATGATAGCCGAAATTCCATCGTGTGAAAGAGAAATTCGTGAAAGGCTCCGTGATAGCCGAAATCCATTTATGTGAAAGAAAAGTTCGCGAAAGGGCTCCATGATACCCGAGATTACAAAAGTGAAAAGAGAAGTTTTAAGAAGAGGCTCCTTGATAGCCGAAGGCTCCGTGAAAGCCTAGATCCCACCTTAAAGGGACATCCTACCAAAAGGCCTGAGACAACAACAAGTTGTGGCCTAGATCCCACCTTAAAGGGACATCCTACCAAAAGGCCTGAGACAACAACAAGTTGTGGCCTAGATCCCACCTTAAAGGGACATCCTACCGAAAGGCCTGAGACAACAACAAGTTGTGGCCCAAATCCCAGAGCAAAGGGATATCCTACCAAATGGGCGGAAACAACAGAAGGTTGTGGCAAAGTCTCAACGATCTTGGCTCTGAAATTTCGTGAGAAAATTCATGAAGTAGCAATTAATTTTTTCAGCTGTAAGAATAAATTAGCATAGTGGCGAAAATACATGAAAAAATCTATGAAGTTATGTCTATCCAGAAAAGCTTTTTTAGCCGAAAATGTTATTCTATGAGCTAAGGGGCTCAGTTATCTTCGTAAAATAGCAATCGCACAATCCGGTTGAAGCAACTGAAGGTTGCGATATCAACCTAGGCAAGTTTGCCATATAGGCGCAAGTCCACAAAATTCGTGAAACAAATTTTGTTGACTTACTCTCTGATGAAATGCAAATCATTACACGATGAGAGAGAACAAAAGAAATCAAAAGGAAACATCCATGAAATTTTGCATGAAAATGGCAAGGTGGGAAGGGTGACGCTTTCTTAAAAACGAGTTTATTGCCTTAGTTTCATACAAAATTTCATAGAGTACGCTACATAGCTTCGTGAGCCAAAGTTCGGAAAGGCAACTCAACAACATGACCTGGCTTACGACCTCTATTTTCAGCAATATCGCAAGCACAAGTGAAGTCGCAGTCATCACTAATGGGGCTTAGGGGCCGTCTTCACGAAGGTGCGCGAACTTGAAGCCTCAGTTGCAAGGGCATAACCATCACGAAAAGAAAGAATGAACCTAGCTAAAGCTACGCATCGAAAAATACGACAAAGACAAGAGACAAAATCGAGTAGAACTTGCGCCCAGGATGAACTTCTTTGTACAAACGCCAGGATTCACCACTAACTACAGTGTCTTAGCGATAGAAACGTAAAGGTATGACGCCCCGACAGCCCACCTTGCAGTGACCTGCAGTTAAAGTTTACAAAACAAAGTTTAGAAAAGCGGGTCATGACCCACGAATATACAAGTTCACAGTTCTAAAGAACAAAAGCAATAGTTTGAGCAAATTCTGCTTCATTCGTCAATGACAACCTTCGAGAACTGCACGAATCGCCGTCCTCCGTCATTGTCCTCGCCGCCATCGCCGCCGAGCCATCTTCAAGATCACCTTCTTCGCCATTTTGATCGCCGACTCGTAACTTAGTTCAAGAGCTCACGAATTTCATCGCTGCTTCCTTCCTCATGAGCTGAAGGAAACCAATAACCGAAAGAATCGTGAAGTGACACATTAAGCAAAGTCACAATAGAGTAGAAAAAGGAAGAATTCAAAGTTTTAGGAGATAGCCACCTCTTCAAGTTTGTCATGAGTTTTCTTCACAATTCTCACCGGCAATCCAGAATTCTTTCATGAATTTGACTTTAACTGCCCGAACATCTTCATTTGCTCGAATAAGAGAAGTACTTGAAGCATCTGGAAATTATTGAATCGTTCCACGAAACTTCTCAAGATCAACGCAGTCATAATTTTCAAGAAGTTTGAGTAAGCTCTCAACATCAAGACAAGAGCAAAATCACTAGCACCGTAGATGACTTCAGAAGAGCTTTGAATTCAGTTAGCATCCAATCCATCACCATCAAGCATCTTCATTCTCGTGGAAAGGGTTGGGACGAGTACCGAATCGCCTAAGAGCTTTGTATTTTTCAAACAAAGTTTGAAATTCTTCCGAATGCCATCGCTCTTACTCATAGCTTCACGCGCTCATTAAGTGCTTTCTCAAGCTTCAGAATAACCTTCTCTTTTTTACCAAGAGTCTTGGCAATATCAGCTGCTCGTGTGACAAGTTCGACATTTGCGCCAAAGAGTGTTTATGACGTCAATACTCTTGTCAACATCCTTCCAAGATTTTGAACCAATAAGCTCGCTCGATTAACTTCGACGTTCGAAATATCCTCATCATCGCCAGAATTATTCCTAGATTTGATCTCCCCATCTTCGCGACGTCCAAATTCTTGAATAGTTTCAGTAATTGGGTTTTCAGCACTTGGGGGAATGTTCTCCGATGTTGGAGGGAGGCCGGTCATGCTAATTCTTTGGCAATCATTGGTCCGTAGTGCTTTTAGTGAGCCACCTCCCAAAAAAAATTTAACGAAAAGTCAAAACAAGGGAGTAACGGAAAATCAAAGAAAACAAAGATGACATTCAAGAATATAAGAGAGGAGAAGAAATTACCTTCGGAGAACGAAAAGATTGCAGAATTTCCGAAATCTCAAGATGTGAAGATCGAAGCGCAGATGACCAGAAAATTTCAAAGAAAACGGCGGAATGGTGAAACAAAGTTACCGCGCGGAGTTTCTATTTATAGGGGAGAGGGGGTAGTTTCGAGAAGATATCTCGATATAACCGTTGCACCGCCCAGAGGGGGACGCGTGTACACTCCGACGTTCCGAGGGTGACGCTACCACAATTGAGAAATTTTCGTGGAAACGGATCGTCGGAGTCAACCCGCTTCCCCGAGGGGCTAGTGTTGGGGAATTGGGTAAAAACCTTTCACCCTCGAATCTTCGGAGATTTTGGGATTTTCATGAATTCGGTAATTTGAACGAGAAAGGGCCAAGGTAGTGCTTTTGTTCCGTGATTTCAAGAACGCGGTCTCAACTTTCATGAATTATAACTTGTGCGAAATATGAAATATGAAAAACTTTCTAACCCAGTTGAAATCTTCGGGCGAAAGGTTCGCTGAAGATGCTTGAGTTCATGAAATTGTTCATGAATGTGTTCACGAAATTGTTCGTGAATGTGTTCGCAGTTTCATGAGGATGAAAACTTGGGAACCTTGCGCTCGGAAACTTGGCCTTGCCGGGTTCGGACCTCAAGCGGAATCTATACGATGATCTTCACGAATGAAGGCAAGAGTCAAAGGCGCGGCGTCATAAGTCCGGGTTCGAGGTGTGAACGAATGGCAAGCTTGCAAATATCTGAAGTTAGCTCCGTAAATTACGGGATGTAAAAGACATTCATGTACATGTTCCCATTTGGAATATTCTTTAGATCCGAGGGCAATATCGAATGTAAAAGTCCCTTCGTCCCCTATAAAAGGGACCGGGGGGCACGTGTAAAGGGGTTCATAACTTTTGAGGAGAAATACAGGCTTTCCGAGATTTCTTGTCTCCGAGTTCTTGAGTTCCTTCACGAATGTATTCTTGAGTTTCTTCTTATACATGTTCGGGGGTTCCATCCGATTCTTGAATCCCCAACACCGGCCCCGACGAGCTCCCAACTCCGGACGCAGACTCCCCTTCGGCCTCTGTGATTCTCGACTGCGACTGCTCTATTGCCACCTTACTGGCACTCCTCTCCCTCACCGGAGAGGCTTCGTCGTCAGAGCTATCCTCTCCTGCGAGCGCCCAGAAGCGCGAGCTCATGGTGGCCGGCCCGTCCGTCGGGACCGACCACGAGCCAACGCTCGAGGTATCCGACTGCGTCGCCCATTCTTCCTCATCGGCTCCCGTCTTCCCGCTCTCTCTCCATCCGAATCTGCATGCACAAGCTTACATACCTCGGTTTGTCGCTCAACGCCCCTCGCCGGAGCCCACGGCCGTGGCGCCAGCATCAGGCGCCGCCTCCTCCCGGCGGTGAGCTCTCTCTCCTTACTCATCTCTCGCTCAGCTCCATCTAGTGATTACTCCTGATGCAAGAAATATTTCAGAAATAATATCAGTGCTCAACAGCTTTAGTACGTCCCAATCAAAACATCAGTTAAGCATTTTATCAGAAGACATATACATAACTGAAAGTACTTTTGATGAGCAATATATTCCAATCATGCACTCTAGATTTAATTTTACTGAGATTTTCAATGAGATTTAACAGTCTGCTAGAAAGGACATTCAATTCCATCAAGAGTCAGTTCTCCAACTTTTTTTTGAAACCGTATTCCATCACATTAAACAATCAGAATGGACAGTGATAGGCACATAAGAAATTACCAGTAGATATAAATGTTTGAATCATGATTCAAGCACGTAACTTCTTAACATAGCATCTTGCAGCTTCAAAATATCAAATCAGTACTTCAACAACATATCCCATATTAGAAACGTAACTGCAGGCAATAATTCATTAGTAAGCTCCCATCCCAACCAAACCATAAGAAAGCATCCTGACAAAACTGAGAAACCGGAAGTTTCTGGTTTATAAATAAATAGAAATGGAAATAACATCACACACGGCAGTACAATTGCCCACAACTAAGGCTCCACAAATATATTGTACCATGAATAATCCTTAAATAGCTGCCATTCAGAAAAAATCTAGTTGTTTACTTCAGAAAACAACAAAATGGTTCAACTGAATACAAAGAGCTATAGAAAATTTCAATTATTCCTTGCAATTCAGACAACAAATGGTTCATTCCATTCTTACACATTTATTTACAATACTCATTGGAGAAAATATAAACATAATATTTCTTAAGAAACTAAAGCATACCTATACATGCAAGATTTATAGTGTAATGGCAGTGAAATCAATGAATTGACAAAAAAACAGGAAGTTAAGAAAATAAAAAGTTGTTGAACAGGATTGTATGTTCTAGTATAATGTAATTGTATCATAAATTGATTAGGAGGCAAAGTGAAAATCTTTAAATTTCACCTACAGCAATGGCGCAATTCCATATCATTATTTCAAATATTGAAATATTATACTAACTATGCTGGACTCCTGATACACAAGAATGACTTATAATGACCATAAATAGCTTTTTCGGGACTTGGTCGGGGTCCTCCAAGAAATCCCTGAGGGCACTCCCAATGGTGAATTAATTGTGATTTCTATCTTCATTAATTACGTTGCTAATTAAGCAAAATGCTTACATGGCGGTCTGATTAACGGGAAAGAGAGTGAAATCTTAAGAAACAGTTTTTTAATGAGAAACGAAGTCGACTCTTGAAACGAGGCACGAAGAAACTGCGACATCACCGTTGGTCGCCATGTCTCCGCCGTGCGCGCTCGCCGGAGCCGCCATGGTTGCTCCTCCGCGCCGCCATGTCCGCCCGCGCCGTCGTCGCGCTCGCTGGAGAAGACCACTGCGCGTGCTCGCCGACGGCCACCTCGCCCGCCCGCTGGAGCAGGCCGCCGTCGCGCTCGCCGACGGCCACTGCGCCCGCCCGGCTGCCCGCCTTCGCGCTTGTTGGAGCAGGTCGTTGACCTCGACCAGGAGCAAGCCGCCGCGCGCGCTCGCCGTCCGTCGCGAGGACTCGCCCGCGTCGTGAGCTCGTCGGCCACCACTGCGCTCACCGGCGGCTATGCGGGCTCGCAGCCGTCCGCGCTGCCTGCTGCCCTGTGCGGCTGTGCCGCTGTGCGCCGCTGTCTGCATTCGTGAGCTTTCCTGCTCATTTGCTGTCTGCGCCCCTGCTCACTAGCAGAAAAGGAGAGAGTGCATCGAAGAGATAAGTGTAATATTTATTACGTGAAGAAACTCCTGTTGTAGGAGTAGTTTCTACATTAAAATTTTTACTTAATTAATTCTCTTGGAATTTGCATATCATTTCTACCATGGGGACTGCTCTGATGGTCACGATCTTAGGCCAGTTTCAGTGGAAGGGGTCATGGAGGAGTTTTCAAGAGTGACAAATCATCTTTATTGTATTGATTTGCGGGATGACACATTCTCTCTCAATGCACATGGTCATAACACAGTTTCATAGGTTCCTGTAAATATTGAATTGCTGCATGTTGGTTGGTCAATTGTGCTATACAAATTGTGTCAACTTGTCTCAGTGGGAGTGTCATATGGGGGTGTCATTCCTAGGACTCCGCGTCAACCCGGAGTCATGAGGATGACACTGGTTTCCTCTCTCTCCTATTAAATATCATGTCATATCATCTCTTTTGCATACGTGACACTTAATTTAATGTTTATGACCCTTCCATTGAGACTGACCTTACTCTCGTGCTAGAGCTCACCGCTGGCACCCGCGCCGAGCTCCTCCGCGCGTCATTGGTTCCCGTTGTGTCACCCTTCGCCTCGGGCGAAGCCAGCTTCGCCTCGTCGCCGTCCTCCTCGTCTAGCCCCACCGCCGCCAATGCCGCACGCGGCGGCAGCTGGTGCGCGTCGCAGTTGCTGCAGCCAGTTGATGATGTCGTCGCGGCGCGCGTGCAGCTTGACCGAGCGGTCCCACGCAGCCGCGGCCTGCACGGCATCCACCAGCGGCGCCCACGCGTTGCTCCTAAAAGCGGCGAGCGTCCTGGACAACGCGCTGCCGAGGAGGGAGAAAGAAACAATGCGATTGACATGTGGGTATAGATTTATACCAAAACGTTGTTATAAAAAGGAAACGCGAGATCTACGTGGCTGATTTAGTGGTGTGGTGCAAAGAAAAGGAAACAAAGGAAAGGAATTGATTGCTAGGCACAAAAGGAAAAAGGGAATTGAAAAGCGAGCAAGGGAAGGAAGGGAACGCTGCGGAGTCGATCAACGCGCCAAGAAAGGAAGGAAGTGAAGGCATCGCACCATGGCGTCGTGAAGAAAGGAAGGAAGGCGTCACACCGCAGGGTCAAAGGAAGGAATGAAAGGAAGGGAGGGGCTTTAGGGAAATCAAGGAAGGCAAGCCTTCGCCGCGGTTTTAGGGAAAGGAAGGGAGGGGTTTTAGGGAAATCAAGGAAGGCAAGCTGCGGCGTCTAGGGAAAGGAAGTCGCGGATGATACGGCAGCAGGTACACGTGGGCGGGTAAGGATGGAGTTGGTGTGAAAAAAAAGGTTTGGGGCAGAAACATTTTAGAAACCGCTGAAATTTTCGTCGTTGCTGCAAATTGCAGTGATTTCTTTGTCATTTTGGTGGTCCCCAGCTCGCAGGTGGGTCCTTTGTGAGATGTAGGTATGTTTCCCTTTGAGTGAGAATTGTTTCCAATTCTTTCTGCTTCATAGTATAGATATGCATTAAAAACAGTTGGTTAGGTTTATCATTTTTTTTCTGCGGTTATGTTGAGACCATGGATACTTTTAACAAGCGAAAAGAGCAAGCTAAATCCTACTGGCCAAGCAAGAGTGCATTACTTGATTGTACATCTGGACGGTTTGAAAAGAATGTGTGCAAATCAAGTTTGATTTCTTTCAACTAAGTTTCTTTAAGCTAGTTTGTTTTTCTGGACAACGACTAGTTTAGTCTAATCGTCATCTTTCTTTGCCTCAACAGATCCCTTTCTTTTATCGAGGGTTCTAGCAATTGATATCCTTTCGCAAATAATTGAAATACAATTTCGTGATCTGGATCTTTAATTGTTGGAAACTTCTCAAGTTCTTTTGCCAAGCCCTGACTAATGAATCTACAAAATCCCTCGAATTGGATCTGACTAAATCCGTGCTAAATGATGAGGTAGAAACCAAGTAATGTTTCTTTCTGTGCCTAGACCGGTTGGTCATTGCGTGGTATTCCGCCGGCCAAGGTTCGAACCCCTTCGGGGGCGAATTTGTGGTCGCGAGTTGTGCGTACTTGGTGCACATTGTAAAAAAATCTCTTCGTCTGTCCCACACCAAAGCACAGGTCTAAGGTCAGCTCCATCTCACGTGTGTTGCGGTCCCGCTGTGTATGGGCGTGGTAGGGGTTCGGAGATTTTCTTAACCTGTGTGAGAAGGTCTTCTTCTTAATACAATGCCGTGGGGGTGGTCTTACTCCCCACAAGTCAAGTTTTTTTATCATGTAACATTGTGCTAGCTCCTCTTTTTGAACTAAACCTTCAGTTGACTGTTTGGCAAGGACCAGAGGTGGCCAGTGCTATTAAAATTGTTTGAGAGTTTTGGTGGTTCCTTCTCAAGGAGTAAATTCAGCATTCCATCAATTTTAATTTGTAGACTGAATAAAGCTTGCATGAATTTTATTTGTAGTGATGTATAGATCTCGTGTTTAGTTACTACATCTGGTATGTGGACCTATAATCTAGGCTTGAATAAGTATATTGTTGGGGAATTGGGTAAAACCATCACCCTCGGAACTTCGGAAGTGTTGGCATTCCCGAGAAATCGGCAACGTGAGGGTCTTCGCTGCTTTGTGAATTCTAAGAGTGTAGCTTTCATCTTTTTGCGAACTTGAGCTCATATGGTTCGCTAGCTATCGATTTTCTAACACTTTAACGACTTCAGAGGAAAAATTCACCGAAGGGATGTGGGCTCTTGATGTTTTCATGATGTTTCAGGGAAAAGAGAGCTTCGGAAAAGATTGATGATTCGGGAAACTCTACTTCCTGACCGAGTTCGGTTCCCCGAAGCCAAAGTTCAAGCCTTCGACGGATCTCATGAATGAATGCAAAGCCACGAACGAGCCAAGTCAAAGGTGTGACACCAAAAGTCCAGGTTCAAGGTGTGAAAAGATGGCAAGCTTGTAAATATCCGAAGTTAGCTCCGCAAATTACGGGATGTAAAAGACATTCATGTACATGTTCCCATTTGGAATATTCTTTAGATCCGAGGGTAATATCGGAATGTAAAAGTCCCTTCGTCTCCCTATAAAAGGGGGCCGGGGGGCACGTGTAAAGGGGTTCACAACTTTTGAGGAGGAGTACAGGCTTTCGGAGATTCTTTGTCTCCGAGTTCTTGAGTTCTTTCTTGTGTGCATTCTAAATTCCTTCTCCCATGTGTTCGGGGATACCATCCGACTCTTGAATCCCCAACATTGGCGCCCCCCATGTTCTAGGCCGACAGAAAACTCACGATGCCTCCACAGAAGAAGTCTAAGAAGAACACACCCACCGATGCGGACCAGGAAGACCATCACACAGAGGAAGACAATGGAAACACTCTCACTACAGACCCTCAGCAGATTGCAAACCAAGAAAGGGACGCAAAACTTGAAGCCCTCAAGAAAGCACGAGAGGAAAAAACTAGAGAAGTTCTGGAAACACATACTGAGGACGAAGATGAAGATGAAGATGTCATGGACAAACAATTGGAAGTAGTGAACAGAAAAGTGCAAATGCTTCAGAAGGAGAAAGAAAGATTCGCGATTCAGCTGGAAGAAAAAACAAAAGCTTCAGAGAAACTGGAGAAGCTCAACTAAGCAAAAGACCAACTAGAAAAAAAGAAAAGGGAAATAGATGAAATGAAGGAACAGGAAAACAGTTCTCTCTGGCGCGATTCGCCACATCAGAGCTCTGGTCAACGAAAAAGAATCCCGAGAGAAATTTTCTTCACAGGCAACGGAGTTTCACAGTTCGCAGACCCAGAATCGCCACTTTCCCTTGGATTGCAAACTGTGCCATGGCCTCCGAAGTATAAGCCAGTCTCTCTCCCAAAATTCAATGGACATGGAAACTCCAGACAATTCCTCATGAGCTATGAACCAGAACTTTCGGTGGAGGAGATGATGTCGCTCTGGCTAAATCCTTCATTATCACTTGCGAAGGTCCAGTCCTCAATTGGTATTCCTTGCTACCTCCACACTCAATTTGCAGCTGGATTGATCTCAAGACGAAGTTCTTTCAAGCATTTCAAGTGTTCCATGAAACAACCGCAAAACCATCAGATCTCTATTATTGCAAGCAAAGAGACAGAGAACCACTGCAGAACTTTGTCAAAAGATTCATGCAGCAAAAGTCTCAGACACCGGGGACAAATGACAAAACAACAATCCAATCACTAATCAGTGGTCTAACTCTAGGACCAACAGCTTCGCACTTGTCGAGGGAAGAACCACAAACCATTGAGGAACTTTTTGATGAACTAGAAAAGTACATCAAGTCTGATGAAGATCACAGAAGGAGAGTTGTTGAACGAAACCAGGCAAGACAGAGTAATAGAGGAACAGGATGGAGACCTTAATTCCAAACTCCCCGAAACATCAATAACGTGGAGAACCCTTCACCACAATTCAGTGAAAATAGCGGACCAAGCACAAGAGGAGGTTTCCCTTCAAGAGGAAGAGGAAGAGGACCTCCGAAGGTTCAAAATCATGATCCAAGAGATCCATACTTCTACTGTAGATATCATGGAAGGGGTCACAGTATTGAAGCTTGCCCGGAAACCAAAAAGAATATAGCGAGAATTCAGCAAGAAAAAATGATGATGTCTATCGCCTCCACAATGCCAAACCAACTTCGCGAATTTACACCTCACCGATGGGTTCCCAAGCAACTCCAATCCCAGTTCAGCAATTCCAACAAGCACAGTCAACATGGCAACCTTCGCAGCAGTTCTTTCCTCAGTCTCAAGCAATTCAAACCATTCAGCAGCCGCAACCAATTCAAGAAATGCTGCCACCACCACCGGCCAATTCAGTTAAACTAGAGACAAGCTCAAGAAGCAACAATCCAAAAGCACTACCTTCCTTCGGAACTATCATGCCAATAGTTGGAGGCTCAGCCACGGAGTTCGAAATAAAGAGGCAAAGAAACAACTACTTTAGATCTGTGAATACGGTCATCAATGATAGCCCGGCAGCAAGACCAGAATGGGCCAAGGTGCCAATAACATTCACTAAACAAGACTTCATGTTGAAATCCACTGATCACAACGATGCCATGGTCATCAAAGTAAACATCGCTGGATGGGTAATCGGAAAGGTTCTGGTGGATAATGGAAGTTCTGCTGACATATTATTCATGAAGACATTTGAGAAGATGAACTTAAGCCCGCACATGCAGCAACCACCAGAATACCCACTACTGGGCTTCGGAGGAAAGCCAATCAAACCAGTGGGGAAAATAGCCCTTCCAGTCTCTTTCGGAGATCTTGACAATGCCAGAACAGAGAGCCTCACGTTTGATGTCGTTGACATGTATCACCCATATTTCGCGATTTTCGGTAGAGGATTCATCAATAAGTTCGATGCCGTGATAAGGCAGCAATTCTTGTGTATGAAAATCCCGGCACCCAAAGGAGTCATCACAGTGTATGATGACCAACAAAAAGCAAGAGACATAGAGAAGGGCCACACACCAGGTCAAAGCAATGTGCATCACCTGGACTCCACTGAAGAAAAGAAAGAACCGTATGTCGAAGCCAAAAGAGAAAGAGAAAGTTGAGATAAGTGCAGATGGTGAAACAAAGAAAGTTTATCTAGATGATATGCCAGATAGAGCGGTAGTGATAGGGGCTCATCTTAGCAACGAAGAAGAAAAAGAGCTCATCGAATTCTTGAACAAGAACAAGGATGTTTTCGCCTGGTCAGCGAAAGACTTGCAAGGTGTTGATAGGGATATCATTGAACATGTTCTTGACACAGATGAGAAAATAACTTCGAAGAAGCAAAAACTCAGGAAAATGTCCAAAGAAAAGGCCAAAGTAGTAGAGGCTAAAGTGCAAAGGCTTCAGGATGCCAAAGTAATCAGGGAAGTCATGTACCCTGTCTGGCTAGCCAACACTGTTCCAGTAAAGAAGAAGAATGGAAAGTGGAGAATGTGTGTAGACTTCATAGATCTTAACAAGGCTTGTAAGAAAGATGATTTTCCTTTGGAAAGGGTGGACAAGGTAGTTGATGGCACTACAAACAGCAAAATGCTCTCGCTTCTGGATATGTTCTCGGGATACCACCAAGTCAGGGTGCGGAGAGAAGATGAGGAAAAGACAAGTTTCATCACACCGTTCGAAACATACTGCTTCGTGAGAATGCCAGAGAGGCTGAAGAATGCAAGGTTCACCTTTTCGAGGATGATAGCAATTGTCCTCCACCCTCAACTTCGGAGAAATATTCTTGCATATGTAGATGACATAATAGTCAAAAGCATCAAAAGAGGTGACCACATCAGCGATTTAGCAGAAACTTTCGCAAATCTTAGAGCAGCAAATCTCAAGTTAAATCCTGCGAAATGTGTGTTCGGCATTCATAAAGGAAAGGTCTTGGGCTGCCTAGTTTCAACAAAAGGCGTTGAAGAAAACCCAGATAAGATCAAGGCTCTAGTTGAGATGCGAGAACCCGTTTCAGTGAAAGATGTGCAAAAGTTGATAGGAAGAGTCGCTGCCCTTAACAGATTCATACCAAGAGCTGCAGAGAGAAGTTTACCCTTCTTTCAAATTCTCCGAAGTTACAAGAATTTCAAGTGGTCTGAATTGCAGAGGCAAGCCTTTCAAGAACTCAGAGATTATTTGTTGAATACAACGAAGCTATGTCCTCCAGAACCAAGATCACCGCTTCTGCTATACTTATCTGCTTCCAATTCCGCTGCGAGCGCTGTCTTAGTGCAAGAGAAAGAAGAAGAAGAAGGCAAGTTGAAGCAAATCACAGTGTACTTTGCTTCGGAAGCTCTTTCAGGATCCAAATTGTTCTATTCTGAGTTAGAAAAGATAGCATACGTAGAAATCATGGCGGCAAGAAAACTGAGACACTATTTCTAGGGCCACAGAATAAGAGTGATCACAAATCAACCACTAAATGACTTGTTCACAAACACAGAAGCTTCAGCACGAATCATCAAATGGGCTGCCGAACTTTCAGAATACACTGTGGACTTCGAAAGAAGAAGTGCAATCAAATCTCAGGTTCTAGCAGATTTTGTCGTAGACTGGACATCACCAACTCTTGACTCTAGTGAAGAAGTAACCATACCATGGGTAGTAAACTGTGATGGGGCTTGGTGTGATAGAGGAGTTGGCATATCAGCGATTGTAACATCTCCAACCGGAGTCATAATAAGATACGCAACTAGACTTGACTTCCTGGATGATGTGCACTCCACGAATAATACAATAGAATATGAAGCCCCACTCTTATCTCTGAGAAAGATGAAGGCTTTGGGTCAACAAACATTCATCATCAAAATAGACTCGAAAGTAATTCAAGAACACGTTGAACAAGAGAGTGAAGCAAGAAACCCAGAATTGATAAAAGATGTTCAGAAGGTTAGAGAAATGGAGAAACACTTCAAGGGCTACACAGTCCAGCATATTCCAAGAAATGACAACAATGAGGCAGATAAGTTAGCGAAAGCCGTAGCTCAGAAACAAGCAATGCCTCCGGATGTATTCTTTCAAATTATCAAGGAACCATCCATCAAAGAGCCCAAGCCAAGAAGTGTGGCCAACATAGAAAGTCATGATTGGAGGGCTGAAATCATGGCCTACTTGAGGGGTCATTATGAACCATAAGACGAGTTAGAGGAAAAAGGCTAAGGCAAAGGGCAAGGGGCTATGTTGTAGTAGATGGAGAGCTATACAAGTCCAGAGTTACTGAACCATGGTTAAGGTGCATAACTTCCGAAAAGGGCTTAGAACTTCTCAAAGGAAAATCACAGTGGATTCAGTGGAGCACATATAGGCACAAGAGCGCTAGCAGGCGAAGCAATAAATCAGGGATTCTTTGGCCTTCCATAAACATTGGTGCAAAGAAGCTGGTTCAAGAATGCAAAGCTTGCCAAAGAATAGCGAATCAGCAAAATCTGTCGTCCATGCCAGTTCACCTAATACCACCTTCATGGCCCGTTGCCAATAGCTCAGGGAAACTGCAAGTCCGTTGTGGTTGCAGTCGACTACTTCACCAAATGGGTTGAAGCAAAAGCGCTGGCAAACATCACCGCGCCAACAGTTCAAAAGTTCTTCTGGTAAAATATAATTTGCAGATTCAGAGTTCCAAGAGAGTTAACCACGGACAACGGAAAACAATTCAATTGCTATTCTTTCAAAGAATATTGCAAAACTCTGGGCACTCATGTGAAGTTATCCTCTGTTTATCATCCACAGTCCAACGGGGCTGTAGAAAGAGCGAACGGGTTGATTTTCTTAGGAATCAAGAAGTGTTTGTATGATCATAAAAAGGGCAAGTGGATAGATGAGATGCCAAAAGTGATCTGGTATCACAACACAACAATTTCAAGGGCAACAGGTTTCACACCTTTTCGCTTGCTTTTTGGAACTGAGGCAATGACTCCCAAAGAGATCAAGAACGAAAGTCTGAGGGTTCTGAAGGCCAAAGAGATTCAAGAAGTTGACGTGAAAATAGAAAAAGACATGATTGAGCTCACCATCCTCGAGGCTGCTGAGAACATTGAGAAATACCAGAAAGAAACCAAAGCATGGAGACATAAAAAGACAGTCCAAAAGGATATCAAAGTTGGTGACTTAGTCCTGAAAAGAAAGAAGAACTAGGAAAATCCCGGGAAATTTCAGGAATCTTGGGAGGCACCTTACATCGTAAAAGAAACAAACATGCCAGGAGCTTATCGTCTGATAAATCAAACCGGTGAGGAACTACCTCATTCATGGAATGCTGATAATCTCCGAAGGTACTATCCATGAAAGTCATACTAGTAGTTAGATTTAGTTTTCTGCATTTCTTTCGTAGATTTAAATTCCGTAAGAAAAAATGTAAATCCCAAGCTACGGAACTATAAGTAGCTTCGAGAACAAAAAGTTTACTTCACACATTTACCTTTACAATAAAAAGGACTGTACTCTTTTCCTTGCAAAGGGGGCCCAAAATCAGGGGCAAGGTTTTTAACGAGGCGGATCCTATGTAAGTACTCTTTCTGTCATATATGAAAAGAGATTTCCCCCAAATCGTGTGTGTCGAGAATTTCCAGATAAGTCGAATGATTTTGTGAAAAGGCTCCGTGATAACCGAAGTTCCCAAATGAAAAGAATGATTTTGTGAAAAGGCTCCGTGATAGTCGAAGTTCCTAAGTGAAAGAATAATTTCGTGAGAAGGCTCCGTGATAGCCGAAGTTCCAAAGGTGAAAGAGAAATTTCGTGAAAAGGCTCTGTGATAGCCGAAGTTCCAAAAGTGAAGGAAAGATTTTGTGAAAAGGCTCTGTGACAGTCGAAGGCTCCATGATAGCTTAAATCCCAGAGTAAAGGGATATCCTACGAAAAGGCCCGACACAACAACAAGTTGTGGCCTAAATCCTAGAGTAAAGGGATATCCTACGAAAAGGCCCGAAACAACAACAAGTTGTGGCCTAGATCCCAGAGTAGAGGGACATCCTACAAAGAGGCCGGAGGCAACAGAAAGTTGTGGCCTAGAAAGTTCAAATTCCTTGATATGAAGTGTTTATGAATAAGTCTATGAAATGATATCTATTTCAAAAATATTTTTGATCGCAAGTGCAGATTTGTAGGCTAAGGGGCTTAGTGCTTTAGAACATCACCGAAAGCATCAGAACATGAGCAAATACAGCAGGAAGTCTTTCGCTTAAGAGAACATCATGTTGAAGCAACTGAAAGTTGTGATATCAACCTAAGTGAGATCACTGCATAGGCACCAGTCCACAAAACTCGTGAAGCAAGTTTTGTTCTACAATAAAAGGAAATCAAAGTCCATGAAACGAGCTCTTTGTGAAATTTTGCATGAAACAGCAAGGTGGGAAGGGTGACGTTTTTTCTTAAAAATGAATTTATTGCCTTAGTTTCATACAAAATTTCAAAAAGTACATTACATAGCTTCGATGAGCCAAAAGTTCAGAAAGGTAGCTCAACAACATGACCTGGCTTGCGACCTCTATTTTCAGCAACATCGCAAGCATAAGCAAAGTCGCAATCATCACTAATAGGGCTTAGGGGCTCTGTCTTCACGAAGGTGCGCGAACTTGAAGCTTCGGTTGCAAGAGCGTAACCATCACGAGAAAGAAAAAACGAGCCTAGCTGAAAGCTACGCATCGAAAAATATTGACAACACAAGAGCCAAAAATCGGAGAACTTGCATCCAAGATGAGCTTCTTTGTACAAACGCCATGATTCGCCACTAACTACCTGGTCTTGGCGATGGAAACGTAAAGGTAAGACATCCTGCATAGGCCCACCTTGTAGGACCTGCGCAGGTTAAAGTTTACAAGACAAAATTCAAAAAGGCGGGTCACGACCCACGAATTTACAGATTCACAATTCAAGAAAGCAAAAGTAATAGTTCGAACGAATTCTGTCTCATTCGTCAACAACAACCTTCGGAGAACTTGCACGCCGTTCAGAGCTACCATCTTCTCCATCATTGTCTTCGCTGTCGCCATCGCCATCGCCGAGCCATCTTCAGCTTCACCATCTTCACCAGCCCGACCGTCGGATTCAGAGCTCGTCTCGAGAGCTTCGCGAATTTCGTCGCTTGTTTCTCTCCTCATGAGTTGAAAAAAAGTAAATAATCAAAGGGATCAGTGAAAGGACGCAATAAGCAGTATCAATAAAAAGCAAAAAGAAGAAGAGTTCAAAGGTTCAAGGAAACGCCACCTCCTCAAGTTTTTCACGAGCGGCCTTCTTCGCGAACTCTTTGCCACTTGTTATCCAGAATTCCTTCATAAATTTGATCTTAACAGCTTGCACATCTTCATGGCTTCAGATAAGTGAAGTGCTGGTGGCATCAGGAAACTTCTCAAGGGCACCTCAAAATTTCTCAAAGTTTATGCAATCGTAGTTCTCGAGAAGTTTCAGCAAACTTTCAACACTGAAAGCAGCAGCGAAGTCACTGGCACCAGATATAACATCAGGTAGAGCCTCGAATTCTGTCAACATCCAGTTCATTACTTTGTTCGTGTCATCGAACTCAGGAAGAGGTTGTGGTCGAGTGCCAAACTGGATGAGAGCTTCACCATATTTCTTAAACAAGAGCCGAAAACTCCTTTTATCCCTCGCCCTCGCTCATTGTTTCATTTCTTTCATCGAGCAATTTTTCAAGCTCTAGAATTCTTGTTTCTCTAACACTAACCGCGGTAGCAAGATTAGCATTTTGTTTGAGGAGCTTGGCATTTGTTCCGTGAAGCTCAGTAATGGCGGTGGTACCTTCATCAACTGACTTTCGAAGATCCTCAATAATCTTGACGTCGTCATTTCGAGCTTCCTTGAGCTTGTCGTGTTCCTTCTTCAGTCCATGATGAGCAGCATCAACGAGTTTTTTCTCATTTCGAGAAGCCTTCAAGGCCTCCTTTAACTCTTTAACTTGAGTTGCCAACTCTCGACTCGAAGACTGAGCTTTCTCTAAGTCTTGCTTTAAATCATGAACTTCTTTGTCAAGACCGGAAATGTGTTGCTCGTTCTCATTGAACTTCTCTGATAGCAATCTACCAGCAACAGCCATCTTCAGACCAAGAACGGCATTGAACTTGGAAAGTTCCAAAGGAGAAAGTTTTTGGATAGATGATTCAAAAGCTAAAGAAAAAAAAGAGAAAAAATAATAAGCTCATACAGAAGAGAGAACAAAGAAAATAGGTAAAGATAGAGGGCAAACCTTCCGAGTCAAAAATCTTCGTGGACCCTTCACCAACGGTTTCAGCAATTTCCATGGATCTTTGGTAGGAGGAAGAAGTGTGTCCCTCAAGAGCAACAATCGCCTTGTCAGTAAGAAGAGGCATCTCCCTCGGAGCGTCTCCTCCTGTTTCACTCACTTGTTCAGTCATAAATTTAGGAGACCTCCATAGCACAGAAAAGCTATGAACATCACCATTTTTATCAACCACCAGACACCTAACACACAACAGCTCACCCCTGAAAAACGTACCAAAACTTGCGTTATAGGTGGCAACTTCGGGAGTGGGATCTTGACCTTTAGGGATATCTTGTGCAACCTAAGGTTGATCTAGTGTGAAACCCTCATCCCAAAACAAGTTTTGCAACCTATAGCCAATCCAAGCATGATACTACTCTAGGAAGTAAAGGCAAGCAAGGATTGCAAGAGAGTAATGCGGAAATGTAAAGAGGGATGAGAGGAAGCAAACTCTTGACACGCGATTTATCCCGTGGTATCGGTAGGTACTAAGCCACCCCTAGTCCACGTTGTTGAAGCACTCACACAAGAGTATTGCTTCTCGGTCACCAAGTCTCTCCCAAGAGCACCACTTGACTCGCCACAAAGGCTCGCCACTTAGGCACTCACCAAGCTCCCTTGGTCACCTTGATGCCACCTCCACTAACGAGCTTCTCCACTTATGAAGGGGGTCTCCACGTCCCCTGCACAAAGTGTCCTCGCAGCTCCACACCAAGCCGGAGGGTCGAAGACGATTGCCGGTGAGCCACATAGGCCCCAAGGCTTCCGGCGCACCTTGTACAACTTGATTCACTCAAGAATCACCTCACATGGTTGGCACAACCTTGCACTCACTCAACTCTAAGCTAAGCCTAGCACTAAGCACACACACAAAGCGTGTGCAAGTCTATGGATGAGCAATTTAGCACTTGGATGGATTGGATATGATCTTCTAGGTGTCTTGCACTCCTCTGCACTTCCACACAATCCAACCCCCTCAAATGGGTGAGTGGAGGGGGTATAAATAGCCCAAGGCGTCCAAAGAGCCGTTGGCTAAAAGCTGTAGAAAGTAGTACCATCGGATGATCCAACGCTATGCTTTTCTGGGCGTCGGTTCATCCGGTGCTACTAGCCATTGCCCTCCACTACACATGACTGTTGACACAATTGCCCCGACGCTTCATCTGATGCACCGTCGGTTCATCCGGTGCTGAAGACCCCGCGGCCAAAACATCTCTGTTAGTTTCTTCAAGGCCGTCAGATAGACCGACGCTTCCATCGTCGGGTTCATCCGGTGCTACTGCTCCAGTCTTGGCGCGTCTCTGTCTTGTTCAAACTTGGTCATCGGATAGACCGACGGTGCCCTCCAATGGACCGTCGGTTCATCTGACGCTACTGACTTTGCTGCTTCTCTGCAATTCATCCGGCGCATCTACGAAATGGACCGTCGGATCATCCGACGGTGCCAGTTGATTCCAGCCTCTGCGCAGTGTACCAAGTGCTCCGACGCTCGGCTCTAGGGTACCGTCAGTTCATCCGACGGTGTGTTTTTCCTTCCTTTTCTTCACGTCTTCAACTTGTCATTGTTTCAACTTAACATACTTAATATACTAAGTCCTCATTTTTGCTATGAACGAGTTAACTTGTGCATGGTATGTCAACTTGTGGTAATATCCATGGGACCTAGGAATGCCTACAAACACATGCTAGACAATGTGGTTAGTCCCATTATTTGTGTTAGCATGAATCACCAAAATTAACTCGAACAAATGGCAAATGGGGCCATATTCGCTACAAGAAACAACGGTAACAAGTTCCTCGGAGGGTGTTCGAGCTTTGGGCAATGCATCTGAAAAAGTTTCAATATCTACGAACTCATTCTCCGAGCCAGGAGTGCAAGCAGAATGAAGTCCTAACCTCAACATGTAGCAAAAACAAGGAAAATAACCTGATCGACGAGATTCGTCCTCCGCTTCGTCATCAGAGAAAGTCAGAGCTACACGTCGAATAACCGAAACCTTCTTCACAGCTTTATTGGCCTTTTTCTTGCCCAAGTCAGTCAAGCTAACAGCGGCCGCGAGCTCAGCATCGGAAACACCTTCCGAAGCTTTCCGTTTCTTCTTGCTAGACTCCAGAGCCTTGGTCTTCGATGGCTGAACTGCGGGGGCAGTTTCAGAGGTTTTTTCAGATTTCCCTTTCTTTGAAGATCTTCTCTTTTGAGATTTAGGAGGAGCACCGATCGGCACAGAGCCAGTTGCCCCGGGAGGCTGCATTTTTTTATCTAGACCAGGTGGCCTCGAACGAAGAGCAAGATCAGCACCAAGTTCAGAGAAAACTCGATTCACCCTCTTCTTGTGCTTCACAAGAAACTTAAAAGCCTTGTACTCGTTAAGGGTAAACTCTCCGACAATCTCGCAAACTCTAGCCTCGACTTCGGCGATAAAATCATCCAAAGTCTGGTCTCCACGAAGACTAAGACCAAATCTTGGGAAATGAACCTTGCTAGGAGCCCAATCAACGGAAAGTTCGACAATTTCATTAGGCTTCCAGCCGTGAGTCAGAGGCCATATCCGAGCAGCAACAAATTCTTCGAGGACGTCGCGTCCACCGAGAATGCGACAAGCAAAACCAAATCTATTTTCGGAGATCATAAAGCTAGGAGTTTTGCGGTTGAATGTTGCGATACAAATGGCGTTCATGGGCCCCATGGGACAGTAGAAAGGATAGAAGGCGCCTGTACGGTCCAAAACCTTTGCCATATCAACCTTCACATAAAACCAATGTTGAAGCCAATCATCAGGCCACCTGTTATTGCTGCAGGGGGCAAGCTGAATCTGCTCAATCTTCTGGCTCGCATTCTTGCGACGAGTGTTGAAAGTACAGCAACCGTAATGAGCCTCATACAGTTTGCCATCATCTAGTTTGATGGCTTTCCTCTGAATGTGAAGCTCGAAGAGCCGAGCAAACACGCCACCGAGATCACACGAAGGTTCTCATGATCCAGAAAAACTTCGAAAGCTCAATGAAGGAGTTAGGGGTAAGCTGATGCATCTTCACGAAGAACCTATCAAGAATGGAAGGAAGATGACTGTCGCAGGGGAACCTTATTCCAGCAGTGAAGAAATCCCTGAAGACAACAATTTCATCTACCTCCGGAGCAGGAGTCTCTTCATCCATGGGAGCACGGCCATCGCCGGAAGGGAAAAACCAGCAGCTTTGAATTCCTTGATAAATTCTGGAGTAACCAGGGATTTGCCGAAAACTAGAGTGGGATGGTAAAAATCTATAGGGGCGATGAGCTCTTCAACGCTGGCATCCACATTTGAAATGTCTTCGCCTTCCCCCGATTCAATCTCACCCTCTTCATGTGTATCGGGAGCCTTAGAGGCTTCAACCGCAGAGTCGATAGCCATCGCTGATGTACCCTCGGTGTCGGGAGGAATACCAGTTGCAGCTAGTTCGTGAGAAGTCATGGGATGAGTAGTGCTTTTAGTGCGAGCCACCTTCTAAGAAAAAGACTTGGAAACTAAGAACGGGGAAGAACAAGAATCAAAAGAAACAGGTAAATCACACGAAGACGCAAGGTAACAATAAAAAGTTACCTTCGGAGATTTAGGATTGCAGATGAACCAAAACTTCAAGGCGCGAATCTTAAAGCGCCACACTTACGAAATTTCGAGAGTTCGTCAAAGCAAAGAACGGTAAAATAAAATTACCGCTCGAGACCTCTATTTATAAGGAAGGGGTGGGGTGGTTCCAAGAAAGTGCCTTGATATAGCCGTTATATAGCCAGAAAGGCAACACGTGTATCCTCCGATGTTCCGAGGGTGACGTTTTTTACCACAATTCAGAGAATTTTTCGTGGAAACGGATCGTCGAAGTCAACCCGCTTCCCCGAGGGGCTAGTGTTGGGGAATTGGGTTAAAACCATCACCCTCGAAACTTCAGAAGTGTTGGCATTCCCGAGAATCGGTAACGTGAGGGTGTTCGCTGCTTCGTGAATTCTAAGAGTGTAGCTTTCATCTTTTGCGAACTTGACCTCATATGGTTCGCTGGCTATCGATTTTCTAACACTTTAACGACTTCGAAGGAAAAATTCACCGAAGGGATGTGGGCTCTTGATGTTTTCATGATGTTTCGGGGAAAGAGCTTGGAAAGATTGATGATTCGGGAAACTCTACTTCCTAACCGAGTTCGGTTCCCGAAGCCAAAGTTCGAGCCTTCGACGGATCTCATGAATGAATGCAAAGCCATGAACGAGCCAAGTCAAAGGCGTGACACCAAAAGTCCGGGTTCAAGGTGTGAAAAGATGGCAAGCTTGTAAATATCTGAAGTTAGCTCCGCAAATTACGGGATGTAAAAGACATTCATGTACATGTTCCCATTTGGAATATTCTTTAGATCCGAGGGTAGTATCGGAATGTAAAAGTCCCTTTGTCTCCCTATAAAAGGGGGCCGGGGGGCACGTGTAAAGAGGTTCACAACTTTTGAGGAGGAGTACAGGCTTTCGGAGATTCTTTGTCTCCGGGTTCTTTAGTTCTTTCTTGTGTGCATTCTTAAATTCCTTCTCCCACGTGTTCGGGGATACCATCCGACTCTTGAATCCCCAACATATATTTTTGCATATTTAAGTGGATCCTGCTGTAATAGTAACATGGAATGCTGGTTTCCGTTTGTCAAAACCTTTACAAGAGGGCAACGAAATGGAGCTCATCTTTACTCATGTAGTACTGTCATTGTAAGGGGGGTCATGTACCCACCATTTCCTTTTGCATCTCTTTTGTCACTTGATATCACGTTGCATCTCTTTTGTCATCCTCGGATGCTTATGGTCCATTGTTCCTACATGTGACAAACTATGAATAAAGAGATGTATAAATGTTTTTCTCGTGTAAGTGTGACCTGTGAGGTGAAAGGTGATTTAAAACATCTTCGTTTATGGTTGCCTTTTTCTCTTTTCTCAACTGGGCCCATTTGAGAGATTTCAGCCCAGTTAGCCCGAATAAATGGCTCGTGTCTCCCATGCATGAGGCCATCAGCCCCATGGATTTTAAATCCAAGCTCGATCGCATTGCCCAGCGGCTCAACATTTTGACATGGAACCTTGGAAATTGGAATTGGTAATATTGTTCCACCTTCAAATTATGTTAGGTCATTCACATCTGTAGATGCATTTTTGAGCAATACCGTCCTTGATGATTTTGCATCAAGAAATTGGAATTGGTAATATTGTTCCATCTTCAAATTATGTTAGGTCGTTCACATCTTGTGACATAGTTGATCTCAAATAGTTCTTCAACAACTTCAGCTTTGAGAAACTTCTTTCAGCCGAAGCTACAGGTACAGTTAAAAGAATTCGATAGGAAACTGAAACATTTGGGTAGCAATCTGCAGCCATAACAAACTGCAGAATCTCAACCGCTGACAACAAAGAATCCGGCAAAGTTACTTGTGGCACCTTTAATTCTTGAAAAAAATCATTGATCACAACATCTGATGGGTTATCATGAGAAAATGTTTTCAAAAAACCTTGCAATGCACCCAAAGATCAGTTTCATCTAAAGATTTCAAATTTTTTCAGTTGAACAAGAACCCAGCAAAATTATCAAATTCTGTCATATGTTCAAATCTAGTAGTCAATGAAGCAATTGCATTATCAATCATAAAATTGAAGTACTCCACTTTAAATGAGTCCACAACAGACCGTTGAATGTCCACGTCTTGGTCATCTTGTTTATCAAATTGTTTCTTTCTCTTTCCTTGACGTTTTGTACGGAATTTTGTCTCTATATCCATTTCAGATGCAATGTTTTTTGTTGTATCCATACTAGAAGTGAAACCTTCATCTATGTACTTCTTAAAATATGATATGAAACCTTCAATATGTTTGAGAGTAGCATCCATACTCACAATTTTAAATTGCAACTTCTTGCTCACCTTATTTACAAAGAATAAAATGTCGTGCCAAATAACCAAACCAACAAAATTAAAAATTCTCAAGTGCACTCACCAAAGATTGACATTCACTAACTGTCATTGAGTCACAATCAACAATTGATGCCTTTTCTAGTGCTATTAAAGTTGACCTTATTTAAGGAGTTTGGAACCTGATAGCTTGAACACTTTTTATTCGACTTTCCCAGCATGACCACTAAAATCTTCCACCATTTGGTGGACTTTGCAAGAAATGTGTAAATCTGTTAGATGATACCAAAGAAAGAAATAGCATGCCTGCAAGATTAACAAATAGTAAGGACCATACTTTTCCAAAATTAATGTATAATAGAAATATTAGTTTACCAGCAACAGTTTCCCATATCACATAGAGTAAGATTCAAACTATGACATGCACATGGCATGTATAGTGCTCTTCGATTAATTTTAATTTCTAGCATGCTCCTTTGAACACCCTGGTGTTTTCCCTTCATATTTGAACCATTATCATAATCTTATCCTCTCACATCATCAACATTCAAACCAAAAGGGGCCAATGCATTCTTTAATTCATTAAAAAGACTCAGTCCTGAAGTGTCATATACCTTCAAGAATTATAGGAAGAACTCCTCTACCTTTGGAACATTCCTCGACATATTGACACAACAAATAATTAAAGTCATTTGTTCTTCATGGCTCACATCTGGAGTACAATCTAAAATCATAGAAAAATATTTGGAATCCTTGATAATCTTTAATATAGTCTGTTTCACACAATCTGCAAGAATGGAAATCATTTCATTCTGATTTTTATACCAAAGATAATGATGATGAATCTCACTATTTCGAATCTGCCTAATATGATCTTGCATCATGGGATCAAATTCACCTATCATTTTAATTGTGCCCAGAAAGTTACCATTGTTATCTTGATATAGTTTCTCATTTTCCCTTGAAAAGCCAAATTATGTTTAGCAAGAAACTTGACAGCAGAAACAATTCTTACTAAGACTTACCTCCAACGCTCTCTCCCCTTTGCAATTTCCCGTTGCTGTATATCATCAATTGTTTAATTTTTGCTCAATCTCATCCTATGTTCATTCCACTTATTCATATTGGTTATATGCTCACCACTATTTTCATGTTGTTTGAGTCTAAAAGTGAGATGTTTCCAGTCATCCATTCCATCATTTGCTAGCACACTTTTGTTCTGACTTGATTTGAACAATTTCCAGCAAAAACAAAAAACTGTGTCGACATGTTTAGAGTAAACTAACCATTTTCTATCAATTATTGGCAAAAAAGCCATTTTCTATCAACCACCTCATCATTTTTTAACTTTCTAGAGTAGTAAGTATATGAAATGTCTATTTAGAGCATCTACAGGAACGCAAGGTTCAATTCTCTCACCGGCCCTTTTCAATCAAAATACCTCTACCCTTAGTATCGAGATTCTCCTAAGTTCTAGGATCAAAGACATCAACATCATGAATAGAAGCCTCTTGCACATCCTCAATTGAATTTGCAGGTTGAGAGGAAAGCTTCAAATTTTCAATCTCCGTTTAGTTCTGCTTTCATGGAACAAGTACTCCAGTTTAGTTCTGCTTTCATGGAACAGAGAACAAATGCACTGCAGACCGTATTTTGGTCTCGTCATTTGTGTGGCCCAAAGCCCTGTTTGCTAGTCAACTGATGCTCAGCGTAAATATAGGTGGACTAGGCCATGCCGCCATGCGTATCAGACGTCTGCATTACGTCATGCCGTCATGGAGGAATGAGCAGAGGAGGTGAGCTGAACTGCTGAAGCATGGAAAAGCATTCAGGTTCAGTAGTGAGATGGTGAGCTAATCGTGGAATGAAGAACCATGGACTGATGGACCCAACGCCATCACCAACCCAAGCGTCTTGAGATGCATGCATGGTTCGGAGGCTAGGTGAACAACCAATGTCGTGAGATGGCTGACGACCGACGACCATTGTCCGATCCTGAGCTATAAATTGGTGACCATCTCCTCGCGTCTCTTCACACATTCACAACACAATCAAAGTAGCTGCCAACTGAAAGTCCACCAATGGCTTCTTCCACCTCGACCTTCTCCGCGATGGCCCTCGTCGTGGCACTCGTGCTAGTCCTAGGCAGTGGCACCACTTGCCACGCCGCTCGCCGGCTTGCCGACGACGACGCCACGGCACCCGCCTCGGCACCGCCCGTGCCGAAGCCGACGGTGCCGTCAGTTCCCACGGTCACCGTGCCGCCTATGCCAGTGGTGCCCGCGGTGACCTTGCCGCCGATGCCTGCGGTGCCGACAGTGCCGGCCGTTACCGTGCCCGCTGTGCCAGCCGTGCCGGCCGCCGCGCTCCCGCCGATTCCCGCCGCCGTCGTGCCTGCCGTGCCCAAGGTGACCCTGCCGCCGATCCCTGGCGTGCCGAAGGTGACGCTGCCGCCGATGCCGTCCGTGTCCATCCCCGTCCCCGGCATGCCAACAATCCCCCTCCTGGCGCCACCTCCCAAGGCCTAATGCAGTCGTCGCACCCTGCAGTTTTTCAAACTGATGTCTGTGTCAGTTGGTGTTTTCCTTGTGATGGCTTTCCCTATTCTTGTGTGAATTTTTTTCATACATGTTAGTTTTATAATTCTGTATGTATTCACATGTATTCATGAATATTACACATGTATGATTTTACTTTTCATCGCTGGGACAGGAAATGTCTATAATTTTATCTTTGGTTCATCATGTCTCGTCGATTACGAACATAGCACTTTATTTTATTAATGTTGACGTTTTTTTCGGTCGAACACACGAGTGCGATGGATCACGCGGCAGTTGAAATCACACCTCGTCGAGATCCCCGGCACGGTCGGTCTAACCGCCTGTGGAGGGCGGTCTTACCGCCTTAGTCAGAGACATCGCCGAAAACCTAAGATCGCTGCTCCGGGAGGGACTCCGTCAGGGACAACGCGCCTAGAGTTGTTCTAAGATCGGCAGGCCACTTAGAACACCCTAAATCGCCGTAGAGACGAAGAAGGAAGCAAAGAGGTTGGAAAAATAGGGTTTGGAGATAAAAAGTAAGATAAATATTTGTTTCGATTGGGTGATAGCCCTCAATCGGCCACGGGCCCTTTATATTTATAGGGTGGGGAGGTCTTGCACTCTTGCCCCGCAAGGAAATCCTTTACAACTCGAATTCTATTAGGACTCCTCAATTTGGTTCGGACTCAAGGGGACGCGATCTAACCGGCCCTGGGTGGCGGTTAGACCGCCTGACCTATTGCCAGACCGGCTATAGGTACCCCGGTCAGACCGCCCATGGAACCCGGTCTAACCGGCCTGCCCAGCCTGATCTGGCTTATGTGCCATTTTTGCGTGTCAACCGTTACAATCTGGCTTATACTGTTATGGATGTTGTTGCACAGGGAAGAGGATGAGAGAATTTGAGTCTGATTTGTGGAGAATTAGAGCTGAGGGGCGGCGACGGAGGGAAGGAAATTCATTCTTAATTTTTGCTTATTTACATTGATACATCTCTTCTCTTTAAATAAAGAGGTTTATTACTTAACCTTTAAGAAAGATTTAATCTTATCTCTAAACCTAACTCTAATGGGACTTCCGAGCCGACCCATTAGACCTTTGATATTACCCCACCTTTTTTCGAGCAACTCGTCCTCGAGCTGCAGCATGGGCACCTTGACAATAACTCGACTCAACACAAACCTATGACATAAAAACAAGTCTTTTACATCTCGACTTATTGGAAATGAATTACGACTCGTTATTGTTAACTCCTCTAAATAAGGCGGACATCCTCTGCGTGCTGGACATGCACGTGTGTAGCTGCCTGGACCCCATGGAGACCATCGGAGCGAGAGGGGTGCACAGGCACAACCACCTGGAACTAGTCGCGACGACGACCAACGGAGACATTCTCGCGGTGGCCGGAAGCGGAAAGCTGGGGCGCTAGGCAGTGCGTCCCAGCCGGTGACAAAGAGGAACACGTCTCCCCTACCACCACCCCGCAGAGTTGGAGTACGTCGTCCGCGGAAAAACACCACGCACACTTGGATACAGCAGCTGGTCAGTGCAATTGTTGGCGGCCGTAGTCAAGGACGCGTCCCTCTGCATCGAAGGCGACCGCCACCAAGGCCGCCTCCCGATTCCGATCGCCGGTGCGCCCCAGCCCGCCCCGCTAGGAAGCGTGTCGCACCGCATCAGACCGCCGCAGCTGCGGTAATTGCCGTGGTGGCCGCCTTTGCGTGGCGACGTACAACTTGAAGGAACTACGATAGGGTGTGGGTCTAAATTAGTTGCATATCGAGCACCCGCCGCACCCGCCGACGTGCTAGGAGGCCGCGTGCCGCTGCCTGCAGTTGTCTCGCTGACTCCGCACCTACATGTTAGGCACCCCTCCTTCGCCGCCGCACCTGCTGGCATCGTCCGCGTCTGCAGCAACGCTGCCGGGGCCATCCGCGCCATCCACAGGCGCCACCATCACCACGGCGCCACCGTCTGTTGACGTTCCTGTTATAACATTGATGCGTGGGGAAGAGGAAGAGAGGATTTGGGGCTGATTTGCGGAGAATTAGGGCTGAGGGGCGCTCTTGCGCAGGGAAGAGCAGTAGAGGATTTGGGGTTGATTTGTGGAGAATTAGGGCTGAGGGGGCGCGAGATCGCCGGCATCAAGGCTGCTACCCAAGGCCAAGCAAGAGGGAAGGAATTTCCTTGTCAAATTCTTACTTGTGTAGATTGATACATCTCTTCTCTTTAAATAGAGAGGTTTACTTACCCTTAAGAAACAGATAATCTTATCCTTAAATCTAATCCTAATGGACCTGCGGAGCCAGCCCATTCGACCTCTGACATTAGTAAAAATAAAATCTAAAAATACCTCCTTTGCTTCCTTCAGAAGATGTACAAGGCTGTCAATTGGTGTTTTCCTTGTATATGGCTTCATTTTATCCCTACTCTTGTGTAAAGTTTTTAATGCATATATTGAGAATGTCTATAATTTTATGTTCAGTTAATTCGTCATGGCTCATGGATTACAAACATAGCACCTTTACATTCTGGTATACAGCTAAATAAAATCTAAAAATGCCACCATTTTTTCCTTCAAAAGATGTACAGGGCAAGGAGCCAAGCTATGCTTTTTTTTCCCTTTTTTTGTTTCCTGAAACGCTACACCTACAACATCCATCTAATCTACCTCCATGTTATTTTGGCATGCTGCTGCTTCTGCAGTTTCTTCCTCAGATGTCCCCGGAGCATCTGAAAATGTCTCCACAGCACCTTTTCCAGCTTCAAATCTTGCTCTCCTTTCAACGGCCTCACGCACCCTCTGTGCAAATTCTTCATCAGATCCAGCCAGCATGTACCGCAGCTTCATGTTAATCCTGTTCGCCACCAATGTTTGGTGCCGAGGCTCTATCCTGTCCTCCAGGGAGTAACTGAAGAACCTGAAAACCATCCAGCAGCAAGGCACGAGAGTGAGACCGGTAAAAACGACCAAAAAACACCAATTAGGCTATCTATCAATATGTTTGTTTTAGATGCAAATATGAACTCCAACTCACCGCGGAAACTCAATGAGATCTTTTAGTGGCCGGACCATTACACGCCTCAAGTACTGGTACTTTGGTCTTAGGATATCCACGTTGTATCTGAGAAGTGCTGGGAAGTCGGCAACCATCTGACCAAGCACAAAGTGGTAGATACCCAGTGACCGGAAGTACTTGACGCTTACTTCTAGCTTGTGTGCAATACTACAACCCAAGAGCTGCGGATCCAGAGCAATAACCTTTCCAATGTCATCCTGTTTTACTCCACCTTTCGTCAACAGGAATATAACCTATGGTTTGCACACATGTGAGACAGATGGAGTAGCAGAAAGATTATGTAAAGGTAACATAAAAATGTGAAAACAAAAACTCCAGTTTTGACAGAATTATGCCCCTTGTTACCCACCACAACAACAGCGTTTTCCAAACAAGGCATGACGACAGTTATCAAATTTACTGATCCTTTTTTTTTCTCGAACTACGCAGGACAGTGGCATGTCATTTCATTAAGGAAAAGCAGAGGGACCGTTTAGAGCCAGACCCAAGTGCGGGATTCACACCACACACGTAGATAGCAAAAGCTAACAGACTTGCCACAGGGAACGTGTCACAAAAACGACCTAGTGAATTTACTCATCCTAACTTGGCATGTTTAATTTCAAGCAATGCATCAATGCTGCAAGATGAATCAAAGGTTGCACCTTTTATATGTAACCGATTTACTGAAAAAAGGTTGCACAAATTTTTCTAAGAACAGGAGGAGCAGGCCCTATTACTGAAAACAAAAGTTATGTGCAGAGGAAAAGAAAAAAGGAAAGAAACAGAGAGAATAGGTCACTCTGAGTCTAACCAATTACAATATGCTCAAAGTGACTATCATGTGTTGGCTCATCTTGGTGAACCAATATTGAGAATATTTAAGTAACTGCACACTGTATAGTCAAATAGTTTGGTTATTGAAAGGTCCACTTATGTGAAGTTAATGCTTCAAAATGAGCCGTTCTAAGATTTGACTGACTGTATACTTAGTATGGTTGTGCTGTCCCACAGCTATCAGTGAAATAAAGTTCCTACAGTTTGTACACTAATGAAACAAAGCACTGTAAAAATTGATGTAATAAAAATCCAAACAAATTGAATCAATATTTAGCGAAACTGAAAAATAATATAACAAGATATGGGAACACACCACTGGGCGTATTTTCTTGTATAAGCTATAAGTTAATACTGGAGGGAACTTCACAAGTACATTGCCAATTGCATCACTCCGTACACCAATATCTTGTAAAAATTGCACCTGAAAAAGATTTTTGCATAGGTGTAGATGAGTCATATAACCAGACTTCAGAACATTCAGAACTATAAATCGCAGTAGCACACTTTGCAGAAATAAGTAAATACTTAGTCTCATTCGAGCTTTGAAGAGCAAGTCTGACAAATCAAACTAATTTGAAGGAGTTGCTTAACAAATCATAACATTTTTTTGTGGATACTAGAAGCAGAAAATAGTGTGTAACAGCTAAAAAGATAAAAATATATTTCAAATCAACTAAGAAGTTACCTTGGGTGCTATCACTGTCTCCAAATCAAGACAGAATATTGTAGGTTGGACCAACAACATTCGCTTCATGCCATCCCGGGAAACATTAAGGTGATACAGATATTTCACAAGAGGCTTCCACCTTTCTTCAATGCTACAGGCCATAAGTTGTGGCTTGAAAGCCAATAGCCTCCCTAGTTCTTCAGTGCTGAGACCGAACTGTTTCAGATATTCAACCTGTGATCCAGAATGATATTTCATTACCAAACTCAAGAAATGAATATAATATTGTAACTAAATCATTAGTTTATCAGAAACCTTCCAAAAGGTATAAGGAAGGTTAGTCAATGAGTCCCTTATCAGTTCAAACCTCAAAGTAGATAGACAATTTCCTATGGAACTCTAGACCTAAGACCGCATATTACTCATTAGCATGTTGATCCATCATATGAGTATGGGAAGTCCTAGTGTGACTGTGACTCAGTTTTGTTCAGCCTATTTTACCTAGTGAACTGAAATAAATAGAGACTGAATCATTCTGAAGGTCAATTCTTTATCTTTCTTCATATTAAGGAACAGAAAATGAACTACATAAAAAAGGGGCTAATAATCCTGCCAGTGTGTAGTCTGCGACGAAATAAGCACAGAAGTAAAACTAAACGTAAAGCAAACACCTTACTGTTCATCTCTTCGAAGCTTAAAAATCCAAGAGCTCTTGGATAATCATAGACCATCGTGCCAAAATCCTTCTCATTCATCCCCATATCCGTATAAAACCTCACTCGTGTCTCCAGCTCATCCATGGACATATTCAGTAGCTGCGGACATCTACTGACCACATAACCAATCCAGTCTCTCCTCACGCCACAGCTTTCCAAATAACCAATAATATCTTCCAACTCTTCAAAGCTTCGGTTCAGAAAAGATCCACCGTTTGCAAGGACGCGCCCCAAAAAATCTCCCTTTACGTAAATTGACCTCAGCCACTTTATCATCGTCCTTACTTTCCCCAAATCACCTGAACACGTGCAAACCACTTTGGCAATTTGGGGATATGTCATCGAATTGTGCTTGAACCACCTGAAGTATGCAATATGTAATCATCTCAATTGTAATTTGAGAATTTCATAAGTAAACTACAAAAGTTGCATATTTTTATGATTTGCAATGCCTCTCGTAGCCGAATTATCACAATTCTTGTGCAAACAGAACATAAATAGTCTGAGAAAACAGATGAATGAATGCAAAGCTGGGAACTTTACTTGACTAGCTCAACAAGGCCGGACTCCTGGATGTACGCCTTCGCCCGCGCGTTGAAGGACATGTGCGCGAGGTCGGGCCGGTCCCGCCGCATTGCGGCGGCCTCGACGACGACGCGGTCCACGAACGGCCCCATCCTCGCCGTGAGGTTCTTCACGTACGTCAGGCCGCCGACCTTCCCGCCGCTGAGAGCGGCCACGAGCGCCTCGGCGGCCACCGCGCGGCGGACCTCGAGGGCGCGCCGCAGGACGGCATCCTCCGCCTCGGCGAGCCCAATAGAGGCGGCGGAGCTCGTCGGGGTGGAGACGGAGCCCGGGAAGCGGTGCTCCCGGCGCGGCGCGAGGGAGGCCCCCTCGGCGGCGAGGAGGGCGGCGGAGGGGGCCGGCGGCGGGAGGACCGGTTGGGTCGCGGTGGTGGGGTTCTGGAGGCGCGAAGCGGCGACGAAGGAGGGGAGGCGGAGGCGCTGGCGTCGGCGGGAGGAGGGGTTGGGGGTGCGGAGCGGGAGGTGGAAGCGGAGGTGGGAGTGCGGGAGAGCGGCGGCCATTGGAGTGGGGAGTGGAAGGTGTGGAGTTCCTCCCTATCCGTCTGGCCGACCCGCGGGAACGATTTTTCCCATAAATGAATAATAGGCTGCAAAACTTTAAAATTTTCAAACAGGTTAGAAAAATCTGAAAAGATCAAGATATTTAGAGTAGATGTATCTTTATATTTCGAAAATCTTTTCTCATCTTTCTTAATAAATAATCAAATCATTTTTTAGTCTATGAAGAAGAGCATCTTCACCTGAATTTTCATTAGGTACGAATGACTTGGAAGAACACAAAATTGTTACTCGACATGCTAGCTCAAACGTCTCTCTCTCACATAGAATGGGATCATAGTGATCTTCGTTGTTCCTTATAATCAATATTTTATTATTGTTCAAAAAAACCTATTTTACTGGGAAAAGCAAAAATCTACTCGAGTGAAATAGTTTTCATTCTCATCAAAATTTTTCTTCACCTCCATATTCCTTTTCTTCTCCGACTCTAGTGAGATTCCAACGAGATTCAAAACTGCGCACAAGCTTGCTCCGCGATCCCTGGCGTGCGTCTTCATCGGTTACCCAACTGACCATCGCGGATATCGCTGCTACGACATCTCCACGGGGCGCGTTTACACGTCCCGACATGTCACGTAGGGTTTTTGATGATGTGGAGGAGAGAGAGCAAGGAGAGAGAAAGAGGTCATTACCTCTCAAAACAACCACCTCATGAGCGAAATAACCACCTCATGGGACAACTTCACAACCATTGTATGAGTTGTTGTTGTCATGCAACTCATAATATTCCTTTTTTATATGCACAAATTAAAAAATTATATAGCTCTACCAAACGACTTACCAGACAACTCATTGTACATGTTGTTTGTTGAGTCGACCAAATGCGATGTCAATGCATGGGGCGGCCCATCAGGGCGACACCGATGTACTTGCCCTCACCATATGTGGATGTATAAGATCTTTCGGTCGTCGGAAAATGTGACATGGCATTTGACATCTTAATGCTTTGAAAATTGAAAGATACCCGGAACCAATATTCCACAACAAATATGTACAGATTTGCTAACGAGAAAACTGTTAGAGTACTACTCCCAGTGGCGGAACTGGCAGCCTGTTCGGCCTGCTGGATGGAGGGTAGACGGATGGTTTATTGTGAGAGAAAAGTACTGCAGCGGATGGTTACTGTAGCTACATGGCACTGTAGCAAAGTGGTACGGTAGAGATCCAAGTAACGAGAGTCTGACACAGTGCGGTGTTACTGTAGCTACATGGTCACTGTAGTGCTGGTGCTGGTAACCAGCAGGCCGAACAGTAGGGATGGAACTAAAACATCCGAATTGTATCATAGATTGATTTTTTTAGATCACAATAAAATAAATTTGGTGCTAATTTTTTATGCATTATAACCAGCTAATTACTGGAAAAAATAAAAAAATTAGCTACAATTTTTTTTATGGATTATTTGCTTTCGATAGAGGAAAAGGTGAAAAAACATCCGTATCCGAATCCGAATCCGAATCCGAATTTCTTTTCATCATTTGATCAAAATATAGCACACATTTGGGGTTTATTTTGTATGAATCTTAACAAGCACAATACCAAGAACAAGAATATAAATTTTTTGATACAAAATATTATGTCTAATTTAGCTAAAATCAAAAAAGAACGGCTAAAAAATGGTATCCGAATTACTATCCGTTTCCATCCCTACCGAACAGGCTGTGGGGCGGCGGCGGGGCCCATGCCCCCCCACCCCACCCCACCCAACAAAAAAAAATCTATTGTACCTATGTTTTCAGCCTATTCACTGCCAGCATCAAGCCCACATGCCAAAAGACACATAGCAGCCCAAAAAATTAACAAGGCTCTGGCTCGGTAACGCCCTGCGGCCTGCGCTGCGCCGTTTCATCTGCTGCTCGACGCCTCGACTGCCAGCTTGCCGCCGCCCAGGCCTCGAGGGGGACGACGAGTCGACGACGGTCGACGGACGACGGCCGGACGGGCAAGGCCAGCAACGACGACGGGCAGGGGCAGGAGAAGGCTTGTAATGTTCCTGGACTGGAAAGAATGTAAGTGTTATTTCCCTAACTGGCTATTGTTTGCTTAAAAATCGAGGTGAATTACGAATTATTGAACCGGCAAAAATTTGCCTGCTTCCCTTAATTTTCTCTCTAGTTCCGTCAAAAACCACTCCAATAAACCGGTACAATTTGATGAGATCACGCGTGATTGACAATCGAGAACATCAAATAAATTCCTATTTCTCCCATCTCTAGATCGGCTGTGGTTTGCTCGTGGCAAAGCCCGCCTCTTTAGCAGGGTTCTGCCATGGCGGCGCCACCCGCGATGTCGCGGTGCGACAGAAGGCTCTCGATGCTCGTCGACAGCTACTTGAAGACAAAGAAGCTGGCCAATGGCAAGTGCCTCAGGTCCACCGCGGTGGCCGCCGCCGGCCACTCTGTCACCACTGCTGTGGAGCCGAGTCATAGTGGTGACAGGGAAGAGAGCGGTGCCAACGAGAACTGAAGACGTATTCCGTGAAAGGCATCAAGGATAGTAGCTGACGATGGGCCTGCGTCGCTATGCTGGAGTATAACACAGGTGTGTACTCTTCCTTCTTCTTCATTCAGACATATCAAACCTTGTATCGGCCATGGCGAATTCGGCCTGACCTCGGAGATTTACCTTATCAATCGATACTCGCTGCATACTCGCTCACGCTCTTGCCTTAATCTCAGCAGTGTAGCTTAGGGGTGGTTACAGTGGTATCAGAGACGGTCGATTCGTGGATTGGCTCCGCTAAGTTCGAGTTCCCTGTCTTCAGATTCGAGTTCGCCGGAAAGGGATAGTGAGCACGACTCGTCGTGGCTATTCCTGACCTCGAGCTCCATGTAGGATCTAGGACACCAACTAGAGAGGGATGAATAGGCGGTTTAAAATCTAAAAGCACAACACTAGAGAAATTTAATTAGAGCCACAAGGAGGATTAAATTTCTAGCTATTCTATTCCTATGTTGGGGGTTTGCAACCTAGGGTGACAAGATATAATTCAATCTCTAGAAGGTAAATGATCAAAGTAAAGTACTTGAAAGGAAACTGAGCAAAGAAATAACCGAGCACAAGAGACGAATTTTATCCTGTGGTATCGATGACTTGCCGGTCACCCCTAATCCACGTTGAGGTGGATTCAATATTCAACCGCTTCTCTATCAAGGCACCGCTTGATCTTGAGCCGGTTAGAACCAAAGAACCACTCCACACCTTGATTCCACTAGAGTTGCTCTTCACCGCTCCGGCGAGGTGAGCACAAGACCTCTCACACCAATCTTCCAAGGCAACTTCACAATCGTCTTGAAGTGCTCAATGGAATCACGAGCTCCAAGCCGTCTAGGAGGCGGCAACCACCAAGAGTAACAAATCAACCTGCTCGCTTGATGTTTCCCTAGTGCCACAAAGATCAACACCTTGATGCTACGCACTAGATGCTCTCAATCTCACAAAGAATGCAACCTCAAAGCAAAGTGAGTGAGAGAGGAGAGGGAGAACTCAAGAATGTCAAATGAACCTTTCAAAGTGCCAAGAGAGGCTCTCCCAACACGGGCATGGAGTATAAATACTCCTCCTTCTCGTAACTAGCCGTTATGTCAAAAACGTGTATCTCGCGGACTGTTCGCGATGACCTCACGGACTGTCCGTGTTTGAATTCCAACGGTAAAAACGCGAAGTCAACGGATTTTTCTTGAAAAACTTTGTCAAAAACCTCAAATATTCAATAAACCTCAAGAGGGAGTCCACCCCAAAGGCCGGACTGCATCACAATGACTTTTCTCAAGATTTTCAACGAAACCTTTTTATCTTTTGAAAACGCCACTCATCTAAATGCACTGCATGCAAAATATGATCCAAGTGGCACTATAGAGAAGTCAAGCCAACCAAGATGATCCCTCTTGATAATACGGCTATCTATCCTATTAATCCGGTCATTTTACATCCTCTAATCAGCTCATGACCGGTCAAAGGAAAAAACCTATATTATACCTTTGCCTTGAGCTTCCCATGGTCGAAGATATCCGTGCTACTAACAACTTTGCCATGAAGCTCAATTCAACTCCAGGACTAACCTATACTCATATACTCAATGAAATTGTTAGTCCACTAAGATTGTCATTAATTACCAAAACACGAATTAGGGGCCTAGATGTCTTCAATCTCCCCCTTTTTGGTAATTGATGACAACCCTTTGAAAGGAGTGATATATGCAAAGTGAGTTTTGGAAGCACTTACTCAATTTACCAAATTTATGAGAATAATATAGAGTGATTCCTTTCAAAACTCAATAAGTAGAGTGAAACTCCCCCTACATATGTGCATACCATTTTGCATTTGATTTCCCACACATGTATAGATATAAAAAATTTGACGGAATTTCCCCTACAAAAGAGAGACCGAGGCAACACAAAATATACAAATATCCAAAGATAATTCAAACACTTAAGGGTTAGCCTCAAATCTCCACAAGAACTAGAACAAGCCACAAGATAAGAGAATAAATTCACAAACATAGTTCACCACATTCAAGCACATGTCCTAGTTCCAAGTCACACAAATATTAGAGACCAAGTTCATGCAAAGTACCACATAAATAAACATGCCAATGCAAGAGTTCAAAGTTCATGCATGCAATGAAATGAGCTCCCCATAAAGATCACATCACTCCTCCAAATCATTCTCCCCCTTTGGTATCAAATACCAAAAGGTCTAGTCATCCTGAGGCGGCAGCGGAGGAGGATAGAATGGCGGATGGGGAGAAAACTCTGGCGGTGGAGCTGGTGCTGGGTAGTAGTGGTAGAAGTGATCTCTGAAATCCCCAAAAGTTGTGTTCAATATGTTGAAGTTGTTCTCAAGCGGAGTCGATTGGAGATCTGCCGTCTTTTAAGTAGATAACTCTGAAAATCTGTCATTCAAAGCACTAAGGTCACTCTGAAGGCTTGTTTGCATGGTGTCCAATCTAGTCATTATGGGCTCATGCATGGTGTTATAAACGTGATGACCAAAAGTGTTAAGGCTAGAGTCAATCTGCTGCTGAAACCCATGCTGCATAGTCTGAAATGTGTCATTCATTTGCTGCCCATATGCCTCAAAATGAGAATTGAACCCAGATTGCATTTGCTGAAACTGAGTATTCATGAACTGCTGAATATTAGAGAAATATGCATCAAAATAACCAGCTGGAGGGTCCCACTGTGGCTGCATGGGATGAACTGGAGGAGGAGGAGGAGGAGGAGGAGGAGGTGGCATAGCATAAGCATCGTCATCCACATTGACATGGCCCGTGTCATCAACATTTGCATGCTCATCTTCACTAGCATTTTCTTCAACATCTTGAGCCTCTACATTTTGCCCATAAGGTGTCAATGGCCTGTTGAGAAATACCTTGAAGTTGCAGAAGGGCCGATAAACCTCATGCTTCACATCACAAGGACAATTGAACCCAGTTTTGACCTTGATCAAAGACATGATGTAAGGAGCAAAATATATACTCTCTCTCACAAGACGCTTCTTGACAATCATTTGCTCAAGAATCAGAAGCACAACATAGATCCGGGTCTCATTCATTATATGACTTATCACATTCCAATAATGCTCCTGGACCTTATCCTTGTTTCCACTCTTAGGCATAAAAGTGTGTCTTATAATGTTGTTGATGACAGCTGGATGATGTCTAAACCATGTTGCTAGCCAGTTTGTTATAGTTGCAGCAGGAGTACCAGGCTCATAAAAGACAGCAGTGTTGTCAAGAATATCTTCACTATAGACATTGACACCATCACTAAAATATGCATAGTCAAGGTGATTTGCGGCTGCAAATTCCACAAAAGTGGCTTCAACTTCCCTTTTTCCTGTCATCCATTTAATAGTCTCTTCATCAAAGTCCATCTCATAGGTGGCATAAAACTGTCTAATAATGGTGTCGTTCCAATCATACCTATGCTCAAGAAATGGTTTGAGACCTAAGTTCTGAAGTTTAATTGCCACACCAGCTAATACCTCTTTAGACTCAAGATATCCAAAATCGACTCTCTGATGAGCAAACACAGTGCAATCCATTAAACTACTAAAGAAAGCTTGTTCTTGCACATTGGTACGGAAATATAGATTGTATGTGTCATGAGACTCATTATATGCATTGGCATTCCTAGCAATAGCAAACTCTTTTTGGGTCCATTGTCTTCTAGGAACAGTGTAATGTATCACATCAATGATGTCATCGACATTACCTCCCCCTTGATTCATGACCTCATCTTCATTCACCATGAATGATGCACTTTCATCTTCAGGATTATAATCGTTGTCAATGGGATTGTCAGGCTCTTCTTCTTCCTCGGGTTTAGCATCTCTACGACGCCTCTTATATGTGCCCACATCCTTGTCTTTCTTCTTTGAAGTAGCCTTTTTAGTAACCTTCTTGGTAACCGCTGCAATAGCCTTGCGAGCACTATCATAAATCAAGTATTTGAATGAGTATCAACAGTATAGAGCAATGATTAGTGGAATACAAGACCAATCCATGATACTACACATACACATGTGCGGTGCCGCCGTCGTCGACGGTCATCCGCAGGTGACAGACGATCCGATCGGCCGGCGCACACACGTGAACAGTAGCGTCCAAGACATTGAATCCTCATAACCTCATGAATATCAAGTTTTGATCCACCAAACTTTAGTCAAATCACCACTAGAGTATCCCAAACACATTCACCAAGCCAAAAACTTGAATCCATGAACGAATTTTAGATCGAGAGATGAAACCCTAAGCACCTTCTTGCTCAAAATCCGAGAGATAGAATGAGATAATCGAAGAAATACCCAGATGACATGGTGGAGAACCTCGCGGAGAGTCCATGGATGTGCTCGGATGGTCCGGGGAGTGCCCCAAACAAAATCCCCAAGGAGAGGTTCCTTTTCACCTCAAGAGCAAGAGAGAGGGAGATAGGAGAAGTCTTGGTCGGGTTTGAGAAGAAAGAGATATGCCTGTTGACTTAGCAACTCGCGACCCCGACCTCACTACGCGCACGCGGACAGCATGGCGCACACGTGAGTCCGGCCACGCTGCACGGTCCGGGACCCCGAGGCAGACGGTCCGTAATTTACGCCAGAACCTTCAATAGCACCCGCGCCCCTGCGACCCGCGCGGACGGTCCGTGGAGTACCCGCGGACGGTCCGCCTGGTACCGCCGGACGGTCCCCTTCCCTCCTTGTCTTTTCAGCCCGAAAATCTTCAAGATTGAGATTGGATTGATGAACCTTTTTGGGATCATTGCTCATAGAAAATGAAGTGAACTTGTCAAGAGATGCAATGCAATTAGAATGCATGATAATTATGTGAGAAACAAACTTCACAAAGGTTAGGGAGCATAAGACATGAAACATGCATGAAATGAATAAGAGATATAAATCAAAGATAAAACATATGAAGAAACACATGTGCTAGCTCTCAAGCCACATTTGAGAAGTCAATGACATTTAGCTCATTTCTCAATTTGCAAAAATGAGATTCATCCAAAGGCTTGGTAAATATATCCGCTAATTGATCATCCGTGCTCACTCCATCAATCTTGATATCCCCTTTGCTCACATGCTCTCTAAGAAAATGATGCTGAATATCAATATGCTTGGTTCTAGAATGTTGAACCGGATTGTTGGCAATCTTGATGGCACTTTCATTATCACATAGGAGAGGAATTTTCTTGAATTTCACACCATAGTCTAGAAGTGTTTGCTTCATCCATAATAATTGAGCACAACAACTTCCCGCAGAGATATATTCCGCGGTAGAAAAACACAATTTTGCTTCTTTGATGACCAAGATACAAGAGAACATCCAAGAAGTTGACAACCACCAGAAGTACTTTTTCTATCAACCTTGCAACCGGCATAATCGGAGTCCAAATAACCAACCAATTCAAATTGAGCACCCTTTGGATACCAAAGACCAATATTAGGAGAATAGTTCAAATATCTCATTATGCACTTTACGGCGGTCAAATGACATTCTTTAGGTGCGGCTTGAAATCTAGCACACATGCACACACTAAACATGATATCGGGCCTAGATGTGGTAAGGTAAAGCAAACTACCAATCATAGACCTATAAAGCTTGAGATCAACCGGTTTACCTCCCTCATCAAGATCAAGATGTCCATTTGTAGCCATAGGAGTCTTGATGGGTTTTGCATCTTCCATGCCAAATTTCTTCAAGATGTCCTTCACATACTTAGATTGGCAAACAAATGTTCCCTCCTTCACTTGTTTGATTTGAAGACCAAGGAAGAAGCTCAATTCACCAATCATAGACATTTCAAATTCCCTAGACATCATTTCTCTAAATTCTTTACAAAAATCTTCATTTGTTGAACTAAAGATAATATCATCAACATAAATTTGACAAATAAAGATGTCATTTCCAATCTTCTTGGTGAACAATGTAGTATCAACCTTTCCAATTTCGAAGCCCTTAGAAAGAAGAAAGTCCCTAAGCCTTTCATACCAAGCACGAGGGGCTTGCTTCAACCCATATAGAGCCTTAGAAAGCTTATACACATGATTAGGCTTTGTAGGATCCTCAAAACCGGGAGGTTGCTCAACATATACTAGTTCACTAATTTTCCCATTCAAGAAAGCACTTTTAACATCCATTTGATATAGCTTGATATTTGAGAGCCAGGTGTGGTTCGAGGACCGGTGGATGGTCGCTTCCTGGTGTGATGAGTGATTGACAACGTGGTGTGGGTGATTCTTGGCTAAGTATTGCAGTGCAGGTTGCGGCTTGAGCGGTGCAGTGCGGGTGAAGAACAAGCGTGAAAGGTCGTTGCGGTGAGGCCTCGGTGTGGAGAAGACAATTAGGCTTGGTTCGAGGGACCCGGTGGCAGTGAGGGTCAAGTGCGGCCGCATGGTGGCAAGAACGGCAAGATGAAGTCATGGACGGTTTCTTGGTTGATCCTCAAAACCAAGGTCGGCCGGGACTACGTGGGAGCCGAGTCATGAGTGGTGATTGGCGGAGGCTACAGGAGTTCGCGGGGTTTCGGTGGTTCACCGAGAAAACTTTGGGTTCCTTGGTTGATCCACAAAGCCAAGACCAAGAACCGAAGACGGAGGTGCAGCGGCTCGGTCGGCCAGCCGGTGGGTACCCGGTCGGCCGGTGAGGAGCACCGGTCGGCCCGTCTTGAGCAGCGGATCCAATCTTGAGCGGAGGACAAGGCTTGCGTCGAGGCTAAGCAAGTTTTGCGGTCTGGGCATCCGTCCAGATGGTGCGAAGACAAAGACTTCAATTTAGCCCTCGAGGGCATGTATCCCTAGTTAGCTAGTAAGGGTATTTTAGTCTTTCGGTTGCCTCCATATAACCCAAGGGGTGAGAGGATGGCAGCCATCTCTTGGAACCCTAGCTCATTTGGTTTCCTATTTTCCTTCCTATTTTCTTAGGATTTTCGTAGGACTAGCTTGAGAGCTTCATGGTGAGATCTTGTGAGAGGGAAGGATGATCGGGCGGCAAGCTAGACCTTGTATGAACCTCTTTGGTATGTATAGATGATTCGGCGTGGTTCCTCAAGGCTTGGATGTGTCTTTCCCGTTTCTCCTTTTGGTGATTTTCGGAGCCCTTTCTTGGCGATTTTCTTGGAGCGATTTCGAGGCCTTTCTCTTTGGGATTTGGTGGGGGATGTATGCATGAACCCTTCATGGTTCTTTTCCCTTTGATTCCCCTTCCAAATCCGTGAGCAAAGGGGCTCGATTTTGGGGTTTTCGTGGCTCTAGGGTTAGGCGTTCTTGGTGGGATTTCTTGATTCCTCTTGATTTGACAAGTTTTGGTGGACCAAATCTTGGCTATGGATACCATGAGGTGTTCCTACTATCCCCAAAGTCTTGTGCAAAACCGTGGAGCGAATCGGGAGATCGGGAGTTGGATTTGGGGGAGTTGACTCATGGCTGTTCATCTGAGCTACCGAGCACGACGGTCGCCGGTGCTCTTGACCCGGTCTGACGGTGCTAGCCCTGGTGGGTTTTTGTCTCGGGAATAGCCTTGTCCGTGTGGTTTTGTCCCGTGGTCTTGCTGATCAGTTCTTGGCGTGTTTGGAGTTGTTTTGCTAGGTTTTGTGAGGGGTTCTTCTTCCTCCTCAGGTTGTGTTTCGTGGTGGTTTTGTTCCGGGGCCTAGAGGAGTCGAGGCTTCTGGAACGTTCTTTATCTTGTTGCTTTGTAGCCACCGGCTGACCGGATCATCGGTCCCAATCGACCGGCCGGTGTCACTGTCACCGGCGTCGAGCCATCGATTGTTGGTTCCTAGGACCCGGTAGCACTCCGGTGTGGCTGCGTGGTCTTGGCCAACAGGTAGTTGGGTCGGAGGCGTGAGTTGGAAGCCGTGTTCGTCTTGTTGGAGTTCTCATCTCCTTGAGAAAATTTTTATCGGCTCCATTCCTCCCCCCTCTCTGGTTCGCCTAATCGGTCCTTCAATTGGTATCGAGCCGGTTCGGGTCTTTATTGACTCTTACCGATCTAAGATCCAAAGATGGCGTACGAGGAGCAGGTTGGGTCCTCCGCGCCGATGGGAAGAACTACGGATGTGGCAAAGGCGGATGGCGGCGTTCCTCGCGGAAAGGGTCGAGATCCTTTGGGATGTCACGGTGAACACGACTTATGTTCATCAGATGAACTTCCTTGCTCCGGGATCGAGGATATGTTGAAGCCAACAACAAGGCTGTCGACTACTTGTTTCGTGCTACTGTGGCCGAATTCGATCGGGTTCGAGACGGAGGACTTAGCTTGTAGGATTTGGGAGGCGGTTGAAGGATGCTCATCTTTGGGAATGCTCGAGAGTTAGGCTCGGATGTCAGCGACTTCTGGGAGAGAGTCGAGAACTTCACTCATCTCCCGTGAGTCCGTCGATGCCCTTTTCCGGCGATTTACGTCGTTGTGAACAACATGAGAGCCAATGTGAGCGTCCTCCCATACAATGATCATGATAGAGCCGTGAAGCTCTTGCACTCGTTGGATCGTACCATATGGGACGGGAAGTTTGAGGCTATTGTTGAGTCAGAAGTATGACACCTTGGCGGTGAGCAGCATTCTCGAAGCTCAAGTCGGTGAGTTGGACCGTGGTATGACAGCCAAGATCGAGGCCCGTGATTCTCATAGTCTCGCTCTCGTTGGTGGCAAGGAGCTAAGTCTAACGCTAACGCATCCTCAGGATGTACTCTCTGTCTTCTTTGATGTCTTTGCGGACGAGGAGTTCGGCGTGGCTTGGAAGGCGGTGGCGTTCTTGACAGGCGGTTCGAGAGGTGCACGAGAAGGGTGAACACGAGGAGGACGCAGACGTGCTTCGGTCTGCGGCAAGCGGGACGCCGTGCCGTGCCGGAGAAGGCGGAGAACAGAGGCGGCTACAAGGGCGGCTCTGGGCACCCGATCGAGCAAGGATGGCAGAAATCTGGGTCGGCGCGATCACAAGCACAGAACAAGCACAGGGCGGCGGCGGTCGAGGAAGAAGGATGGCCGGCGGAAGGCCCGAGCAATGGTCGAGGCGGCGGCGTCGACTCGACTCGCCTACTCTTCCTCGAGCTCGAGTAGCGATGAAGATGAAGGTGATCGGCGCAAGAACAAGAAGTCATCCGGGGAACTTGAGGCGGGTTGAGCTGCAGCGGAGATGGCCTGCGGCATTGGCGTAGCTCCGGACAGAAGAGCCACGAGTGACTCGGACTCGACTCAGGGATGAGGTATGTGATGAGCTCTCTTCTTTGCGCCAAGGAGAATGATGAGTTGGTTGACTTGCTTGATAGCAATCACATGCTTAGAGGCCAAGAAGATGAGGAAAGAACTTAGGGCCTCACTAGAAGATGCTAGGAACCGTGTGGTGAGCTAGAAACCCGGAACCTAGATGCTAAGCTTGAGATTGATTAAGCAAGGCTTCTCCTGTGGTTTCGATGAGATTGATTGTTGTGATTGCTCGTGTACCTAGCTGATCTTCTTGCTCTTAAGGATAAGCATGCTTCTACTTGTGATGAACTAGATATGCTTAGGGTTGAAGTGGTGAGCTTAAGTCTAGACACCTTTGCTAGGTGCTTGCACTTCTTGCCTGTTTTGCATGGAAAGATTGATGAGATGCATGCTTACCTTTGTTTAAGCTTGAGGCTAAGTTGAAAGAGCCTATTCCCACTTCTTGCTCTACTTGTGAATTGCATGCGGTTAAGAATTTGGAGCTTGCACATTATGTTGATCGCTTGCGGGATGAGAATGATGAGTGAGAAAATGTATGAGCTGGTTGTCGTGGGAGCCTCGATTGGTATCATGATAAGCGGCTTTCAAAGCGCTATGATGGTCGCACTTGGGGCGACAAGCTTGGAGAAACGATGGTGAGGGAGTTGAGAGAGTTGGAGAGATTCCTATCCCACCACCAAAGACACAAGAACAAGTTTGAGCCCAAGCCTAACCATCTCGAAACAAACTTGACACTACTCCGGATCCACCCATATTCCCTCACCCAACAAATGATTTTCCGAAACGGTGAAGTTTGTGAGCCCAAAGGGAGGTGAGGAAGGAGAGAAGAAGGGTGAGAAGCGGTGGGCAGCCCCAACCCAAGCCTAAGCCTAAGCCACCCATAAAGTTCCATTGATGGGTATTGTGGGAGAGATGGTCACAAGGATGAGTTTTGCTTCAAGAGCGTGAGGAGAGAATGGCTAGAGAGTGGGCTATGAGGACAGTACCACCCCTCTAATGGTGTACACAGCCTCGTATCTGATGCCAGGCCAAAAGCGATTGTGAGGGCAGTTCGGCTTGGGGAGGCCGGAAGGCTGCAGTCTTCTCTTGGCGAGCCACACCGGTCGGGCCGGTGTACTACCAGTCGAGCGGTGAGGATGCTCGGTTTGGTTACGGAGGTTGTGGTTACGGTGGTTGAGTGCAGAAAGTTTGCGGTGGTCGGTTGCTAGGCGTTCTCCACCTCGTGCTCCATACGGTGGGAGGAGTCGTAGCTTTGAGATGGAGAGGAGGAATGATCCACGGTTTCCCTTTAGTGGCTTTCGTCCTCCTCCGACTAGAGAGGTTGGTTCCCTCGTGGTGGTGTTGTGGTGGTAGCTTTGATAGGCGTGATGATTTGGTTTGTGCTAACCCACTTTGGAGCAAATGGCTCACTTGGTTTTACTCTTTTGGTACTAACCCGGTCTTTGAGTCGTTTGTTCACTCACGTGCTCGCTTTTGAATTTCAGGTGGGAGACTTGAAGAACATTTGGTTGATTGACTCGGTTGCTCGAGGCATATGACCCGGAGACAAGGGTGGTTCTCAAGTCTCGTCCGGTGGTGTCAAGACATACATCACCTTTGGGGACAATGGGCGGGCGTGTTCTTTCGAAGGTGAGATTAAGGTAAGTGACAAGATCACTCTCGGGCGTGTTGCTCTTGTTCAATCTCTTGGTTCAATTTGCTTTCGGTGTCCCAACTTGTTGGATGAGGGCTTTGAGGTGTTGTTTGACACTGGTGGTTCTCGGATTTTAGATTCTCGGGGGATCTTGTTTGCATGGTGGTTCAGGGTCAAGTGTTCAAGCTGATTTCTCTCAATCTTTTGGTGTGGAGGCGTTGCTTTTTGGTGGTTCTTCAAGTGAGTTGTGGAAGTGGCATAGGAAGTTGGGTCACTTGAGCTTTGATCTTTTGTCTCGCTTGAGTAAACTCAATTTGGTCAGGATTGCCACGGTTGAGGTTTGAGAAAAGAGTTGGTTTGTCTTGAGTGTAGGCATGCCAAGATGGTAGCCTCTTCTCACGCCTCTCACCGATGTGATGTTGGCGTCCATGCGGTGCTGCTCCATATGGACTTGTTGGCCCACTGCGATCTCATGTGGGAAGTGGTATGTCCTTGTTGTGGTGGACTGACTACCTTGATGCGGGTGTTCTTTCTTGAGGAGAAGGGGAGACGCTTGGTTTTGTTCGAGATCTTGTCTTGAGGTTAAGAAACGAGAGGCACGGAGATGCCATACGAGCGATCCGCAGGACAATGGCTCGAATTCAAAACTCTCGCTCAAACCTTTGCCATGACTTGGGTCTTGAACACGCTGAGTCCAGATACGCCTCCCGCAATGAATGGCGTGGTGGAAAGGAAAACAGGACTCAGGCGAGATGGTTCTGACGATGCTCGACGAGCATAGGACCCGAGAAGGTTCTGGGCCGAGGCGGTCAATACCGCTGCCATGTGTCGAACAGATCTACCTCGTGGTTCACAAGAAGAAAACTCATACGAGTTGATGCACGGTCGCACACCCAAGGTGAGTCACTTCCATGTCTTTGGTTGTAAATGCTTCATTCAAGAAAGGGAAGAAGTTGGACAAGTTCGAGGCTAGGTCTGCCGATGGCATTTTCTTTGGTTATGCATCTCATTCTAGAGCATTTCGTGCTCAATCTTGAAACTAACCAAATCGTGGAGACTTGCAGGTAACCTTCGACGAGACACGCCCACGTAGTCGCCTTTGTTTTGAGTGTGCAGTGACTCGAACTTGGCGAGGAGATCTTCGTGAGGAGGAGCATGAACATGGAGATGATGAAGATGGCGTGTGATGCCCGTGGCTGAACATGTACCTACTACTGACGACGATCGAGAATGGACCCTCTCCCACACCTACAACGACAAACCCTGATCAAGGCGAAGTGCTGCTGAGGGGAGGTAGCATCAAGGCGAGAACCTCCCGACGAGTGCAAGTGGATCACCCACTCGAGAATCATCGGCGACATGAATGAACGACTCACTGGCCGAGGGTTCTAACAATTCTCATTTCGCTCATGCTGCTTTTGTTGCCACCTTTGAGCCCAAAGACATTGGACACGCGTTATCTGATCATAATTGGGTTAACTCGATGCATGAGGAGTTGGAGAATTTTGAGAGGAACCAAGTTTGGGTGTTGGTTGACCCTCCCTGTGGTGTGCGATTGGGACAAAATGGGTGTGGAAAATAAAGAGGGAGAGAAAGGAGAAGTGGTGAGGAACAAGTCGAGACTTGTTGCTCGTGGGCACAACAGAAAGAGGATCGACTACGAGGAGACTTTCGCCTCGTAGCTCGCTTGGAGGCGATCAGATCCTTCTAGCCTTTTCCGTGGCTAAAGGGTTCAAGTTGTACCATGGATGTGAAGAGTGCTTTTCTGAACGGTGTGTTGGAGGAAGAGGTGTTTGTGAGGCAACCACCGGGGTTTGAGAGTGAGAAGTACCCTCACCGGGTGTACAAGTTGAGGAAGGCGCTGTATGGGTTGAAGCAGGCGCCTAGAGCTTGGTATGGTAGGTTGAGGGGGTTCCTGTTTGAGAGAGGGTTTGAGATGGGAAGGTCGACTGACCTTGTTTCTCCTCGTGCAGGTAGATATCCCGATTGTGCAGTATACGTGGATGATATTGTCTTTGGTGGCTCGCCTAACTCTCTTGTTGCAAGGTTTGCGTAAGACATGAGCAGGAATTTGAGATGAGCATGATGGGCGAGTTGCGCTCTTCCTTGGGCTACAAATCAAGCAATCAAAGGAAGGAACATTTGTGCACCAAGCTAAGTACACCAAGGACATTGTGAGGAAGTTCAAGATGGAGGACTCCAAGGCCATGGCGACGCCTATGAGTACGACTACAGCCTCTTGATGCGACGAGGAAGGTGAACACGTGGACCGTAAGGAGTACCGAGCATGATCGGGTCACCCTCTACTTGACGACGAGGCCGACATTCAATTCTGGTGTCTCAGGCGCTGCTTTTCAAGCTGCCTCCGAGACTTCGTGATCGGCAAGCAAGTTTATTTTCAGGTATTTATGACACACCCGACACTCGCCTTTGGTACTCAGGCCTTCTTCTTTGGCGCTCATGGATTTTCGACGCGGATTTTGCCGGTGTCGTGTTGGATAGGAAGTCCACTGGACTTGCCGCTCTGGGTTCTTCTTGGTATCTTGGTCTTCCCGCAACAATGAAAGTGTTGCTCAATCCACCGAGGCAGAGTATGTGGCGCAGCCTAGTTGTTGCTCTCAGCTCCTTTGGATCACATACACCATGAGTGACTTTGGTGAGGAGTATACCCATGTCCCACTTCAATGTGATAGCACCGGCCATAAGCGTTGCAAAGAACCCAAAGTGCTCCATTCCAAAACCAAGCACATAGAAGTGAGGTATCATTTTCCGAGAGACAACGAGAGAAAGGGAAGATAGTTTTGATCCATGTACCCACACATGAACAACTAGTCGATATTTTCACCAAACCCCTAGATCAAGCAACTTTCACTGCTTATGGGGAGCTTGGTGTTTGTTTGATTTCTTGAGTTGGCGTGTGGGAGCTCCTTTGTAGCATATGTATAGCTTTCCTTTGTGCATTTCTTGCATTTGGCATGGCATATGTAACATGATGTATAGGCATCTTTGTATCTTAGGTTGCATGCATTTTGTATCATATGCATTGTTTAGGAAAGGCTTCTCCTATATACATTGTTCACCATGGAATGATATATATGTCTTTGTGAGCTAATTTGGTAAGCTATGGTTAGTTTGGCTTAGCTCTTGATAATCTTGGTTTGTATCCATGGTTGATGGCTATGTTTTTGAAAATTTCATATATATGCTCTCTGTGAGTAAATGCCTTTACATGATCTTGACATGTTTTGTGGCTTGGCTATGCTTAATTTGTGGTTGGATAGCTTATTTTGATCATATGGGGCCAAAGGCTCATTTGCCATCATGAATGTTTAGCCCCATGCTTCATCTTGTGGAGGGGCATAAGTTCCTTTTTGTCGCAAAGACATTTCATGTACCAATTATAAATCTGAAAATGAAATGTAAATTGCTTGAAAATGTGCTCCCATGTCATATGTGCTAATTTTAATTTGCTTTGGTGTAAATCGTTGCATGATGCCTACCAATGAGAAGTCTCATATATAGAAGTAGGCACATGGCTCGGTGGCTTTGACATGACATGAGGTGCTTGTGGGTGTTTATGATGGTCTTATGCTTAGAATGGTTGTCCTAGCATGAAGTTTGTGTGGCTTTGCCATTTTGACATGTTTTGCTCATGTTTAGGACTTTGCTCATGAGAGGTGATTTTTCGCAAAATTGCTAAATTCTATCTTAGCTTCGCCCAATGGTTGTGAAACTTGGTGATCATGAAGTTTATGTCATTACTTATAGAGTATCTAACTTGCTCGCTTTGGACATGTGTAGCATCCTATGTTGAATTTTGTCTATTTGAGAAGCTCTAGGTTGCATTTTTGCATTTTTGGCTTGATTCATGCATTGTCAACAAGGGGAGAAGTTTGAGCATGTTTTGGCCTCATCAATGCATTTGGAAGGTTTTCGTGTGGTTTCGAGTCATTTTTGGCTCATAGGCACCGGTCCGACCGGTTGAGGTCACCGGCCCCGACCGGCCGAGAGTGCTGGTCCTGTTCACATGTTGCCCACCGGTGGTGTCGACTGTGGTGTCGACCGGTCGACCGGCCGAGCTGAGTGTTGCAGCTGCCTGCTTGTGAAGTGGTTCGCATGCATTTGTCCGTGGGGAGTTGCATTGGTCTGTGGGAGCTGTCATGTGTGCGGGGAGCTCTTTGTGGTTTTCGAGCTTTGGTTTGATGGTTTGTGCTCTTTGCTTGAGCATGTTTTGTCTCGGATGTGTCGAGCCGCTGTTCTTGCCTAAGGGGTCCGAGACTTGTCTTCTTCAAGTGATCTTGCTCTTTGCCTTTTCTTTGGCTTTCGATCGCTTGTTGGAGTTTCTTTAGTCGCTTTTCTTTTCCTTTCTCTTGGTTACCAAAACGTGTGTGTTGTCAATGCACTCATCAAGGGGAGATTGAGAGCCGTGTGGTTCGAGGACCGTGGATGGTCGCCTCGTGTGATGAGTGATTGACAACGTGGTGTGGACCGATTCTGGCTGGCATATTGCAGGTGCAAAGGCGGCTTGACTGTGCAGTGCAGTGAAGAACAAGCGTGAAAGGTCGTTGTTGTGTGAGGCCTGTGTGTGGAGAAGACAAGTAGGCTTGGTTCTGAGGGACCCGTGGGCCGGGGCCGGCGCGGGCCGCATGGTGGCAAGAACGGCAAGATGAAGTCATGGACGGTTTCTTGGTTGAGCCTCAAAACCAAGGTCGAGCCGGACTACGTGGGAGCCGAGTCATGAGTGGTGATTGGCGAGGCTACACCGAGTTCATGGGTTTTGTGGTTCACCGTAAAACCACCGGGTTCCTTGGTTGATCCACAAAGCCAATCAAGATCAAGGTCTGACCGGCCGATCGGTGGTACCGGCCTCGACGGTGAGGAGCACCGGCTCGACCGGCAGCGACGACGCAGTCCGAATCTTCAAGCGGAGGACACGCTGCCGGGATCGCAAGGCTTGCGCCGAGGCTAAGCAAGTTTGGCCGGTCCGGGCATCCGTCCGATGGTGCTAAGACAAAGACTTCCAATTTTCGCCTCGAGGGGCATGTATCCCTAGTTAGCTAGTAAGGGTATTTTAGTCTTTCGCTGCTCCATATAACCCAAGTGGTGAGAGGATGGCAGCCATCTCTTGGAACCCTAGCTCATTTGGTTTTCCTATTTTCCTTCCTATTTTCTTAGGATTTTCGAGGACTAGCTTGAGAGCTTCATGGTGAGATCTTGTGAGAGGGAAGGATGATCAAGGCAAGCTAGACCTTGTATGAACCTCTTGGTATGTATAGATGATTCGCGTGGTTCCTCAAGGCTTGATGTGTCTTTCCTGCTTTCTCCTTTTGGTGATTTTCGAGCCCTTTTCTTGGCGATTTTCTTGGAGCGATTTCGAGGCCTTTCTTTGGGATTTGGTGGGGATGTATGCATGAACCCTTCGTGGTTCTTTCCTTGATTCCCTTCCAAACCGTGGAGCAAAGGGCTCGATTTTGGGGTTTTCGTGGCCTAGGGGGTTAGAGGCGTTCTTGGTGGGATTTCTTCGATTCCTCTTGATTTGACAAGTTTTGGTGGACCAAATCTTGGCTATGGAGTACCCATGAGGTGTTCCTACTATCCCCAAAGTCTTGTGCGAATCCGTTGAGCGAATCGGAGATCGGGAGTTGGATTTGGGCGAGTTGACTCGGCGCTGCTTCATCCCGAGCTGCCCAGCGTGACTTCGACCGGTGTTTTGACCGGCGACGGTGCGAGCCCCTATTGGGTTTTGTCTCGGGAACCGCTGTGCTCGTGTGGTTTTGTCTCGTGGTTCTCGCTCCCAGTCTGGCCCGCTTTGGAGTTGTCTTGCTAGGTGTTGTGAGGGTTTTCCATCTTGGCAGGTTGTTCCTTGGTGGTGGTTTTTGTTCCAGGCCTAGAGGAGTCACCGAGGCTCCTCGAACATTTGTTGTGCCTGTCAGAGCCAAGGTCGGTGCTGTCCAATCTGGTGCCACATGTGACCCAAGGCAGCCATCGGTCGACCTGTAGCACAAAGCAAGCCTTGCAAGTTTCACTGTGTGTTGGGAGTTTTGGTTCTAAGGTTGTGTGTTGTTCCTAGGACCAAGAGCACTCCAGTTGGCTACATGGTCTTGACCAACTTGGGTAGTTGAGTCGGAGAAGTGTTTCTGAAGCCGTGTTCGTCTTGTGGGAGTTCCATCTCCTTCGAGAAGAATTTTTATTGGCTCCCATTCACTCCCCCCTCTCTGGTTCACCTAATCGGTCCTTCAAAATGAAGCAACACGAGATCGAGTTTGAACACCCATACTAATATCACCCATAATTTGATCTATAGGGTGATCTTTGGCAACTTGAGTTGGAACTCTTGGTTGATCAACCGGTTCTTGCAAAGATGTAAAAGGTGAAGTAGTTGATGCTAATTGATCTTCAACTTGGGTGTGTCATTATTGCTTGAATTATCAATTTGTTGATCTTGATCATTTGATGAAGAAGAAGTATTCACTTGAATTGATATAGATGGTCCTTCATCATCGTCTTCTTCTTCTCTAGGCCTTATATCACCAATAGCCATAGTCTTCATTGCCTTGCTCAATTCATCACCTCTCACACCATACAAATTTTCATTTTCATTATGAGAGCCCATAGTTTCATCAAATTGCACATCATAACATCTTCAACAAACCCTTGGACTTGTTGTACACTCTATAAGCTTTGCAATTAGATGAATAACCAAGAAGAAATCCTCATCACACTTGCTTTGGAATTTGATAAACGAGAGCCTTTCCTTAGGATATAGCATTTGCAACCAAAACCGAAAATAAGAAATATTTGGCTTCCTTCCAATGAGAAGTTCATATGGTGTCTTGTTAAAGAATCTATGACAATATAGCCTATTTGAAGCATGGCAAGCGTGTTGATTGCTTGCCCAAAAAGAATCCGAAACTTTGTACTCATCTAGCATTGATCTTGCCATCTCAATTAAGGTCCTATTTTTCCTCTCTACTACACCGTTTTGCTCCGGTGTAGATGTAGTTGAGAACTCATGCTTGATCCCTTTCTCATCACAAAATTCTTCAACATTTGTGTTCTTGAATTCACTACCATTGTCACTTCTCACTTTCTTCAATTTTTGTTCAAATTCATTTTTGGCCCTTCTCACAAAGGTCTTGAAAATGTCACAAGTGTGAGATTTGTCATGAAGAAAGAATACTCATGTGTATCTTGAATAATCATCCACAATCACAAGACAATAGGTATTTCCACCAATACTTCTATAGGTAGTGGGACCAAATAAATCCATATGTAATAATTCCAGTGGTCTTGTGGTTGACATAATGCTCTTGTTGGGATGTGAGTTGGCAACTTGCTTTCCGGCTTGACAAGCACTACACAATTTATCTTTCTCAATTAAATTTGACATCTTTCAAGCCAAGAACTAGGTCATGCTTCACTAAGCGGTTAAGTTGTTTCATGCCAACATGACCAAGTCTTATATGCCATAACCAACCCATAGAAGCCTTTGAGAAAAGCAAGTAGTCAAACTAGCCTTCTTAGATGAGAAATCCACTAGATACAAGCTCTCATGACGAAAACCCTTAAAAATAGAATCTTTTCCATCAAGTGAGGTGACCTCAAAATCATTGCTAGTGAAAGTGCATTTATAACCATTGTCACAAAGTTGAGCAATAGATAGCAAATTGAAATTTAGAGAATCAACTAGCAAGACATTAGAGAGATTGTAATCCTTAGAGATAGGTACTTCACCAATGCCTTTTACACCTCCCTTGCTATCATCTCCAAAAGTGATGTTGTCAAAGTCGGAAATATATTCATCAAGTTGAGAGAATATTTTTCTTTCGCCGGTCATGTGATTTGTACAACCACTATCAATAACCCAATTTCTTCCTCCGGCTTTATAGTTCACCTACAAAAGAAATTACTTCTTTTTAGGTACCCAAATTTTCTTGGGTCCTTCAATGTTAGTGACCAAAATTTTTGGCACCCAAATGGACTTCTTTTTATTACTACCAAGAGAGCGACCAACAAATTTAGCACAAACAACACCCTTAGAATCTTTCTTAAGAACATATGAAGGATCTAAGGATACGGTCTTCTTGCTCTTGCATTGGTGATTCACGTCAACTTTTGCCTTGCACTTATGACACATCTTGACTTCTTCTTCTTCCTCATATGTCACATTTGAAGTCACAAAAATTTTCTCCTTAGGAATGAAAGCCTCTTTTCCTTTCTTGGGCAAATAACCAAGCCCATTGTTCTCCAAGGTAAATTTTTGATTTGTCCAAATATGATTAAACCGGACATGACTTCCAAAATACTGTGCAAGATCATTTGACAAACACTCAATCTCCTTCTTCAAAGATTCATTTTCCAACAATAGAGATGAATCACAAGACATATCCTCACTAATACAAGAGCTAGTGCTTGTGCTACAAGATGGGTTAGTTGCACGTGAAGAAATATTCAATATATTACATTCAACACCCATGCTCATTTTTCCTTTGACCTCTTGTGCAAGGAGAGAGTTGTGAGCTTCCTTAAGCTCCTCATGGTTCTCTTTAAGAGTCCCCCACGAAGTGTTAAGTGTTTCATGGGAAATCTTAAGATTTTCATGAGTAGTCTTTAGCTCCTCAAAAGAATTTTGAAGTGAAACATTTTTCACCTCCAAATCCCTCAACTTTGATCTCTCCATGCGCAATTTGTCATCGGACTTAATGACCATGGCAACTAGATCATCATAAGATAAAGCAATATCATCATCATCACTATCACAATCATCATCATCATCCTCGACTATTACCTTTGATTCACCTTTTGCCATGAGACAATATGGCATGGAGAAGAGTGAAGGAGCTTCCTTGATAGCAACCCCGGCAAGACCCTTTGAAGGCTTGTCATCATCATCTTCAACGGAGCTTGCATCGGAATCCCACTCAACAAAGTAGGTTTGGCCATTCTTCTCCTTCTTGTAATATTTCTTCCTCTTATGCACATTTTTCTTGTCTTTCTTCTTACCGTATTTGTCTTCTTTCTTGTTTGGATAATTAATTGATATATGTCTAATTTCACCACAATTGAAGCAATCTTTACCCTCAAAAGGATTCTTCTTTGATGATTGTCTCTTCTTGCCAAACTTCTTCTTGTTCATAATTCTTTTGAGCCCTCTTACAATAAGAGTCATTTCCTCATCGGAGTCAATCTCTTTGGTTCTCATCATCATTCTCTTCTTGAGTAACCTTGGCCTTGAGAGCAATGTTTTTCTTCTCTTCACTAGTTGATTGACCTTGAACTTCCTTTTGTGATTGCTTGAACAAGTCATGAGTTTGCACTTCACCAAGCACTTCCGTAGGAGTCATTTTATTCAAATCGGACCTCACAAGCAAAGTCACAATTGTCTCATACTTCTCGGGAAGGCACCTAAGAAACTTATGAGAGAAGTCTTTATTTGTAACATTAAAATCAAGACACTTGAGTTAATTCACAATATCATTCAACTGGTTGAACATGGTTGAAACATCTTCATCCTTCTTCATAGTGAACTCATTGAACTTGCCCTTGTACACATAGAGCTTTGCTTCTTTCACGGTGGATGTTCCTTCATAAATTTCCATAAGCTTCTCCCATATCTCATTTGCCTTTTCAAGTCCCTTCACTCTATTGAATTCACTAAGAGCGAGAGCATTGTAGAGTACACTCAAAGCTTGATCATTGAGTGCTTCATTTTTATTATCATCATCCATCTTTTCCTTAGGATCCAATATGACATATCCTTCTATTACAATTCTCCACAAATTTCTTCCTAAGGCCTTGAAGTGAATCTTCATTCTTTTCTTCCAATAATCATAATTGTTCCCATCAAAGACCGATGGCTTCCCAACATGAAATTTTTTCCTCTTTAGCCATTTATCCAACTCCGAGATGGTTAAATCTCTCCAATAAGGAGTCCTCGGCTCTGATACCACTTGTAGGATCTAGGACACCGACTAGAGGGGGGGTGAATAAGCAGTTTAAAATCTAAAAGCACAACACTAGAGAAATTTAATTAGAGCCACAAGGAGGATTAAATTTCTAGCTATTCTATTCCTATGTTGGGGGTTTGCAACCTAGGGTGACAAGATATAATTCAATCTCTAGAAGGTAAATGCTCAAAGTAAAGTACTTGAAAGGAAATTGAGCAAAGAAATAACCGAGCACAAGAGACGAATTTTATCCCGTGGTATCGATGACTTGCCGGTCACCCCTAATCCACGTTGAGGTGGATTCAATGTTCAACCGCTCCTCTATCAAGGCACCACTTGATCTTGAGCCGGTTAGAACCAAAGAACCACTCCATACCTCGATTCCACTAGAGTTGCTCTTCACCGCTCCGGTGTGGTGAGCACAAGACCTCTCACACCAATCTTCCAATGCAACTTCACAATCTTCTTGAAGTGCTCAATGGAATCACGAGCACCAAGCCGTCTAGGAGGCGGCAACCTCCAAGAGTACCAAATCAACCCGCTCGCTTGATGTTTCCCTAGTGCCACAAAGATCAACACCTTGATGCTATGCACTAGATGCTCTCAATCTCACAAAGAATGCAACCTCAAAGCAAAGTGAGTGAGAGAGGAGAGGGAGAGCTCAAGAATGTCAAATGAACCTTTCAAAGTGCCAAGAGAGGCTCTCCCAACACGGGCATGGAGGATAAATACTCCTCCTTCCCGTAACTAGCCGTTATGTCAAAAACGTGTATCTGGATCGTCGCGATGACCTCACGGACTGTCCGCGTTTGAATTCCAACGGTAAAAACGCGAAGTCAACCGTTGTTAGAGTTGCCCGTTGCGGGCGGTTGTCGCCAGACCCCGGATCGTCATGGCCCGTGGACCGTCTCGGCCCACCCGAGCTGCGCACCTTTCTGTTTGATTCGAGGTTAATTTGGACCGTGAAGACCCATGACTGTCGCTTTCGAAAAGATTTTCTCAAAAACTTTGTCAAAAACCTCAGATATTCAATAAACCTCAAGAGCCCACGGACCGTCCGCCCCAAAGGCCCGATGTCTACCAGACTTTTCTCAAGATTTTCAATGAAACCTTTTTATCTTTTGAAAACGCCACTCATCTAAATGCAATGCATGCAAAATATGATCCAAGTGGCACTATAGAGACATCAAGCCAACCAAGATGATCCCTCTTGATATTACGGCTATCTATCCTATTAATCCGGTCATTTTACATCCTCTAATCACGTCATGACCGGTCAAAGGAAAAAAAACTATATTATACCTTTGCCTTAAGCTTCCCATGGTCGAAGATATCCGTGCTACTAACAACTTTGCCATGAAGCTCAATTCAACTCCAGGACTAACCTATACTCATATACTCAATGAAATTGTTAGTCCACTAAGATTGTCATTAATTACCAAAACACGAATTAGGGGCCTAGATGCCTTCACTCCATCTGCGGTAGTGCCTCGTCCCCGCGCCCATATCCGGACGACCCCTACCTCCAGCAGCGATTTCGGTTCGTCTTGTTCGTCCTCACGGGCGTCGAGTACGAACTCCCATAGCCAGTCTTTCAGATCTCGTCCGACCGGCGTGTTGAGGAGAGGTTGTGGCTCACCCACGCAAAATCTCTCGATTCAACCGGATGTGTGAAGAAAACCCCCATTTTTCCCCACTCAATTAGCGGGAATTCAGTACACGACGAGGGTTGCAGAGCATCTGTCTTTGCGTAAAATTCTGTGAGCCAAGTGCTGGATTGACTTCCACAGAGGTGATGGCGGGTGGTGCTCTTTGGTGAGGGTTGCAGAGCAATTGTCTCTGTGTAAAATTTCGTAACCAAATCCGCACCACGGGCGATGAGTTCTGTGCGGTTCATCTACTCTGGGTGACCGAGCACAGCACAAAGCTGAAGATTGCAGCTTCTTGCTACCAAGATTGGGAAGTCACATCGACGTACACCACTGGTTTCGGTCAAGCTGTCACCGCAGACGTAGCTCCTGTTGGACGTCATGGCGTTCAACGATGAGGTTGATGATGAGCGCTGGGACAATTTACAGCGCAGTTTGAACCTTTTGTTTACCAAGATGTCCACCATTGACAACAACCAAGCGCAGATGAAGGAGCAGCTCGACCTCAACTCCAAGGTGGTCGATCAAACCGTACGTGATCAGCTGCTACTAACCAAGCAAATCACGGAAACTGGCCGGGCCGTCGCACAGCTACGCTTGGACAAGGCAAAGGACCAGAAGGAGCCGGTTTATGATGAAGACGACAGCCCCAGATCTCATCCTACACCCAAAGGTACAAAATTTGATACCCACAAGTCTTTCTTCACTAAAGACAATCCTTGGGGCACTGTAGGCAACACCAACAAACCAAGAGATACTACTTACTCTGCAATGCATGGCCCTAAGACTGCAATACCTAAGATGCCATTCCCTAAATTTGATGGACATAATCCTAGAATCTGTATTGATAAAGCAGTTAATTATTTCACCATCTATAGCATTCCTCAATGCTTTTGGGTCACTGCAGCTATAGTAGCTTTTGAAGATAATGCTTCCAAATGGCTCCAAGTCTATAAATTGCAGCAGGGGTTGGGCACTTGGGAAGAGTTCACTGCAGCTGTGATCAAGCAATTTGGCACTTATGACTATAAACATGCTATGGATGATATTCTGCAGCTCAAACAAACTGGGTCAGTGCAAGAGTTTTACCAGGAATTCATAGATGCCAAGTACCAGTTACACATGCACAATACTGCTTTGGATGACACCTTTTTTGTTCATCAATTCATCAGAGGACTTAAACCAGATATCAGGGGTGCCGTTCAGTCACAAGATCCTAACACAGTAGAAAGAGCTTTGCATCTGGCGGGTATTCAGGAAACAATTATGGCAAGGAATAAATTTAAGCCAGCCAAACCCACTTTTGCCAGCAGAACATTTCCTACTGCTGCAAAAGAACCCAAGAACTCACCAAATGATAATGAGCTGTGGAGAGCTAGACAAGCTAGAGATTACAAAAAGGCTAACAACCTTTGTTACTATTGTGGAGAGCCCTTCAGTCCAGCACACATTAAGACCTGCAAAAAGAGACCCAAAAAGCAAGTCCATCAACTGTCCATGGAAGAATTGAACATGGATCTTACTGATGATATTTTGCTGCAACTTGAGCAAGAGGATGTCTTTGCAGAGAAGCTTTTACATCTATCTGTGAATGCTATGACTAGTGTGGCTAGTGAAGACACCATTAGATTGAGAGCTTTGGTTAAGAACCAAACTATGCTGACACTGGTAGACTCAGGCAGCTCCAATAGCTTTGTTAGCTCTGCTTTTGTGAAGAAAGCTGGGTTGTCAACTATCCAGGCACCATCTGCAAGAGTTAAAGTGGCAGATGGGTCCATTCTGCTCAGCACTGCCATAGTGCCACAGTTGACTTGGTGGATTCAAGGCTGCACATTCCAAACTGACATGAGAGTCCTTGATCTCAATGTATATGATGCCATATTAGGGTATGATTGGCTGAAGCCTCGCAGCCCTATGAATTGTCACTGGGCTGACAAAACTATTGAGTTTGAAGAACAGCGCAAGAAGATTAAATTACAAGGAGTACTCACACCAAAGGAGTTTTCCCTGAAAGAGATGTCAGCCACTCAGTTGGTTAAATGGAGCAAAGGTAATGACATTTGGGCATTTGCCATTATGCAACAAGTGGAAGAAGAAGCCCAACACAAGCTTAAGGCACAAGTGCAACACTTGCTCCAGCAGTATAAGGATGCTTTTCTGCACCCAAAACATTACCTTCCATGAGAGAATATGATCATAGCATTCCTTTGCTACCAAACTCTATCCTAGTTAACTCTAAACCCTACAGATACTCCCCACATCACAAAGATGAAATAGAGCACCAAGTCCAAGAGCTGCTAGCAGCTGGTCTCATTACTCCTATCACCAGCCCTTTTGCCTCCCCTGTGCTCTTAGTGCAGAAAAAAGATGGTGCATGGAGGTTCTGTGTGGACTACAGAAAGCTCAATTCTCTAACTGTTAAAAATAGGTTCCCAATTCCAATTGTGGATGAAATCTTGGATGAGTTGGCTGGTGCCACATACTTCACTACTCTAGATGTGCAGGCTGGTTACCATCAAGTCAGAATGAAGCTAGAAGATGAATACAAGACTGTTTTCAAAACACATCATGGCCACTATCAATTCAGGGTCAAGCCATTTGGACTCACAAATGCACCTGCAACTTTTCAATGTTTGATGAACTCTATCTTAAAGCCCTACCTGAGGAAATTTGCAATGGTGTTCTTAGATGATATTTTGATCTACAGTCCAGATTTGCAAACCCACATTACACACCTTCTGCTGGTACTTACACTACTCAGGGAGCACAAGTTTTATCTCAAGCTATCTAAATGCTCTTTTGCTCAAGATAGTCTTAAGTATTTGGGACACATCATCTCAGCTTCAGGTGTAGCCACAGATCCATCTAAGACACAGGATATGCTCAAATGGCCAACTCCAACTTCTACTACTGAGTTGAGAGGGTTTCTGGGTCTCACAGGGTATTACAGATAGTTTGTCCCTCACTATGGAATCATTGCAAAGCCATTAACCAACCTCCTCAAGAAGAAGCAATTTCTATGGTCTCATTTAGCCCAGCAAGCTTTTGACAAGCTCAAGCTAGCAATGACAAAGACACCAGTGTTAGCACTACCAGACTTCACCCAGCAATTCACTTTAGAAACTGATGCTTGTGATACAGGTATAGGGGCAGTCCTCATGCAGCAGGACAAACCTATAGCCTATTTGAGTAAAGCCCTTTCTGCACAGCATCAGCACCTCTCTATTTATGAAAAAGAGTTTCTAGCACTTATAATGGCTATAGAAAAGTGGAGACCCTATTTGTAGAAGAGAGAATTCATCATCAGAACTGACCACAAAAGTTTATGTTATCTCAATGAGCAGCATTTGCAGTCTGAGATGCAGAAGAAGGCCATGACCAGATTGATGGGTCTTCAATTCAAGATAGTGTATAAGCAAGACAAGCAAAAAATGGCAGCTGATGCTCTTTCTAGGGTGGGTCATCTGCTTACAACTACAACTGTGTCTGAAATCAAGCCTATGTGGATTCAGGAGGTGATCAACTCCTACACTAATGATGCTGATGCCCAGAGGCTCATACAGCAACTTGCAGTGACTAGTCCTGATGAGAAGGGCTACTCTCTCTAGGAAGGTTTGATAAGAAAAGGATCACAAATCTGGGTTGGCAACAACTCAACCCTCAGAACCAAATTGCTTGCTGCTTTTCACTCATCACCAATGGGAGGCCACTCTGGCATTCAAGGCACCTTCAACAGAATCAAGAAGTACTTTGTGTGGAAAGGCCTGGCTCAAGACATAGATCATTTTGTGAAGCAGTGTCAAGTATGCCAATAGGCTAAACATGAACACACTCACCCAGCAGGTTTGCTCCAACCACTTCCCATTCCTCAAGGTGCTTGGCAGGACCTCACTATGGATTTCATAGAAGGTCTACCCAAATCTGAAACTTATGATACAATACTGGTGGGGGTAGATAGATTTTCCAAGTATGCCCATTTTATCCCTCTTCACCACCCATTCACAGCACAAACTGTTGCACAAGCTGTTTTTGATAATGTCATCAAGTTACATGGGCTCCCAAGGACTATTGTTTCAGATAGAGACAAAGTATTTACTAGTCATTTTTGGGCTGCACTACTTAAACTACTAGGCATCACTCTTAACATGAGCACAGCCTACCATCCACAAACTGATGGTCAGAGTGAAAGGGTTAACCAGTGCTTGGAAATGTTTCTTTGCTGTTCAGTCTATCATACACCTAGGCAATGGAAGAAATGGCTCTCACAAGCTGAATTGTGGTACAATACCACATACCACTCTTCTCTCAAATGCTCCCCATTCAAAGCCCTCTATGGCTATGAACCAAATGTCTTAGCTATTCCAGTGAATCCAGATACACCAGCAACACCTGCTACTGACTGGGCACAGGAAAGAGAGGCCTACAACGCTATCCTGAAGGACAATTTGTTGGCTGCACAAAACAAGATCAAAACACAAGCTGATAAATTGCGAGTGCCTAGGGAATTCCAAGTCGGAGAGCAAGTGCTGCTCAAGCTCCAACCATATGCTTATCATTCTGTGGTTAACAGACCATTCCCTAAGCTCTCTCTCAAGTACTTTGGTCCCTACAAGGTCTTGGAACGTATTGGCAAGGCTGCATACAGGCTTGACTTACCGCCTGATGCTAAAGTGCATCTGGTGTTTCATGTTTCCCAGATTAAACCTTTTACACCAGATTATACACCTGTTTATGATACTTTGCCCAAGCTTATTGATCTTGACAGGGACAAGGTGGAACCAGAAGAGATCTTGGAACGACGGATGGTGAAAAAAGGGAATGCTGCTACTGTGTAGCTGCGCGTCAAGTGGACAAATCTACCTCCTGATGCCACAACTTGGGAGGATGCCAACGTCTTGAAGACAAGATTTCCATCGGCGCTTGCTTGGGGTCAAGCAAGTTCTCAAGGGGAGGGAACTGTCACCACTGCTGTGGAGCCGAGTCAGAGTGCTGACAGGGAAGAGAGCGGCGCCAATGAGAACTGAAGACGTATTCCGTGAAAGGCATCAAGGATAGTAGCTGACCAGTGGGCCCTGCGTGGTCGCTATGCCTGGAGTATAACACAGGCGTGTACTCTTCCTTCTTCTTCATTCAAACATATCAAACCTTGTATCGTCCATGGCGAATTCTGCCTGACCTCGGAGATTTACCTTATCAATCGATACTCGCTGCATACTCGCTCACGCTCCTACCTTAATCTCAACAGTGTAGCTTAGGGGTGGTTACACACTCATGGCACATCGCCTTCTACCCCAACGGGAGGCTCGCCGGCACCACCGACTCCGTATCCATCAACCTCCTGTTGGACGATGCTGGAGCCGGAGCCGACGGCGGCTGCGGCTTCCGCGTGGAGTCGACGTTCACGCTGCACGAGGTGGGCTACGCGGCCTGGCGCCTCGTGTCCTCCATGGTTGCCGGCGTCATTGGCGGCGGGCGGCAGGAACCCCTCGGCTGCGAGCGCTTCGTCTCGCGGGAGGACCTCGATAAATTGGAATTCGTCGTCAATCGCGATCGCTTTGTGATCCGGTGCGAGTTCACCGTCTTCCCCGCCGCCGGCGCCACTCCGGCCTCCGGCTCCGGCATGCTGACTCCGGCCGTCGCGACGCCCCCGCGGGCGCAACCACCAGTCCAGCAGCCAGTACCGCCGGCGGCAGGAGCGAGCAGGGCGCCGCCACCATCTTCTTCCCCACCGCCGGCGCCGGCGTTCCATGTCCGGGCTGCCGGCGGATCTCGGCCGCCTCCTCGAGACTGAGGCAGAGTCGGACGTGGATTTCAAGGTGTGCGGCAGGGTGTTCGCCGCGCACAAGCTCGTGCTTGCCGCCCGGTCGCCGGTGTTCATGGCGGACTTCTTCGGCCCGGCCAAGGAGAAGGCCACCGGCTACATCCACATCTGCGACATGCACCCGGACGCGTTCGAGGCCCTGCTGCACTACATCTACACCGACACGCTGCCGGCGACGGCAACGACGACGACCGCATAGGAAGAAGCCGCCGCGTTGGCCCAGGACCTGCTCGTGGCGGCGGATCGGTACAACTTCAAGGATCTGGAAGCCACTTACCGATAACAGGCTGTGCAAGCACAGCATTGGGTAAGCACGGTGTTGCCGATCCTGGCGCTAGCGGAGCACCACCGGTGCTTGAAGCTCAAGAAGAAGTGCCTGGAGTTCATCGCCACCGGGAGGAACACAAGGGGCGGTCATGGCGACGGACGACGTCTCCGTTGTTAGGGAAGTAATCGGCAAGACTCAGGCAGGGTTTAAAATTTCGATATGAAAAAAATTTCGGAGGTTACCGATAAAAGCGAAATTTCGGAAATTTCGCAAATTTTTGCGCAGTTTTCGATGACCACTGTAGCATTTCTTTTTTAAAAATTAATTAATTTTGCACTAAAAAACAAAATTTTATCGCATATCTATTTTTTCGCTACTCACCGATAAGAGCGAAATTTCGGAAATTTCACCGAAATTTTTTTCCCTGGATTCAGGGACGCCGAGGAATCCCCTGATGGTCAGCGTAGATGCCTCGTTTTACTTCTATGCTTGCATATAGCATATGTACTGATTGTTTCAGGAAGCAACACCAACATCAAAATCAGGCACATCCACACCCAGAACTAGAAACAAAGTGCGCTGCGAACTTGGGAAAGAGTTTCAAAAGGAGCTACTATTCTTCTACAACTACATTTCATAATAACTCCTTTCAGATGTCCTCCTTCATCATTTTTTTTTCTAACAGATCAGATTTGCTTTTGGCTAAATGATGGTGGATGGCAGTGATGGTTTTTACTTCTCCTAACAGTGAATTCACGTTACTACGGAGTAGAATAAACTAGAGCAAGGCTGCAAGCGATGCAAACTAATATATACATACATATATTGCAAACTGTTGATCTACTATAGCAATCACTTACCAGTATGAACCAGAGTCGACAGGACCATGCTTTATACATCTCTGAATGCATAGTTTCTCTCATGTAGGAACACTGTGCCATAAGCATCCAAGGATTACAAAAGAGAAACGAGCATTCCATGTTACCATTACAGCAGGCTCCACATAAATATGCAAAAGGATACTTATTCGATCCCTAGATTATAAGTTCATAGTACGCAGATGTAGTAATTAAACATGAGCTCCATACATCACTACAAATACAATTTATGCAAGCTTCTGAATTTCCTCCTTGGGCAGGAACCATCAAAACTCCGGAACCATTTCAACATCACCGTTTGCCTTCTCTGCCAAACATTCAACTGAACGTTCAGTTCAAAAAGGGCACCAAGCATAATGTCACAAGATAAAAGCATTGGTTTCTACCTTATCATTTAGCATTTTAAGTTGAGGCAGCCCGCTTCTCCTTCACAAATGCAGATAGAGCCTGCAAAAAAAAAGATGATTAGACAAAACTAATCGTTTTCGAGAAAAACAAACTAATTGAAAAAAAAATCAGACTTAGTTTGCAACTTACTTTGCGCACTTTCCTTTCAAACTGTCCTGATGTGCTATCCAGCAAAGCACCCTTGCTTGGCCAGTATGTTTTTGCATACCCTCTTTGCTTGTTGAAGGTATCCATTGTCTCAACATATCTGCGGGGAAAAAGGAAAATTGATAAGCAAATTGTTTTTAATGAACAAAAACAAACTAAAAGAGGAAAATACCCCATATTTTCGAGTAACTGGAGTATTGCAAAATTCTTCGCCTGGTCCTTCATCCCAATCATCTCAAGATTGCCCATTAACTCATCTGCCAACAATAAACAATAATGAGACTATTGTTTCGGAACCAAAGAATGAATACAGACATGGGAGAAAAACATACCACAGGTGCTTCCAAATTTATAGTTCACATGGAGGAGGAGGATTATGAAAAGTGCGAGAAAAGTGTCCCTAGACACCTCTGTAGTTGCCAATTCCGGAATCTGTTCCACTTCTCCGGTGATCCAACTATTGAACCGGTGCCACGGGTTATACCTCCTTGCTACAGTGTCAGAGAACAGAACAGCAGAAGACTGAATACTCCTCTGTGTTTCTGGATCAGTTACGATTTTGTTCACACGGGTTGCTAAAAATTCATCTAGCATATCCAGAGCATTCCCTGATCCCATGTAGAAGAAAGCCCACGTTATGAGAAATAATGACGAACAGAACAGGATTCCAAATGGACGAAATCCCTTCTCAGTGTTGGTGATCTTCTTGACCAGCCTAGCAAAAGGGGCGTTGTAGGTTAGCATGAACCCAAAAAAAAAGGATTTGTTCAATCTGATCTGTTTTGAGCAAGGACATATCTTAATTTAATTTGTTTGTCCAATCTGATATGATTGAACTAAGGAAAAGTTGTTTTACCACTGCTCAATTAGTGATATGCAAAATGTAAGATGACTGCATTGTTAACCAATTGGTGTTGTTCATTCAAACAGCCATACATAAAATTGAGTATGGGACTATGCCACTATGGATCCAACTGAGTCGTTGGTTGTAGGCTGTCTATTTTGATTGAGATTGATTTGCTTAAACAGTAAAATGAATGTGCAAGCATCAATGAAGTGTAAGAAATTTGGGTAAGCACTAATCCTCCTCAACCCACGCTATTGCAAAGTAAACCAACCATCAAGCCAACTAGCTACCATAATTATCAGTGATAAACTCCTTTTCTCATTGTCTCACAATGTAAAACTTTCATTGGAGCTGCAAGCTGTGTGAGGTAAAAAGGAAGTGCTTGTGGAATGAAACAAACAGTGCATATAATCAGGGATCAAATGGTAGTTTTTTGGTATTTGGGACTGATTTTGGCAATCTGCTGGAGATGCTCTGAGGACCCTATAAATGAGTTTTGTCCTGATTTTTCAACCAAGGCCATAAGGTAGTTCTGTTCCTTGCTTGCCCTGTTCCTTAGGTTTTGTTTGCTGGATATTCAGGAATCAATAAAAAGCTGGCTCGTCTTCACGAATGCATCATCAATTTCAGAGGAAAAATAATAACCGAGCAGTCTAACTGCAGGAAGGAAAATTCAGGTAACTGCAACTACAAATTGTCAAGTAGCACACACGGTAGATTCAAGTAAAAAAGTGAATATGCGCTTAATTTTGCAGATGGAGCAGCGGGACTACAAATCCTGTAGAGATTTCAGTGCATACAACCAGACAGGATTTCAAAATGTCCATGGCTTGGGATTTGGGAAGGCATGAAAAGAAGGAAAATTTTTTGATCCCCAAGCTCGCTAGTATTGCTGCGCCCAAATGGTGTCATTCATTCAAACAGCCACACATAACACTGAGTATGGGAGTGGGACTATGCCACTATGGATCCAACTTAGATTGCAGGCTATCTAGTTTGATTGTAAACAGTAAACTGAATGTGCAATCATCAAAAAAGTGTGCAAGGATTTAGGGGCAAGCACTAATTCTCTTCAAACCACACTACTGCAAGGTAAACAACCATCAAGACAATTAGCTAACATGATCCACACAATGATAAACTTCCTAATGAAACTTTCTGTGATGAGTGAGATTAAAAAAAGAGTTGCTTGTGGAACAAAACAAACAGCGCATATAGTCAGGGATCAGGTTTCTATGATGTATTCAGATTCAGCCTTATGACTTGCTGGATAGTCAAAGATCGATAAGAGTGCTGGATTGAGTTCAGGAATGCATCACCAATTTGAATATGCAATCATCAAAAAAGTGTGCAAGGATTTGGAATTTAGCTACCATCAAGTCAATTAGCTACCATAATCAAACCGCACTACTGCAAATTGGAGCTACTGCAAGGTAAACCTAGCATCAAGTCAAGTAGCTACCATAATCATCAGTGATAAACTCCTTTTCACATTGTCATACAATGGAAAACTTTCCAAGAGAACTTCCATTGGAGCTACAAGCTGCGTGAGATTAAAAAAAATAGTGTTTGTGGAATGAAAGAAACAGGGCCTATAGTCAGGGGTCAGGTTTCTGTGAGGCATTCAGATTCAGCATTAGGAGTTGCAATAATGCAAATGAGCCAAACACTATGGATTCAACTGAGATTAAGTCAAGCTCACGTCTATCTACAAAGAAAAAGCGTAAAAATTTGAACTTACTTGAGCATCTCTAACTGTTGGCTTGCGAAGACTGCGTTCGCCTGCTCTTGCCTGAGGGAGTGCTTATCCACCCTCACGGCAAACATGCGGATGTCTAAGAGCGCTCTCCACATCGCCTCTTCGTCAGGCTTCCCAGAGGAGAACTGAGCCGACGCCCACGCCGACGGGGACCACCTCCCGCCGCCCCGCGCGTCGAGGATGGTCGGCACCCTGCTCTCGGCGCCGTGTACGGCGAAGCGGTTCCGGCTCGGCAGCGGCGCGTGCCACAGGCGACCGCCTCCACGCGCGGCCGGAGAGAGGATCGACCTGCGAGCTACCGCCATCGCAGCCATCGGGTGGACGCCGGAGCGGAGTGGAGGGGAAGGTGGCCGGAGCGTGGGCGGCGTAGCGAGTGGGGTTTTCTTTCCGTTTTCTGAGCAAGCGAGTCCGGGCACGGGTTGCGGTCGGGGCATTATATGCTCCTTGGACGCTAAATCATCCCGAACCTGCAAATTTAGAGGATCCACCCTCCTGTACCGGCTGCAGCAGTATCCCAGAAAGCACCCCGTACATTTCCGGACGCACCCACCCTCCCCCAAATCAACGGGGTCCCCTTGCGCCTCCACCGTGTCCGCCGCCTGCCCGTCCCGGCGAGGCGCGCGTCTCGGCGACCGATTGTCGAGCAGATCGCCCTCCCCACGGCACAGCCGCCGGTGGCTGACGTCTGGTCGGTGGACCTGTCCGCCGCGGTGGGCCACGCGCGTGAGGCCGCGGCGCGCGACCCGTCAGCCTCCAGAGCCAGCCCAAGACGGCGCCTTCTTCGCCCTCGTCGTAGTCGCCCTCGTCTTCGGCCGCCGAGGCCCGAGGGAGGAAGAGGCCGACGGAGGGGCGGCGGCGTCAGGGGAGGAGAGGCCGCCGCGGTGGGGGAGCAGGGGCCAGCACTAGCTCTGCGCCGGCGCCTCCTCCTCCGGGGCAAGCTAAAGCCTACAGGGCCGCCGCGCACCTCAGCCACACGGCACGGAGAGCGCGCGGCTCGCGAGGCCGAGGGACTGGCGCGCGAGGCCAAGCTGCGCGGTGCGCGCTCACCTCGCCGCTGCTGCCTGCTCCCGCGCCGGCGGGGACAAGCGGGCTCGCGTCGCGCGCCTCGACGCTCCGTTTCTCCGAGGGCGCGATGTTCGCCGGCGCGGCCCGCAACGACGCGCACGGCGCGGCGCGCGCGTCCGTCGCCTGACGCCGCGCTCGTACGGGGAGGCATTCTGGGAGCACGCCGCCGCGCCGGGATTCCTTGCCAGTGTCCTTCTCGACTGTTCTGTCGCCGGCGCGGAGCATACGAGGTTCGCGGCCGCGTCGAGTCGACGGAGGCCAGCGTCGGCGAGCAGCAGGAAGAGGATGAGGACAACTGGACAAGGGCTACTGGAGCAGCAGGTCGAGGCCCTCCTCGTTGACGACGGCGCCTTCCCCGTGAGCAGCTCCAGCAGGAGCACACCGAAGCTGTACACGTCGGCCTTCTAGGAGACGCGGCGGATGTCGGTGACCTCCGGCACGCGGTAGCCGGAGACCCTCGTCGGCGAGAAGGAAGGCCCAACGAGCGTGGGCAGGCCGTGGTCCAACAATGTCACCAGCAGAGGCTCGTAGTTCTTGGTGAGCAGGATGTTGGAGGACTTGATGTTGCCGTGCGACGCCGTACGCGGCCACCGGCGGCGCCCACGCTTGACGCGGTGGCCATGGACCTCAAGCCCGCCTCCGCGCCGAACTCCAGGGCCATAGCGGCGGGACGGCGAGGCGCGGGCGGCAAGGGTGCTGAGCTTCATGGACGGCGTTGCCTCCTGCTGCAGCGATGAGCACGTGCTGGTGTCCACAAACGGACATACGCCTCCCGGCGCCGCGCCGGCGTCGCAGGGCCTTCTCTCCCATCGACCTCTACCGCGATATGAGAGGAATATGAGAATGGAAAAAGAATACGAGAGAGTATTTCTTTTGAGGGTGTTGTGAGAGTACCGTTGCAGGCTTGCAGCAGTCTCATTTAGAGAGTGAAATAGTAATATTTATTGTTTAGCTCTCTTATTTACTTGTGCATAAAAGAAACGATATTCATACAGGAAAACCCCTTTAAGCAGCCAATAATCATCTTAGACACTGCAGTTGCAATTCATGACTTGAAGACTACCACATACCGTATGTCTGAGTTGGCTGCTGAAGCGGAATGTGAACTCCAATTAGCTGGGCAGCTCTCAGATTGCATAGTACCATAGTAGCTCATCGTGCCATTGATCAAAATAACACTATAAAAGTAACATTAAACAGAAATTAGGGAATAGCAATTACCATCTTTTATCACTGAACTGCTCCATCTAAGATGATTTTTTAGAATTGAGAATAGTGGTTGGATTTTGTCAAGAAATTCTTGTGTGCTCTTATGGCACTAAACATGAGTACATTTTTATTGAGAAATACTAAGGCGGTTGAAGAATTCAGATTATCCAATTTGTGTGCCCAGATCATGGAGAAGAAAATAGTTATATAGGCAGTTGTATAACAAAATATCAAGACACCAATAATTTTAACATATTTTAGTAGCCAAAGTATCCAGTTGTACCTTGGTTTCAAGGTAATAACGAGATTGACAATGAGAAAAAGCATACCAACTGTTTCAATAAACATAAGATGGTAATCATGGCAGGAAGAAGAGATTTTATGATCCATTTAATTAGTTAAATTGAATGAAACCTCTGATCAGTTCAACAAACACAAGCATGTTGCATATCCAGCTGAACTGGTGCTGTGATTAAACCTAAAGTGCCCAGCTCACCAGGATGTAAGCCTCTTGTTCAATATTCATTGTCATCATTCCACTTGACGATGCTTCTGAAGTGCCTCTGTTGGTTGGTTGACTGACTGTTACTCCTGATCATTTGAAGCATCCAGTTTGTAGGTTTCTTGAGTTTATCATAAGGGTTCATTGCTTTTGCGGCTTCCATGCATTTGCGACCCCTTTCATCGTTTTGAGGAAGATGTGGCATCCATGCTCTTTTCTCATTTCCGTTGGAAATTTGATTCTGCTATTGTACCTCCCTAAAGGGTTTGGCATAGTCCCCTCTATCAAGACAAAGCCACAAGTACCTTGTCCCCATGGTAAATTTCCTTTAGTTGATCTAGAACAACCCCCAAGATATCGCAGCTCAGGCAGAGACAGAGGATCGTGTTTGAGAAATACATTCAGTAAGCCCTCTAGTAATCTGCATTAGGTAAATTTATCATAATATTAGAATACCTATCACATATATCATGCCAGAAACAAAAGTATGTTTTTTAGGAAAACAGTTGTATTTGTGGGATCTATTAACAAGAGTTCTCAGATTTAGTAGAACTGATGAAAATTCATGCCCCACATACTTGAGTCAGAAATGAGAAGGAACATACTTGGATAGAACTGATAAAAAACTTGATGAATCAGATTGGTGCAGCAAATGATGAGCACCAAATACAAGGGACTTAAAAAGGTACCTACCAGTCATATGCAAAGATATAGGAATCGATTCCTCTGGATTGTTGGAGCCAAAGAAATCATAACTTCCAGAGCAGAGAAAACTTCATAGTTGACCCAGACCTATATAAGTGACCAGTGAGCCCATAAGCTACAAAAAATGGCATGGATACTAGAAAATGAAATATATGTAAAATGTACAAAGTAGGATGAAGTAGTTATCAAACAAATGTGAAATGGTGATCCATGTGCAAGAAATTTGTATTGCCTGAGATTCTGAATCGATGAACCTTGACGATAAACTCAGGGTTCCTTGGAATGAAGCAAAAGTACAACACATTTGATGGTATGACTAGCATGCATTGAGCTCATGCAGCTTCATTGTACTCAGAAAAATGTATCACATAACTTGCTTCGCTGCTTCTTTGCAATCAGAACCAAACCTATGTCATGACTCAAGACCAGAACTGTCTGGTCAGACTATGCTCCCCAATTACTGTCAATTCTTAATCACCTTCAGCTTTGGCTCTAAACCTCATTCCTCTCAAATTTACTACTCAGCACTACATTCCATCTAGTGTGAAGACATACTAGGATAATAGGTTTTTTATATAAGCTGGACTATATGCTGGACCCATGCATAGGCATTCAGTACAATAAATGCTAATTCACAATGAGTCTAAACCATTTATTCCTCTGTATTGACCAACAACTTATCTGGATAAACAAGAAAGGTACATAATTTACCATTTTAGAAATAACAAAGAGCATGTCAGCTCATTATGCATGCATAAAAATTTTCGATTATTTTATTATGTGGGTCATGGACACATAGCCAACTCAACTGCTGGCAGCAATGGGATTACCTCCTCTTGCCTAGACAAGTATGATTAACTTCTTTGAATAATGCCATAAATAAATTTCTTTGATTCAATTTTAATCATGTCTTATGTAGACTGTTCATTGGCATGAATAGTCAAGCGTATGCTGCTACTCTAGAATCACAACAACAACAAAACCTTTAAATGAAGTTGGGGTAGGCTAGAGATGAAATCGCCAAGAGGCACCAACAAAAAGTATACAAAAGATAAAAGGTTTATTATTCTAGTAATAACAGTATAAGGATATCAACATCTTCACTTTTGGATTGGGCATGTGGATTGCTAACTTCTACATGTTCCTATCGAAACAATATTCTATGAATGTATTCCATTCCTTCAAGTCTCTCTTAACTCCTTCAAGCCTCTACTTCCATTATTGGCACACCTCAACACTAACGTCTCACCTTGTATAGCATTATATGTTCAGTGCACAATAATGAAGAACTGACCTGTACCAATTCAGTGTTCTTGTGGATGCAATGATCAAGCAGTGTCTCTTGTATGCATCCCAGTAAGATCTTGTACTTCAATAATTTCTCCGGTCTTTCTGTAGAGCAGCACCATTGTCAGAGATGAGCGTGATGAACTGATGATCCAAACATCAATTACTTTTGCAACCCCTGGGATGGTCAACTGAGTTCTACTCCTTCAGAAAAGCCTAACAAAACTTCTGCAAGGACAACAAGAACGGGCAAGATTAAGCTTGAGTGCACATTACTCAGCAATAGACTGAGGGCTCAAATAATAGTTTCTTAAACCACAGGTCTGGTATCAGTTCATCAAGGATTTGCCTCATCAGTGCTATTCGCCGATGCCTTCCCTTTCAGTTTCTTACTGTGAGCAGCCCATAGATCCACAGCACCAAAATTCTTCAGCTGCCCTGTGGATCTGAAATTTGTTCCCAGCATTTACGGGCACACAGCCGACAGCAATGTAGTCCCCACAGATTGTCGAGATGCAACGTCCATCAAACATTTCACAAGAACATACAACAATCGCTCAGCCCACATCAGGACACCATATACAGATTACAGAAATAAATCTAAAGAAAATAACCGTATACTACAACTATCACTATCACCTGATCCTGCAAACATCTTGTGGTACAGGTCCAAGTCCAACAACGAACTTCCTATTGTCCTAGTCCTCCTGTAGAAGCTTGTTCCGTACGTGAGGCGACCATATGATGGCAAGGATCAGCTAGACGACGATCTCAGGAGCAAGAAGGTGAGTTCCTTTCAGAGCCAAGGAGGCGGCGCACCAGACAGAAGCACAGGGACGAAGCCAGGAATTTAACATGAGGGGGGCCAGCGAAATCAAATCATCCAGCTACAGTACATATAAATCTAGATCTAGTTTGCAGAAAAAAGTTAAACAAGAATCTATCAACCTGTCAGCTAAAATGAAGAGAGTATAATTAGCAAGCAAGCTCAAGAGGAAAAAATATGTGGCAGAGAGTTCTTGAACTATAGCATTTCCACCCATGCGTGAGGTTTGGCTTGACTTTAAGGCTAAAAGCTCGAAAGAGATTATGTACTCTTCTATGGAATGTAATAGTATTTGTAGATGTACGCACATAGATAAATATCTATGATTCCAATCCAATAGAATTTAGAGATTTATTAGTATTGGAACATTCTATATGCTTATGTGAGAGAAATATGCTATAAGAAAGAGGGAGGTTTAAAATGTTTTTGATTCATAGGGGGGCTGGCCCCCGCCCTAGGCTCGTCCACACTGTGGCTCCCGCAGGCGACGTGGGGAGGCTCATCTTCCCGCTATTCTGGTGGTTGGATCATTTCGTCGTCGACGCCGGCCGCCGGCGTGTTCATCGACAAGCTCGTGGTGCTTCCAGCCACCAGAATAGCGGGAAGATGAGCCTCCCACGCCGCTGCCGGAGCCGCAGTGCGCCTCATCAGTGCTCGGAGCTTGTGGAGAAGGGGGCGGAGGAGGGCCGACAGCCGGCTGCAGAGCGGGTACGGAGAGGAGCACGCGCGGGCACGGGAAGTGCGGGCCCGCGGCGAAGGAGGAGCTGGCGGAGCCCCGCGAGAGAGGGGCCCGCGGCGAAGGAGGCAAAACGCACGGGGAGGGAGACCGCGGCGGCAGGGTAGGAACGCAGCATTCTTCGCCGGCGGCGCCGCCGCCCGGCCGCCGACGGCGGTGGAGTGGTTGCGGCGGGGGACGCCGCGTCTTGGGACTGTTGACGGGAGCTTGCGGGGGTTGGAGAGAGGCGGCCGTGCTACAGGAACACCGTGTCGTCGGTCGTCGCCGGTTGCCGCCGCGGCCGTAAAGCTTCTCGGACAAGACAAGACGGGCAGACGGCTGCAGGTTTGGGGGGAAACGAAATTTTCGCGCCATGGGAGACAATTTCCCGCGAAATTGCGTATATACGTACATGTGCAAGAGAATATTTAATTAATGGTCGTAATATACTTACAACACAATCTTTATCTTTTGTTATTACTCCGTAGACAATATAATCAAGAGAGTTCCTTGGTAGCTAGATAAACTGTCTTTTCCTTTTATTGTTTTCTTTGCCACATGACCAAAATGATGACACGACACACTGTTTTTTTAAAGAAACCCCCTTTTATTGTTTTCTTTGCCAGATGACCAAAATAATGACACGACACACTGTTTTTTTTTAAAAAAAAGAAACCCCGATTGACAATCACGGTTAATGCAAATAGTTGTTTGGCGAGATCTACTTTCCTAGTTTTACCCCATTCAAATATCATTATGTTATACTCCCTCCTAAAGGATGTTGAATAGCTCAAAAATAAACTAATCAACATTATCAACATTAGGCTAGGGCCGTGTTTATCAAAAAAATTTGAAGTATTAAATACGAATTTGACCAATAATTAAAGGTATTAAATAAGGCCAACCTAAATGCGTTGTCTTTTATTAAAAAAATCTAGATGTATTGGTACATACTTCGTTAATACATCAAGTAGTCAAGTTAAATAAGATCATACGCTTATCAAGAATTCTAAACAAGTTGCATAATTTGTGTCAGCATGACATCATGCATATGTATATTAGTAACCTACATGTATTATATGTGGTTACAATTAGATTCAGATTAGATGGCAAGTTAGAGGCTAGATAATAACATGCAAAAAAATATCAATTGATTAGTCACCAAAAAATATCAATTGATTTATGAAACAAATTAGGAAATGATGAAATTTTTTATGAAGTTGACAAATCATTTCATAAACTATGGAAATTATTTTCGATGGAATGAAAAGGATATGAATTCATGTCACTTTATATAGCACATGAAATTGATGTACTCCCTCCGTACCCATAAATCAAGTCGTTTTGGACAAAATTTCAGTCAAACATTGAGAATATAAATCATGAATAACTTTTAAGTTGTTGAGTTTGAAAATGTGAAAACTACATAAATATATTTGTCTTGCAAAATACTTTTAAAAAAGTATGCATATGTTAGTTTTTAATAAATATTTTTATATAAAAATAAGAAGTCGGAGTTGTACTTTGGAGACCGTATCGTTGTCCTAAATGACTTGTTTTATGTGTATTGACTTGTTTTATGGGTATGGACTATGGAGGGAGTAGGGTAATTGAATTTGAGCAAGAGCCCACATTTATATTTTTGACGTGGAAAAAATATAGAGGATAAATTGATTATTAGATATTTGAAATCCAATTTGTATATGAACAATATGACTAAAATCTACATGTTAACTAATTGTGGACATTTTGATGGGACAAGAGCAACGGTACAATTTTTACTACTATTTTGATAATGTATTTCTTGAAATTGTTTGTGTATTTAATGCCATTTTGGAAATAATTGACATGGGATGTAGATCAAGCTATAATACAAATATCGTTACATGTTTATTAGGATAGAGCTATGTGGTAGTTTTCCCATAGCAACACACGGGCATAATTGCTAGTTTCAACAAAGCTCCAAGCCTCACAAATAAGTTCCGTACAGTTTTGGAGTCTTAATTGAACCTTTCAAATTTCATAATGAAGTAACATCAAGATTGCAAGCTACTTCCAAAAAAAAAAAAATCTTGCTACAAACATAAAACAGCCAGCAGATTCCCTACCACTGGAAACTTTGATATATCTTCTTCACAAAAAGAAGAAACTTTGATATAAATATAGCTTGTCTGACACAGCATCAGGCCTAGCTCAAATGCAGCAAACAATTGGAACACAAATATACAATGTCAGATTGCAGGTGAACCTTAAGAGGTTGTCGTGCACACCGTGCAATTTTTGTGAAGGACATTCAAGCATTAGCAACGTAATATGAAAAATACAAGGGGGGTAAGTGAATTGTGCGGTTGTGTCAGTTCCAGATCAACCAGCTTCGCAAACAGTAACTAACAAGTTCAGGAACTGCAAGCTTACAACAGATGCTACATAACACATACCACAGAGTGCCTCTGATAACACAGCATTGCAGTAAACATAAATAGATACACTGGGTACAACGCCAACAAGCTGTTACCAGGAATAACTTATTTGGTAGTACATACCATGAACAGATATCACATTGCCACAGCAGGACCAGCAAAGTCCAGATTGCTTAACCAAACCTAAATGACCGGGCTCTCTTCTTTTCCTCGCGAACTGTCAGTCCAATAGTAAGCGCCCCCAAGCCAACACCAACAACACCACACCAAATCACAAAATGAATGCCCGCCTTCCGCTGACTCAATGCTTTTTCGATGGCCTCCCTATAAAAAAGAAAAGTCAAATGCATGAACTATAGGATCAATTCATTTGAACTAAATCAAGTAAGCATACAAGACATGGTGCCTTTACCTCTGAGCTGCAAATTCTGCTTCAATTCTATCTAGCTCTGCATCCGTTAGTGGCTTCCTAGTAACTCTAGATCCATTGTTGAGTCCACCCTAGGATTAAGGAAATGCAATTGAGATTGCAATGCATAAGTACTAACTTGTGGTTATTCAAGGATGAATGAGCGATAAGCCGATAACAGAGGTACAACTAGGTGGCTGATGTTCTTTCTTAAAACCACGACTTCCAGGAGAAGCCTGTTGCAAAATTTGTGCCTCTCAAGTTGGCTAACAGAGATTACAGATAATGGTAACAACCTCGTTGCAATTGGCTGATAATGAAAGGATCTGTTCACATGCGTGTACTACTTTGAAGCAGTAACATTCTATACTCATGTTTACAAGACACTAGAGAGATCCAAAATTTCCGCAATCAATCTTAAAAGGAGATAACAACTCCCCCTCATCAAAGCATAATGATAGTCCCCTGATAACTTAAATACCCCACTAACCATGGGGAATGTACTACCTAATCACAACAAATCAAAAACTCCTAGAAAGCAAACATTTGCAGAGCTAGCTGTGTTAGTTTTGCAGCACCAAAGATGGATGGACTCTCCAGGCTGCAAGTGCAAAGAAATTCCGCAAGCGTATAGTTGTTACTATCTGAAACAAAAATCAAAGGGAATGTACCAGCTCTGATCTTTTGTTTCAGAAAGAATGACAAGCACCGAACAGTTTCCATCAGGAAGCACTGGAGGAGCCAAGAAGCCAGCTTTCAGCTACCATGCATATCGGGGACGGTGTGTGCGAGGCAATAGGGGGCAATAGGTGTTCATTCAATTCAGCCCCTTGCTGAAAACTACCACAAGGATCTTTCAATTTCAATTCGCAGCAAAACGGTGGCAAATGATCGGTGTGTGAAATTCGCACGCATCAGGAAAACACAGGGTGCCGCTCATGCGGAAAAAAAGGAGGACGGATCAGCAGCGATTGACCTAGTACAATCAACCGCGCGGGTTGATGATTCGACGGCCGGTATAATCGAGCGATTTAAAGAGGGAGGCGGGGAGGGCACATGACTACCTTAGAAGGGGCGGAGGTGAGAGGCCGAGGTGCGCCCGCCGACGGCGACACGCGGGGGGCCGAAGCCCGCCGGAGAGCGGGGATGCCGACTTTCCTGGACAGGTAGCGCAGCGCCATGGCACCAATCGGCCGGATCTGCGCGGTGGAGGACGGCGCGGGCGGGGTGGGAGGCGTGCTCGCGCTGCTAGGGTTTGGTTGGTTCCGACGAGTTGGTGGCGAGGCGAGGGGAAGAAGGAAGGGTACTTTGCTCTTTGTGTGCCTCGATGAAGGGGGGAGAGCCGGAGAGGTCGCTCGGTGGCTCGTTGTGTGGCCGGCCAACACGGTTCGTGGGCCGTAAAGCCTAGTGGGCTCGTGTGACAAATCTAATTGGCCCGACCACACTATTACTCTGTTCGGTTAAGACTCTGATTTCCTAATAGGATTACAGCTGAATTCTAATAGTCCGTCTTCATCCTTCCTTGTATAAGTACTCGGAGTGTATGCCCGACAAGCTCCCGAGCACGTTGCAGTCGAGAGTAGTAATTCGAGTAGTCTTGAAGCCTCTTCGAGTAGTTCCTGAGCGTCCTCGAGTACTGTTTTGAGAAGTCTTCGATAGTACTTGAACTGCCACGAGGCTGGAAGGTGGTCCAGCTCATCAGTCTTGAAGTCGAGATTATATGGAAGTGCGATTGCAAAATCACACTCCGTATGGACTAGCCCCGAGTCTTAGGTTGAGTCACGGACTCTAGATGAGGGTCAATCTTGATTCTGAATCTTCCGTCTTGAAAAAATCGAACGATGGGTGTAGCATAGCAACAACTTGAACGTCTGCGTTCAGACCCAGGGAGGACGGGTAGCCCATCGCATGGGGAGTGCAAAGTGATGGAAAGAATTATAGAGCTTAATCACACGAAGGAGATAATGTGGAAACAACGCTCCAGAGTTTTATGGCTTGCATCGGGGGACAAGAACACCAGATTTTTTCACCTAAGGGCAAGCCAGTGCAAGAGGAAAAATCACATCTCAAAGCTGCGTAAACCAGATGGCATATTCACCGAAAATGTGGCTGAGATGGGAGCTATGGTGACAGATTTCTACAAAAATTCATATGGAACGGAGGGAACGACGGGTATGCATCAGGTGCTCGACACAGTTCCGGCAAAAATCACACCGGTGATGAATGAGGATCTACTGGCACCCTTCGAGAAGGATGAGATCAAGAAGGCCCTTTTCCAGATGTTCCCAACAAAGGTGCCAGGACCAGATGGCCTCCCAGCTGTAACACCCTAAAATTCCATCACCAAAATAATGTAAGCAACATGGTGTTTAGATTTAATTTTCTAAGGATTTAAATAAATTATCAAATAAATTTAGCCTTTAAATATTTAAATATTATTTGAATAATTTTAGAAGCAACAAGTGCTTGTGCATCATACTTTTGATTGCATGGTTTTTGTTTGAATGTGTGAGGTTTTGAAAATCATAAAGGTTTAAAATCAAAACTCCTTCTCTTTCTCTCTCTCTTTCTCCTTTTCTAGCCCAGCCCACCTACTCTTTCTTCTCTTCTGCTTATGTAGCTCATTACCGCCCTGCCGGCCAACAAAGAAGACCGGCCTCTTTCTTCCCTCATGCCCAACAGCCCATGCCCATCTACACCGCGCGGCCCATCTCCACCTTCCTCCCTTTCGTGGCCGACCGACTGCCCACTGTCGGCGCCCCCTACCTCCGCCTCCCTTCACAACCTCCACACGGCTTCCCCATGTCTCCACGCCTCTCCTTCAATCGCCATCAAGACCTTAACTCCCTCCTCGTTTCTCCTAATTAAGCACCCTCCTTGATTACAATCAAGACCGGCCGCCCCATGGCCATTGAAGGCCATTGCTGCCGGCCGTCGCCCTCTCCCTCCTCGCTCTATAAAAGCGGGCCCGAGCACCGCCGCACCCTTTCCCCTCGTTTGCTCAGCTCGCCTCTCAGTTTCCTCACGCACGCGCCGGTCATCTTCAACCTCCGCCGCCCCGATCTCCTTCGCCGCTCCTTCCCGTCGCCCGTTTTCTACTGGAGCTTCGCGTTGTCTTTGAAAGCCGCCTCCTCGTTCCTAGCGCCTGAGCTCCGTAGCCTCTGCGCCGCCCGCGCCGCGCCCCATGGACGTGGTGCCCCGGCCGTCGCCCGAACCACCTCCCTAAGCCCTTGGATAGCTTCATCGCTTCCTCCTCTTCGCATAGGATCAAACCACGCCGAAACCGTGGCCGGGAGCTCATTTTCGAAGCTTCTCCGTGAAACTCACCGCTTCCGCCTTGTCGCCACCGCCGCCGTTCGTCCTCAGCCGCCGCCAGCCGTCCATCAGTGAACCAACGACCCAGATCGACCCAAACCGTGAGTCAACCAGCTGCATACCGGTCAACAGTGGCCATTTTGCTAAAGCGGCCCTTAGTTTTCTTAGTTTCGCAAGCCGGTCCTTCCACCTTTAAGTATCCTTACAAATAGGTCCTTTCTTTTATGTTCTAGCCCCTAAGTTTCTTAGTTTTTCTAGCCCGCAGTCCAATATAGTTCTTTTGCACGTTGAACCTTCTGTTTTTAAGCATAATTAGATATAGGCCCTCGGTTTATTGCAGTTAGGTCCCTGGAAGCCTAGTTTCTTTGCAGTTTAGCCCCTGAACCTTGTTTTTAGCGTATCTTTGTCGTTTTAGCTCCGTTTTTAGCGTTTTAGGTGTCTATGCGATCGTCTCAGCGAGCCCGTTGCTTTAGTAGTGTGTTTTTAGCCTTTAGGCCTGTTTGATGAATTGTTTTATGCTTTATTTGTGTGCTCGTAGATCTCGTGCCTGTTTCGACTGAGCAGCCAGTTGGAGTTAGTCAAGAGCAGCTGTTTGAAGAAGACGAACAGTTTTTAGGCAAGGAAGACAAGTGGTCTTCTCCCCCTGCATGATTCTATTTGTCCCATATAATTGCATAATAATTAAGTTTACATTTATTCTGATATTGCATTAAATTGACGGGAACACCTTTTTAAGGACTTACCTAGACTTTTATCCACAATCTTTGGAACAACCCGGTTTAATAAATGTTTTTGGGTAGAATATGCTAGTTGCTTAACTCGGGTTGGATAAAATGGTTGTTCATGACAAAGGCTTGTATGTTTAATAATGATGCTTTTGGTAATACAAGATCATATGATTTAATCGGAACATGGAGAACCACCCAAGAAAACATGTGCAACCACAGTGTCATATGGCTCTGACCTTAGCCAATTAATTAGGTGTGCGATTGATCTGATGGCCCTTTTCCGAAAAGAGCAGAGGGGAATCCGGGTTGCAGGGGTATAGCCTGGTCCTTTTGGGGTAGCAGCCTTTGCTAAGGTGCTGACCATTAGGGTGGGTTATGGTCCGCCCTGATCCGTAACTATGCGGGTTGTTAGTCTTTTGCATGCCTTTGTAAAGGCTTCGTAGCGTCCCTATGCAATCACACCTCGGAAGTGTGGTATGATGCCTAGCTAGCATCGCATGGTTGGGTCCAAAGTTCTTCGGAACTTTTACGCGGTATGGGTAAAGTGTGCAAACCTCTGCAGTGTAAACTCGATCGGAGTGCTCCGTTTCACTTGCTACGAGCGGCTTGAACCCTCACATGATAATTAAACTTAAAGATGGAATTAAATCGTGGGTCTTGTGGTTTTGAGATGAGAAGTGGTTTATAAATTTCTTAAATGGGTTGGTATAAACTTACATCTAGTAACCAGGCGTTCTTTAATTAAAACTTGACCAACATTAAAATGCTAACCGTAGCAAAACCTTCGCCCATCCTTGGTAGCCTTGCATCTTCCCCCACTTGCTGAGTACCAACCATAAGTGTACTCATCCTTGCTTACCGCTGTTCAGAAGAGAACAATGGTGAGGAGTTCTACAGCGACTTTAAGGAGTTCTGAGGCATGCGATTCCCCAGTCAAGTGCCTGTGGAAGCGGAAGACGAAGACTCTTCGTGTAGTTATCGTTTTTTCGATGTTAAGACCTTCGTGTCTTCCGAATGAGTGTAATAAAGATGTTAAACTCTATGTTACGTTTTGAATACTATTTATGATATTACACTTATTTGTCTATCATATGTGTGTAACTTGATCCCGGCGCACATATGAGATGCATTTGGTTTCTCTTCGAAAATCAGGTGTGACACCAGCGCACTTCTTCCAACGCCATTGGGACCTTTGTGGGGATGAGGTTACCACAGTAGTTCTGCATGTACTGAAGGGTGAGGATGACCCCTCAATAATCAACAACACCTGCATAGTACTGATCCCAAATGTGGAAAGTCCAGAAGAGTTGGGTCAGTTCAGACCGATCAGCTTGTGCAATGTAACTTACAAAGTTGCATCCAAGGTGTTGGCAAACCGGTTGAAAATTATCCTTCCGGAAATTATAGCTGAGGAGCAGTCGGTGTTTGTTCCGGGACGGCTTATAACAAACAACATAATAACAGCTTATGAGTGCCTGCACTTTATGAAGAAGAAGAGAGATCGAAACAACAGGTTTCGTGGCCTCAAGCTGGATACGAGGAAAGCTTATGATCGAGTGGAATGGGAGTACCTACGAGCTATCATGATTTAGCTTGGTTTCCATCGTAATTGGGTGGATATGGTTATGAGCCTGGTAACTACGGTTTCTTTCTCAATGCTTTTTAATGGAGACCGTCTTGATGCTTTTGTACCATCCAGGGGAATCCGTCAGGGGACCCAATCTCACCCTACTTGTTCTTGTTAGCCGCGGAGGGCCTTTCGTGCCTCTTAAAATCTAGAATTCAGTCATCGAACCTCAGTGGAATTTGCGTGACTCCGTCAGCCTCGATGGTCAGTCACCTCCTTTTTGCAGATGACAGCCTGCTGCTTTTCAAGGCGAACAGGGAGAGTGCAGTTGAGGTGATGGACGTGCTTAATATCTACTGTCAAGCCTCTGGACAACAGATAAACATGGAAAAATCATCTATACATTTTGCTAAGGGAGTAAGTGTGAGCATGAGACAGGATATCAGGTGGACAACAGATAATAGATTGCACTAAGGCTGTATTGAGTTAGACACTTTAAACTGATTTCATATTAATAGGTAACAGGAATCACTATCTCTCACAAGACAATTGGGGAGGCAAATAGAGAAGCTGTTATCCAGGAGGGCAGTTACATCTATTTTATTCTCAAATTATGTTTTTATCTAGCTCAATGGTTTCTCTAGGTTTCCTTACAAATTTTCAATTTTCTTTCATTGGTTCTGGGGAGTTTGAAGAGCAATGTGTGATGGATAAAGGTACTCCCTCCGTCTCTCTTTGTTGGTCGCCAAAAAACAGTGATTCCCCTCACAGGTACGCTTTCCTAGCGACCATCAATAAGGGACGGAGGGTGTATGTTGAAATTGCTATCTTCCCAGTTGCATGAGACTATACCTATCTTTTTGTTTAATTGTTCAGCTTTTATCAATTAGTATATGAGTTCTTTTGAAACACCTTTTTCAGCTGTCATCTTGCATTCCAGTATCTGCTCCTTGCACTGCTGATACTGCCTTGTCTAATTTAATGTTTTTGTTTAACTATGCTGCACAATTTGGGAGCCTGACTTCTTTGCCTCTGGGCACCTCTAGCTATCCGCAGGCTGTCACAGTTGGTTTATGCAGTTGTGAATATTTAAGATATTGCCCAATATGGTAACTGAAATTTATGTAGTTCTGTTATGCACATGCCATGTAGCTAGCCTAATGCCGATGCTGGAATTTGTACACTTTATATGGTTATCATATCATTTCCATTCTCCGGTTCGAGCTGTGAGCTTCAAGTATTTTTCTATGTTAAATTGTACAATAGTCCCAACTGCATGAATGTCTGTATTCAAGTATGATGCATATAGCTAGATAGTAAATGAAACAGCAAGCACATATACATGTCAGATTGAGGAGAACCCAAGGTACATCTTCCCCACATATATGTGCACTTCCAATTGACATGCTCATATTTCTTTTGGCTAAACTTTCAGAATTTATGGAGTGTGAAGTTTGTGAACTACACTTTCAATGAGTCTGAATGTGGGCGCATTTAAGATAGCTTCTATAGTTATGTGCTCGCTAGATGCTTAACAAAATGGCTCGACATACATGCTATAATGAAAATATATTGATCAATAAGACCAAAATTTTCTCTGAATGTGACCCCTTTCTTGAGCTGCCTGATGGTCTGAGTGCTATAGCGATGTGTATTGTTTAATAGCATTGGCACATTACATGGATCATATTTCCTAAGGAAATGCATTTATACTCTGGGTATCTCTATGTCCTTTCTTTTATTTTGCGTACGAAATTTTAAATAACAGGATGTCACAAATGGACCTTTGCATTACAATCATCTGCAATTGTTTCTTCATAAATCATGCCATGGCATTCTTCACAGTCTTATTATATGCGTTGCAGCTGCCCAGGTACTGAAGGCCGCCAAAACCTGCATCAAGTGTGCCTATGGACATTCCTGCACTATTCTTGCATATATACTACCCAGGGACATGATGTCATGTTCGTTATGGACATGTGAGTGTAACCTAATAATAGTCGATTTACTCATGCTTTCATCTCAGATATACAATATCAAAGTTATGCAATCCGTTTCATACCAATTCGATGACCACATGTTTACTCCTATTATCATTCTGCAGTGTTGAGTGCGTGATTTCAGAAAATGTTGAGTGTGGAGATATCAAGCAGACTATTAAGGATTAAGGTCTCATCATAAATTGTTGCAAGAAAACCTCGGTTCAAGAATTCAGGTTAACCTTCAACAAAGACTCGAAGTCAGTTCATAAAAGAGGTCATGGATCGGATATGTAATTAAACTATTGTATTTTTATTCTAAATATAGGCATCATGGTGGCTTCACAGATTTTCCAAGATACCACGTTTGATCTCTACCTCACTACCTGTGTAGCTATGCTAGCATTCAGATGCACAATCCCTATCCAGTTACTAATCTTCATTTATTTATTTTTGTTTACTACACTACATGATGGAAGGTTGTGATTGCTTATTTTAAGTGTTCTAACCCAGAACATGGGTTACTTGGCTACATATGAATTATAGTTTTATATTGTTTATGAACTACTGCACTAAATCTTGTCACATGATAGTCAATTAATCTGATGGTTTAATTTTCATCAGCTACACTGTTCACATGGATGTTGCACAGACAGCACCTACATGGGAAATTTACCAAACATAAGATTGACTATTTTCCGGAGGAGTGATAATAAAAAATAATTGTGCAACTTGCTCTTTCTTTCATGGAATTGCAGCCAAAATCTTCGTACCATAGCTCCATCAGCAACTCTTCATCTTCTCTCATACATAAAAGTTACATTTTTAAAAATTGGAGCAAGAAAATTTGTAGAGGTGAACCCAATGCTTTTATTTTCGTCATGCTAATATGGCCTGTGAACACTGGTTCAAAAAAGAAAAAAACTGTACCAACTCAAGATTGGGATTTTTGAGTAATATAGTCACACTAATAACATATAAAACTATAGCACGTGCGTGTCGCACGTGCAATGTTACTAGTTTTTGGAAAAAAAATGAATAAGATAAAGGTCAAACTTAGAGTAAAAAATTTAAATGAACTATCATTTGAATCGAAAGAGTATTGCGTGGAAACCAAAACCACCGGTAGACTCAAGGGCTTCAGTCCCAGTTGGTAAAGTGTATAGGAACCTAAAGTCCAACCGAGACTAATGATGAGAGACAAAAGGGGGCACGTCAGCGTCAAAAAAATATTTGAAAATCACTGTGAGGCCCTCACACACACGCACGTCGCACGTCACAAGTCACGAGTCATGTGAAATATACACGTGCACGGTGCAGGGATTCGAACTCGTGACCTTTAGCCTCGCACATAGCTTCCTTACCATCTCACCTACACAACACATTTGACTGAGTAGAGGATGCAATCCTCTTATAGTAACTCGTGGGAGACCCATTAGTCTCGGTTGGTAACACCAACCCAGACTAAAGGCCCACCTTCAGTCTAGGTTCGTGTTGCGAACCGAGACTAAAGCTCCCCTAGTCTTGGTTCGTAACACCAACCTAGACTAAAGGGGTGACCCTTTTGTCTCGGTTCGTAACACGAACCTAGACTAAAGGGGGTCTTTAGTCTGGGTTAGTGTTACCAACCGACCAAGTGAGCACTCCGGCATCGGCACCAAAATTGAACTGGGACTAAAGGGGCGTACCAAAGGCTCCCACTCTACAATGGAGTCAACAAGTTTCTTTTTCTATGTCCCAAACAATTGGCTATGTTTGGATCCATGGGCTAGTTTGCATCTAACCCACCCAAAAAATTATCCCACCCAAGAGGTGCTTATTGGAGCTAGTTCATGTTAGGTCCATCAAAAAGTGACTTTTCTGTCTCCCTCCACCCACACCTAATGATTGAAAAGTACATTTAATGTCATTCTAACCATTTCATCCAAACACCTCTAGAGATAGAGTTAGTTTAGGGCTAGAGTTAGAAACGAGCAACTCCAATAGACTAGCTAAATTCTACTCTCTATATTCTCATTTAGCTAGCCATTTAGAAAAGATCCACTCTTCAAATTAGAGCAACTCCAACAGTTTGGCAAATCAACTTGGCATCCATCTAATTTTGGCAAAACAAGAAAAAATGGCCTCCAACAGTTTGGCAAACCAACTTGGCAAAAATAGAAACTTGGCAAAACTCACCTGCGCGCATATATCTTGCGCGCGGATCGTGGTTGCCATTGTCGTTTCCCTGTAGGTGGGAGGGTGAAAAAAGAAATAAAGAATAGAGAAATATTCCTGATGTAAGTTTTCAAGAGGTGGAAGGGCTTAAACATAATTTTATTTCTCTCAGGATTCCTGATGTAAGTTAGATCTGAGTTTGGCAAGTGAATTATGCTAAATTGTTGGAGATGAACTCTTTTTTACTTGGCATATCTTTTTAGAAGTTGGCAAAACACAAGATTTGCCAAGTAAAATTTGGCAAACTCTTGGAGATGCTCTTACAATCAACTCCAACAGATTAGCCAAATATACAGTACTGGGTGGGCCCGTGTGTCACTCCATATCTTCTTCCTCCCGCGTCTTCATTCCGTCCCCATGCGCGGCTGGCTGGCCCCGCCCGCACGCCTCCGCTCGCTCCGACCGGCCGTCCTGCCCTCGCGCCTCCGACTCGCCCAGCCCTCGCACCTATGCTCTGCTTCCTTCAGCGGCCGCCCTACCCCCACCTCCCCTCCTCCTCATGCTACCTCTCGCCCACCTCCCTGCCCCAGCCACCGCCACCTCTTTCTTCATCCACGCAGGCGCAGATCAGCGTGTGCCCGCCCAGGACGAGCCCGCCTCCCCGTGCCCTGCCCTAGGCGTGCCGCACGCGGCGGTGCCGGAGCTGGGTACAAGCACCGCTCCCACACGCACACCTCTGATCCGCCCTGCTCACTCGACCGGCCACCATGGCCAACGTGCACCTCCTGCCTGATTTCTCCGACTGACCGCCCCGCCAACGCTGCTCCACAGTGGCTGCCCTGGCCGCGCACCTCCACCCCGCTCGTTCTGCTTTGCCATGGCCGCCGACGACATTATATTTGTGCCCAAATCCAGCGGGCTGGTCTGGCTATGTCCGCTGCATCTTTATTGCGCGCGGGAGCAGCTCATCGTGGGCAGAGAGAGAGGACAACGCGAGAATCCGGCGGCTGCGCGCTTGAGGGGCGATATTGCGAGCGGCGCGGCATCGCCAAAGATGACGAGCGAGAGCTCGATTTTTCCTATCCAGATTGCGAGGCATCGTGATGACGAGTCTGTTTCATTGGAAGCCGGTTTTCTGAGTTTTTTCCAAATTTTAGGTAGTCATATATATTTACAGAGTATGGGTTAGAGTATCAAAGAGGGCCAATATTTGGTAGGTGACGGGTGATCACGGGCGATAAAATCTCCGGACCCGATTGCACCGTACGTTATCATCATGTGTGAGTTCTGATTTCTGAATCGTTTCTGTCGCCGGCCCTAGGAAGTTTAGGCCCAAGTCTCTTCGCGATCGATTCACCATGTCGGCGCCGCCGCCGCCGCCGTGCAAGGGGGCGTTGACGATGACATGCTCCTACTCGGAACCCAAGAAGGTGGCCAACAATAGTTACGTCGAGTCTGACCCGATCGACGTCGGTGGCCACTCCTGGCGCATCGCCTTCTACCCGAACGGGAGGTACGCCAGCAACGCCGGGTTCATGTCCCTCTTCCTCCGGCTCGAAGACGCCGATGCCGACGACAAGGCCGTCCATGTGAAGATCAGGTTCGAGATGCACGAGGTTGAAAGCGGGACGATGACTTTCACGTCCGGCGAGTTCGCCGACACCTTAATCCAGCGTGGGTACGTGAAGGGCCTCAAGCGCTTCGTCTCGCACGAGGATTTCGAGAAGTCGGCGCTTTTCAAGAGCGATCGCTTCAAGATCCGGTGCGAACTCACCGTGTTTCCGGCGGGCAGTCAGCCGGCAGCTGAGGCGTCGAGCTCTGCCCAACCATCCGTCGTCCAGGCGCCGCCGCCGGCTGCCCCGCCAAAACCATCGGCAGCGAGGGCAGCGCCACCGTCTTCCCCAACGACGCCGTGTGCTTCCTCGCCGTCACCATCTGTCGAGAGGGAAGCGCCACAGTCTTCCCCAAGGACGCCTCCGCCGGGCCCATCTGTCGAGAGAGCAACGCCGCCGCCGCCGCCACCGCCGCCGTCCGGGCTGCACGCGGATCTTGGGCGCCTCCTGGCGACGAAGGAAGGTGCCGACGTGGAGATCGAGGTGTGCGGCAAGGTGTTCGCCGCGCACAAGTCGGTGCTCGCCGCCCGGTCGTCGGTTTTCATGGCGTACTTCTTCGGCCCGACCAAGGAGGAGGACACCAGCTACGTGCGCATCAGCGGCGACGACAACATGCGTCCGGAAGTGTTCGAGGCGCTCTTGCACTACATGTACACCGACTCGTTGCCGGAGATGATGACAATGGACTCACCGGAACAAGGAGCCGCCGCCGCGGAGGACCTGCTCGTCGCCGCGGATCGGTACAACCTCAAGGACCTGAAGTCAGTGACCGAGAACAAGCTGTGCAGCCATGTCGGCGTGAGCACGGTCTTGCTGTTGCTGGCGCTAGCGGAGCGCTGCCAGTGCCGCGTGCTCAAGAAGATGTGCCTAGGGTTTATCGGTTCTAGCTCCAGCGTGGATACTAAGGCGATCGTGGCGAGTAATAACAATGTTGAGAATCTGGCTAGAAGCAGCCCGGCCGCTGTCAAGGATGTGATCACGGAGATTTTGGATGAAAGGATCAGGCGCTTCAACCGTTTACGCATTTATTATTTGTTTTTCTTCATGCCCTTCGTGGTGTTTTCTTTTCTCCACGACACTTTTCTCTAAGACAAACTGCGGTAAGATGACATGAACATTGTACTCAAAGTTATCAGAGTTCCAGCAAACTTTGTAATTGTGTGCTTCTTGGTTGAATCCTCTTCTCTGATGAACATTATATTTCTTGGGATGTCAATGTCATGGATGAATAATCGGTACTAGATGAGAGCTCTTGATGTATGTGCTCTTCCTTGTTCGTCTGGCTTATCAGCCACCAACTAGCATTACTTTTCTCACACATCAAACAACTTTTCTTACACCGAATCAAAATCAACCACCAGCCAGCAAGTATTTTTCTCTCACAACAAATCAGTACCAGCAACCAGCTAATGCTTTGGACTTTGTTATGCTCTCTTTTCTTGTGCTAGTGTTCACTGGTCGCTGCTCGTCCCTGTTTAGTTCTAAAAAATTTAACCAACTACCCGTCACATCAATCTCCGGACACTAATTATTAGTATTAAATGTGGATTAATGACAAAACCTATTCCACAACTCCGACCTTAATTTTCGAGACGAATCTAACAAGCCTAATTATGTAATGATTAGACAACGTCGTGCTACAGTAAGTCAGTAACCAATCTCTAATGATGGATTAATTAGACTTAATGGATTTGTCTTGTGATTTCCAGTCCATCAGTGTAATTAGTTTATACTAGTAACGTGCACGTGCGACGTGTTCGTAAAACAACTTAATGAAATGTGATGAAACAAATGGAACAAACCAAAATTATATTCATAATATGAAGGGGAAAGCTGGTGCACAGAGACACTAACACATGCTTTACAGAACGGCTTATTAAGCTAAGCATGTCTAGTAGTTGCAATTTTCAAGATGCATAAAAAGAAACTTAGGGCTTCGGCTTCTCTTCTTTTGGCTTTTTGCTCAATATTTTCTCTCAGAACAAACATGTCATGTAATTTTCTCGTTGTCATCTTATTTTTGTTCGCTTATTGATTAATGTAAACCCATCTTCATTTGACTTACTAAAACAACCGTAGTTCAACCATTCCTACATAGTAGGAAGAAGGACCATCCCCCTTCCAAACTTTTCTACATAGTAGAAACCCAGGGCGTCGCATCGTGGCGGGAGGAGGGAACCCTTGCCGCAACCGCGCGCTGCCCCACCCTGCGCCGTTTCGGAGTCCCGAATCGCGCGCCTCCATAGCTGTGTACCAATACGAAGAGCAAAGTATATTGTATCGTTCCCAATCATCCATTAATCATGGGGAAAATTAGGTGTGGGACACTGAAAAAATGTGGTCTTTGCTCCAACACACTAAAGAAAGTGGTCTTTGCCACAACACACTAACATTTGATGGCAATTAGGTGTAGGACATTGCACCTATTATTATAACTAATTTTAATAGAAAGGCATCCAAAATGACTCAAATACCCCGCCTCCTTTCTCCTCTCCCTGCCCCGAATCGATCCCCAGTCCCCACCCGTTGCTCCGTCTCCGCCTGCCTCCCTTCCTTTCCGGCGAATGGCGGCAGGTGGGCCCAAGAGGAGCGAGGCACTGGTCCGGAGAGAGGAGGGCGGCGGCGGTGGATGGGTGGGACAAGCGGACGCGACGGACCCACACGGGTGGAGCCAACGCCGGTGGGCCCAGGAGGTGGCGGTTGTCATGCGCTGGAGAAACGGCCGTCGGCGGGGTTGGTTCGGGCGTACCGCGGCCTCGTCGCTCGGCCAGGTATCTCGTCGAGTCCCCAGCTGTGTGCCACCCTCACTCGGCCGCCTGACGAGGCTCCAGGAAGAGCAGCGAGTGCATCCACACCGCCACCTCCTCCATGGTCTCCAACGCGCCGCGTGGGAGCACCACGAGCACGTCGTGCCCACCAGCGACGGATTGGTCAGCATCTTCTTTGGGAGAAAGCGGCCTCTCGGAGCGTGGCGCGGGATCCTGGAGCGGGCGCCTGGCCTTCCTACCCACCGACGCCCGCGGCCTCCTGCTCGCCGGTGTGCTGACCGCCGGTGGCCGCAGCTACCTCCTCTCTCCTGCTTTTCCAGGATGGTACGAGCGAGGTACGCCTCATACCGCACCGGCCGCCGCCGATAGCGTGTCGCCGGGGAGCTTGCGCCGCATCGAGATCTGACTATGTCACGGAGGGAGAGGTAAGCAGAGGAGTTGGTGGCAGCTTCCCGACGGTCCTGCTACTCGTACTCATCCCGGTGGCTTCCTCTTCCTCCCGGTGACCCGGAGGCGCGACGCGGGAGCGACGGTGATCCGGTGCATCTGCTCGCGTACGGGAGGACGAGAGAGAGGAAGCAATTGACCTGGGCGGCTGAACCGGTCGCGGTGATAAAAGCGCGAGGTGGGCTCGGCGGGTATAGGGGGTGGGTAAGACCGCGGCTAGTGAAAAAAATTAAGATTTTGGCAGAAACGCTCCCCAAATTGTGATTTCTATGGTTGTTCCACCTTTTTGGTCATCATGCATCCTGACGGGTGGGTCCGGCGTAAGGGGTAAGGCAGACCCGAATTGGGTGAGAAAAGTTTTCAATTGTCTTCACTCCTTATAATATAGATTCAATACTCCTAATAAACTTTGAAAGTGGACAAAAAATTTCGTCAACGAACTAAATGGGGAGTTTGTCGAGTTAGCAAGAATGCTAGTTTCCACGTATGAGGAAATAACTTTAGGTGCATCATCCGCATTAATATATCATATGATTTATTTTTTGGGGTTTTCAACATGTGTTCTAACATCACTACTGGAAAAACGCTCATTTGTACCAGGTCATAACCCTCATTTGTACCGGGTATTGAACTGGTACAGGTCCTTCGGTACAAATGAGGGGAACACATTTGTACCGAGGCATGCTAAGCCCCGGTACAAATGTGTTTTCCCGGCACCTCTCTGTCCCCCGTTCCCCTTCTTTTTTTCTTTCTTTTCTTTTCTTTTCTCATCTCATCTCATCTCATCAACACAAATCACATCACAAGATTCATCTCATCTCATCTCATTCACAACAAGCCACAACACAAAATTCACATGATTTACAACACTAAGTCATCACAATTCACAACAACATTCACCATTCACAGGAAGAACAGACATATCACGATTCACAGCATTTTATCGGACAGGACATCAACACAAACACAAAGAACTCACAACAAGGACTTCGTCGGCGGCGGCGGCCTTTCCGCTCGCTGCCCGCGCCACCGGGCTAGCTCCTCCAGCGTCGCGCCCGCCTGGCCGGCGCCGCCCGCCTCTGGGATCGCGCCAGTCGCCTGGGTCGGCGCTGCCTGCAGGGGCCGCGCCGCGCCCTCCCCCGCGCGCCCGCCCATCGGTCCAGCACCCTGCGAGAAAGATATGTGAGATCGAGAGAGGAGAGGAAGATAGAGATAAGCAGGGAAAGGAAGAAGATAAGCAGGGAGGAGATAGAGATGGATGAGGGGATCGAGAGGGTGGGTGGGAAGATAATAAAGAGGTGTGGTTAAAAGAAAAAAAAAGGTGATGCGTGGAGAGATGAGATTTGTACCGGTGGTTGTGTTGCCCCTACAAACGTCTCCGCATTTATACCGGGCCGTTTCACGCCCCGGTACAAATGTGAGAATCTCACATTCTCACATTTGTACCGGGGTGTGAAACGAGATTCTCACATTTGTACCAGGGCGTGAAACGGCCCGGTATAAATGCGGAGACATTTGTACCGGGGCATGAAAAGGCCCGGTACAAATGTCCCCTCACGGAGGCGCGTCAGGCCCCCTCCTTCCCGCCCAGTACAGATACCCTCATTTGTACCGAGGGCAAAAATACCCGATATAATTGAAAAATCGGCCCAGGGACAAATACCCGATTATCTAGTAGTGCATTGATAAAAAAAGATATTGTTTGTGTCTGTATTTACCTAAGGATGTTTTTTAAGGGAAATTTACCTCCTAAGGATGTTGAGAGCTAGGTTGGAGTTACATCTAAAAACAGTGTTTATGAAAGCACGGTCACAAAACAAAACTAGAATTGTTTTTACGTGTTGCGGTTATTCTGTAAAAACACCCATATATTCTGTGTCCTTCTATTATGGAAAAATCATGTGGTAAGTACTAAAGTTTTTCACATATAAATAACAGAAGTTTTCTACGGTGACAAGATATTTCGTCACGGGTTGCAAGAAGCCAAAGCAGTTAGAGCAACTCCAGCAACACCCTGCAAATTGAGGCCTCCAAACACCATTTGCAGGTCCAACTCTAAAAAATAGAGGTCCAAGATTACATTCCAACTCCAACAGGGAAATGGATCCGAGCCTCTATTTTCTGTGGGTCCCGCGTGTCAGCCAGGAAAGACTATCCGTCCCGTGTTCTTCTCCACTCCTGCTCCTGCCTGCCCGCCCGCCGTGAGCCCGCCCTGCCGCCGCGAGCAGCCCCGCTGGCCGGCGAGCCCAGCGCCTGGGGCGAGCTCGGGCAGTGGCCCCTGGCGGCAGGGACCTCAACAACGGCGGAGACGCGGCAGGCCTCGCGGTCCCTCAATGCGGCCTTGAGCTTCTCGGCGACCGGACGACGGCGAGCGAGGCGCCCCCCATGCCCACGCCGTCACCGGAGCTAGCAGCGAGCTCGACCGATCAAGCCACCCAGGCACCCAACCAAGACAAAAGGAGAAGTGGCGGGGGTGACGGTGAAAAAGAATCCGCGCCCTCGCGGTCGCCGGCGGTGGGACAGGGAGCCTGCAGGACCACCATCGGGACGCCTCGGCTCGGACGCGTGCCCCTCCCGTGCCCATTCCGCGCCACCACAGCCGCGAATGGCGCTGACCACCGCAGTGCTGGGGCCAGATCCCTACGGCGGGTGGTCGAGATCGGCGCGCATGGATTCTATCGCCCTGCCACTTTGTTGTGAGGCCCCTCCGCCGTCGGACATAGACCGTGACCTCGCTACTGACCTCAGGGCGATCTCCTCCTCCAAGAACACCTTCGGGACGCACGCCGGCGGGGGAGGCGGCGGCTGAGGGGGCAGGAAGACCTCGGAGGTGAGAGGCCGCGGCGCGGCTGCGGCGAGAGGTGTAGTCGATGGCGCCGCGAGGATGGGGACGACGTGGCGGGCGACCGACGCAGCAGGCGAGGAGGTGCACTGCGCGCGGGCACCGCGAGCTCACAGGCGCCGCCGCCGGCGCCGTGCGTCAACCTCCGCGTCTTGCGTCGCCCGACCGTGATACGCGGTTCCTCCTCCGCCGCCATCGCTGGGCTTCCCATCTCGGCTCGTTGTCACCGGTTCGCATACGCATCGCTTGAGCGCGTAGGCGGCCTTGCCGGTGCGCTGGCGCGGGTGGCGTGAGAACGCGAGTGCTGGAAGAGGTCGCGCGCAAGCTGCGGGAGGTGTTCCTCGACACCGGCGCGACCGCCTCCGCCGAAGGCGCGCGCGAGCACCGCCGCCGCTCCGCGCGGCGAGCTCGGTTTCAGCGTCGTCCGGAGAGCCCACCGCCACGCTCGGCGGACGAGCTCGGACGCCAGCATACGACCGCGTGCTCCGGCCGCCATGAGCCCCCCGCTACTGCTACCATCTCCCGCCTGCGAATGCCGTGGACGCCCACTCTGCCTTGCGCCGCTGCGTGGTCTCGGCGAGAGAGATGGGAAGGAGGAGAGGAAAAGGAAGGAAAAAAAAAGAAAAATGGTGGGACCCACGTTTGGAGGGGCATTTGGAGGGCCTCTAGGAATGGAGGTTTGAAGGGGAAATTTGGAGGGGCATGCAAAATGGAGGTCCATTTGGAGGCCCTGCTGGAGTTAATTTTTTACACCAAACCTCCAAATTTTGGAGTAGAGGCCCATATAGAGGCACTTGCTGGAGTTGCTCTTAGTAAGACAAGATGTTGTAATTGGGAAGGGGAAAAATGTTCCAAGGGGGGGTGTTTGTAACATAAAAGATGTCCAGGCCAGCAAGCCTCACCATATGGATGTGTGTTACAAGATCTTTCGGTCGTCGGAGTATGTGACATGGTGCTTTGAAAATTGAAAGATACTCTCTAGGGCTACAAGGGGTCCAATCTATTCCCTTGTGATCCATTCATGGTTGGTGGAAACGGGCTACAACGAACAGTGGACAAATAGCGTCGATCCTCCTTTGATGGAATAGTTGTGTATTTTCGGTGGAACGTGTGGAAAGAGCAGAATCGAAGAATTTTTCAGCATAGTTCTTTGGATGCATTAGCGGTGGCCAATTTGATAAAAAGGATGTTCAACAATTCTAGCAAGCCACGCCCTTGGGAACGGCCTCTACAATTCAAGCTTCAGATGAGCAGAGCCTTTTGTAGTAGTCTTTTAGTCTTAGTTGGTTTAGTTGTCCTTTTATGTGTGACGGCTGGTGATAGCTGTGAGTTGACGCTAGGTGGTTGGAGAGGCGCAGTTGTGGTTTTGTGTTTTTTCTCTTTCCTTTTCTTCTTTTCTTTGTCGGGTTTTGTTGTTGTTTGTTGTCTATTTCTCTTCTTCTAATAAAAATTGGCAAATCTTTTGCGGTTCCGTTTAAAAAAATTTGAAAGATTCCTCGAACCAATATTCCACAATGAATATCTTCAGATTTGATAGCAAGAAAACTTATCCTCGAAAAACAAAAACCACTCCAATAAACCCGGGTACAATTTGATGAGATCACGCGTGATTGACAATCGAGAATATCAAATAAATTCCTATTTCTCCCATCTCTAGATCGGCTGTGGTTTGCTCGTGGCAAAGCCCGCCTCTTTAGCAGGGTTAATTCTGCCGCGCCGCCGCCGCGCACCACGATGTCGCGGTGTGACAGAAGACTCTCGATGCTCGTCGACAGCTACTCGAAGACAAAGAAGCTGGCCAATGGCAGGTGCCTCAGGTCCACCGCGGTGGCCGCCGCCGGCCACACATGGCGCATCGCCTTCTACCCAAACGGGAGGCTCGCCGGCACCACCGACTCCGTATCCATCTACCTCCTGTTGGACGACGCCGGAGCCGGAGCCGGAGCCGACGGCGGCTGCGGCTTCCGCGTGGAGTCGACGTTCACGCTGCAAGAGGTGGCTACGCCTCCACGGTCGCCGGCGCCATTGGCGGCGGGCGGCAGGAACCCCTCGGCTGCGAGCGCTTCGTCTCGCGGGAGGACCTCGATAGATTGGAATCCGTCGTCAATCGCGATCGGTTTGTGATCCGATGCGAGTTCACCGTCTTCCCCGCCGCCGGCGTCACTCCGGCCTCCGGCTCCGGCATGTCGACTCCGGCTGTCGCGACGCCCCCGCCGCCGCAACCACCAGTCCATCAGCCAGAACCACTGGCGGCGGGAGTGAGCAGGGCGCCGCCACCATCTTCTTCCCCACCGCCGGCGCCGGCCGTGAGGGCGCTGCGTTCCATGTCCGGGCTGCCGGCGGATCTCGGCCGCCTCCTCGAGACCGAGGCAGGGTCGGACGTGGACTTCGAGGTGTGCGGCAGGGTGTTCGCCGCGCACAAGCTCGTGCTCGCCGCCCGGTCGCCGGTGTTCATGGCGGACTTCTTCGGCCCGGCCAAGGAGAAGGCCATCGGCTACATCCGCATCTGCGACATGTACCCGGACGCGTTCGAGGCCCTGCTGCACTACATCTACACCGACACGCTGCCGGCGACGGCGACGTCTACGACGACGGCGACCGCACGGGAAGAAGCCGCCGCGCTTGCCCAGGATCTCCTCGTGGCGGCGGATCGGTACAACCTCAAGGATCTGAAGTCAATCACCGAGAACATGCTGTGCAAGCACAGCATTGGGGTAAGCACGGTCTTGCCGATGCTGGCGCTAGCGGAGCACCACCAGTGCTTGAAGCTCAAGAAGATGTGCCTGGAGTTCATCGCCGCCGGGAGCAACACGAGGGCGGTCATGGCGACGGACGACGTCGAGCACCTGGCGAGGAGCTGCCCCCCTGTCGTCAGGGAAGTAATCGGCGAGATTCTTGATGCGAGGGAGGCGACGCTGAGGAATCCTCTGATGATCAGCGTAGATGCCTCGTTTTACTTCTATGCTTGCATTTTCGCCGTGCTATTTAGCTTATGGGCTCTGCTTTGTGTTATTGTGTTTAAGTAGAGGTAGTGTTGATAGTCAAATTCTAAGAAATCTTGTGCGGTTTGTCTTTTGTTTGAACAAAGGTCATGTGGTTTTGCACACATAATGTTCTTATTTTCACTCTCTTTTCAGGAGCCAATTCAGTAATAGGCATTTCGTCAGTCTTATTTCTGTGTTTTTCCTCATTCAGAAGCAAGGATTAGTTTGTCTGCATGTTTTCTTTTTCTTTTTGTCTATTACTAATAGAGAAGAGTGTTAAGAGCGCATCACTGTTGATTCCAGTGATCGCTCCAAGATGCTTAGATAGCGCCTGCCATCACCCAGCGGCCAGCACCTTACCTCCACTTTGATTTTGCAAACCAGTTGGTCTTGATGTAGAAATTTCCGTTGGAATTGGAATACTCTTGATGTAGAAACTAATGAGGTATAAATCATGAGTCATTGTCTTAATGTCTAGTATGATCAAGGGAATCATATTAGTCAAGTGCAGCATGAAGTTTAATAAGAGTAAATTGTGCCCACCGTGCAACAACTTGTCAGGTGGGTGCGGATTAGTCCAACAAGTTGTAAAATGCCCAATTTACTACAATAACTTGTCAGGTGGGTGTGGATTAGTCCAACAAGTTGTAAAATGCTCAATTTAGTAAAATAACTTGTCAGATCGGTGCATATTGGTCCAAAACCATGTAAAATAATCAAATTAGTATAACAATTTTATAGGTATGTGCATATTGATCTAAGAACTTGTGTAAAATACTTGGTTCAATGTAATAACTTGGTAAATTGGTGCACCTATAGTCCAAATTTACAAATGATAATGTATTAGACAAATCAGGTAGCATTCAAATTTTCTTCCAACTAATAGTTTTTTTGTCAATTAAAGTTGCTAATTTTGAATCAAATGTATATACATTACTTATTTTTTTTATTAGTTAAATTGAATCAAGTTTTTGAATTACGCCACCGAGAGACTAAAGTTCATAATACACCCTATGACCTTTTGTTTCTTCTGCACCTTTACTTGTGTATTCAACAACTTCAGAGAAGCATGCTCATTTTCATTATTTTAGTTCATTTTGTCTTCCAACTAGTACATGAGATTTTAAAATATTTATGTCAAACTTCTAAAAGGTATTAATTGTTAGTACGAGTTACCATATTCAATTACTAGCTGAATAAAAATAATATAATCAAATTTTAAATTAATATTGAATATGAAATTAAAATATTTATAATCAAAATTTAATATTTGTAAAAATTGTTAACAAAGACATAATAGTAATTGCCTAAACACCGAATGTTCTGGTTCTTACTAAATATTTTTAGCATCACAACACGAATATTAATTGTCAAATCATGCGCAATAACTCATTCGGACGCAAGTATACTCTAGTCTGGTATTAGAAAATATATTATTTGTGATAACATTTAGACTGCATATGCATCGATTGTGCACTAAGTTAAGCATTTTACAAGTTCTTGGACCAGTTTACACCCACCTATCAAGTTATTGTATGAGATTGATCATTTTATAAGTTGTTGGACTAATTCGCACCCACCTGATAAGTTATTATACTAGATTGAGCAGATTACAAGTTATTAGACTAATTTGCACCCACCTTACAAGTTGTTGTATGGTAAACACAATTTACTCGTTTAATAATGTCTGCTGTATTTTGAGAAGACAAACCTTCAACCAAGTATTGATGACAGAAAGAGCATATGCGTGTCAGCATGTGTGTTAGGCGCATCATTGCATCAACACAGGCCGAAAGCAAATATTGTATTATGCGAAAGTATTTGAAGATGGGACAATATTGCCAATTCCAATTTCCAAGGTTCCATGTCAAAATGTTGAGCCGCTGGGCAATGAGATCGAGCTTCGATTTATATTTTTTTTGAGAACGATTTATAGAAGCGACATTGGTTGCGTAAGCAGTTAATTAAGCATCATGGGGATGCATGGAGACGAGCGCAATTGTTCCGGCTGTACTGGGCCGGCATCTCTCAAATGGGCCCATTAGAGAAGATGAAAAAGGCAACCTAAAACGAAGAGGTTTTTTGCTCGAAAAAAAAACGAAGAGGTTTAAAATCACCTCACAGGTCACGCTAACACAAGAAGAAAAACATTTAAACATCTCTTTATGCTTAGTTTCTATCATGTAGGAACAATGGGACATAAAGCATCCAAGGATGACAATGCTTAGTTTCTCTTATGTAGGAACAATGGTACATATCATGCAGGAACAATGGAACATAAAGCATCCAAGGATGACAATGCTTAGTTTCTCTCATGTAGAAACAATGGTGCGTAAAGCATCCGAGGATGACAAAAGAGATGCAACATGATATAAGTGACCAAAAAAAAGTTATATGGAGCAAAAGGAGATATCACCCTCCTTGAAATGATTAAGTTTGCAGGATTACACAAGCAAAATGGATTAACTTACAGTACTGCATGGACCCCTGTTTCGTTGCCCTCTCTTGCAATGGTTTTGACAAAACAGAAACAGGCATTCCATGTTACTATTACAGCAGGATGCACATAAATATGCAAAAAGATACTTATTATAGCCTAGATTATAAGTCCATAGTACCAAATGTAGTAACTAAACCTGAGCTCCATACATCGCTACAAATAAATTTCATGCTGGATTATACTTCTTGAGAAAGAACCAAAAAAAAAAAAAAACTCCAGGACCATTTTGACAGCACTGACCGCCTTTAGCCTTCAGCCCCTGCCAAACAATCAACTGAAGGTTCAGTTCAGGCAACAAGCACAATGCCAGGGAGATTAAGCAGAAAGAAAGATTGGCATTATCACCTTACTTGGTTTCTCCGTCATCATTTAGCATGAAGCCGCTCCACAGTAGTGAGGTCTCATCTTTTGTGTCGGCCGAAGTGACAATAGTTACGTTGAACCCTCGGATATGCTCAAAGATCTCAAAGTGGTCTTCCAGTTCCGGGGAGAACTCGCAGAACTCCGTCTCCATGAAGAACTTTATGGTGTTTTCCCGAATTTCAGCCCGAGAATCTAACATGGACATCACTGTCACCATTCTGACCAAGAAATTGTACATTGCGTGCCCTCGGAGAACACTCTGTCTTGCAATGACACTGCCGCTGTCTCTGCCGGCACCAATGAATGGATTGTTTCGAGCAGACTTTCTTGCTTTAGCAAAAGGGTCAACTTGTGCCTCTTTGAATCTCTGGCCACTCAAAATCTCCATTGCCAATTTTCCGATTGGGACCTTCAAATCAGAACCTGCTTTCGGTGCTAATCTGATCTCGTACAATCCAGGAACTTGCATGATATTGGCATGATTCTGTTTGAGCAACAGATCCTGACGAAGTACATCTTCATAATGGAGATGGAGTGGAAGCATCATGGCTGTTCCGTTTTTCTTTGAGATATTTGATCGATTACGCTTTACCTTGGGTGCATCCAATTCCGAGCCCACTGCTTCACTGGATGGTGTTGCGTAATGACGAAGGCCCTGTGTAGAAATTTTATAATTAGCTCGGTAAGAACATTGCCTTCTTATAGATGCATTAGGAAAAAAAAGGTTGAACTACATGTACCATGTAGAGTGACAGAACCAAAAGGAAACCCCAAAAAAGGAGATAGATTTGTTCAATCTGATCTGTTTTGAGCAAGGACAGATCTTAATTTAACTTGCTTGTCCAATCTGATATGATTGGACTAAGGAAAGCTGTTTTACCACTGCTCAATTAATGATATGCAAAATGTAAGATGACTGCATTTTTAACCAATTGGTGTTGTTCATTCAAACAGCCACACATAACACTGAGTATGGGACTATGCCACTATGGATCCAACTGAGATTGCAGGCTACCTATTTTGATTGTAAACAGTAAATTGAATGTGCGATCATCAAAAAAAGTGTGCAAGGATTTGGGGCAAGCACTAATTCTGCTCAAACCACACTACTGCAAGGTAAACCAACCATCAAGCCAAATAGCTACCATGATCATCAGTGATAAACTCTTTTTCACATTGTCACACAATGGAAAACTTTCTAAGAGAACTTTCATTGGAGCTAGAAGCTGTGCGAGATTAAAAAAAAATGTGTTTGTGGAACGAAACAAACAGCGCATATAGTCAGGGATCAGGTTTCTGTGATGCATTCAGAATTTCAGATTCAGCATTAGGACTTGCAATAGTGCAAATGAGCCTAAACTGAGTTCTGTACCCAATTTTTCATCCAAGGCAATAAGGTTGCTCTGCTCCTTGCTTGCGATGGTTATGTTCCTTAGCTTTTGTTTGCTGGATATTCATAATTGATAAGAATGCTGGATTGTCTTCAGGAATGGCATCATCAAATCTCAAAGGAGGAAAAGTAATAATAATCGAGCAGTTTAACTGCAGGAAGGAAAATTCAGGCTACTGCAAGTCTGCAACTACAGATTGTCTAGTAGCACGCACCGTAGATTAAGTAAAAAGTGAATACGCACTCTCAATTTCGCAGATGGAGCAGCCGGACTACTAAAAGTCCTGTAGAGATTTCAGTGCATACAGCCAGACAGGATTTCAAAATGCTCTAGCCTGATTCCATGGATTGGGAAGGCACGAAATGAAGAAGAAAAAAATCGATCCCCAAGCTCGCTAGTATTGCTGAGCCAAAATGAGCTAGATGAACGGCGAGGGGATCCTCGCCTCCCAGCCAATCACCGCCGGGCGGCAACGGGGCTTCGCGTCTACGGAGCTAGGGTTAGCGCACAGGAAGCTGAGCAAAGGGGATTGGATGGGGAAAGGACAGACCTGAGCGGCGGGGGCGATGCCTCGGCTTCCAGAACCAGCAATGAAGCCAGAGGGGTCGGTGACGCGGTGGCCGCGCGCCGATCGGGCCGCAGTTGATGCCACATCGCGGAGGAGTCGCGCCGCCATGCCGCCGCCGCCGCCGCAGCTCTTTTTCCCCTTCGCCCTTCAGCTGTTCAGCACAGCAGCCTCTCCCTCTTCTGCCGGCCTCACTGAGCAAAAGTTTGGGCCATACCAGGCCGCCACCTGTATGTGCCGGCCCATTTAAAACTCCCAACGAGCGGCCCTTTGTTTTACTTGGGCCAGGCCGGGACCATTTGCGTATCATTTTTTGGGTTTCAATAGCCAATTGCCGCCCCACTAGTAGAAGCAGAGTAAAGAAATCCGGAAGAACAAGTTTAAAATTCACACGAAATATTTAAAAACAGGCTCTTTATGCACAGTTTTTCATTTCTTGTCATGTTGGAACACCGGATCAACGCATCACACAACAACAACAACAACAAATTATACACACAATGCGATGTGACTGACATCATCACGTAAGAAAAGAATCAGGAATGCCTGTAAAAGGAACCAAAGAAATGGCGTCCTACTCGCTACCAGTAACAACACTACACAACGACGGCGTTCTCGTCGAGCGCCGCCGCCACCGGCTCCGGCGCGACCTCCGGCGCCGCGGCCTTCTTGAACGAGAACGAGAACGACGCCTCCCCGCCGCCACCGCCACCGCCACCGCCGCCCGAGTGCCGCCGGTCAGGCTCTGCACCCGGTGGTGGTTGTTCCCCTGCAAGAACGCGGATTGCCACGAGCTCCGCGACGACGAGCTCCGCAGCCGGGCCGAGTCGGACCGGGACGACGAGCTCTGCCGGACCACACGCAGCGGGCTCTCCAGGGCGCGGAGCACGTGGCGCGCCGACGGCCGCCGGGACGGCTTGCCGCTCAGGCAGGCCTTGGCGATGATCGCCGCCGCCCACACCTCCTCCTGGTGGTCCTCGTCGACGACGAGCAAGGGGTCGATGATGCTCGTCACGCTCGCCTTGTCGCCGCTATTGATCTGGTTGAGGGTGCTCGCCAGCCATTCCTCCGAGGCGGCGTCGTTCGACCCGCTGATGCCGAAGTTGCCGGTCACCAGCTCCAGCAGCACCTTGCCGAAGCAGAGGACGTCGTAGGAGCAAGTGGCCGGTGGACCTGTCGTGCAAGGTAGAGGAGAGTTTTTACGAGTTTTCGTTGACAAATTTTTCCAGAGTTTGTTCATATGAACATGGATTACAAAAAGGAGCAGCAGATGTGGAACATTTACGCACCTGATGTGTGCTTGTCGAGAGACCTGTCACAACAAAGCGTCAGATACCAAAGGTCAGTTACCAACTTCAGAGGAAAACACAAATGGTATCACTGTACACAGAAGGTTGGAGTTTGCTCAACTACAGACAGTAGCAGCACAAGACAGTGAACTACCAACTACCAGTCACCAACAATAAACCAATACATGCCTGAAAAACAGATTCCTTAGGTTATCTGAAATTCAGCGCAATATCACCAACAACGCGTTGATGTATCATTTAACCTAGCGATGGTAACATCACATATTGGGCAGACATCTCAACTACAATACATTCAACGCAACCTACAAAGACAAGTTAAGTAAACTAACTTATATGTAAGAATAAAGTTGATGTTTATTTTACTATGCCTTTCATGAGTGCATTTCAGTACCCAAATCAACACTGCCTACATGCTAACACCAATAAAAATAAAAAAACTAAAAAACATAAAATTGAGCCATTTAATCAGCATATTGTTCTTGTGTGTGCTACATGAAAAGGAAAGAAAGATGAAGCAGGTTGTAAATCTTACTTTGACGATCTCAATATCCGAGAGAAGACATTCTGGCTTCCCCCACTTTGCTGGACACATATGTCACTCATACTCCCAAGTCGCACCTCATATTTATCATCAAGAAGGACACTGCTTGCTTGGATATCTCTACAATCGCAATAAAGAAATGACTACTCAATAAATCAAATGTCAACAATGTCATAAAGGAAAATACAGGAATTGAGCACCATGCATGAAACTGGAGGTATTCCTGTAAACTAAGAAAACCTGAAGTTACCTACTGATAGGATAAACAAATCAAAGTGATGCAAGTAAAAGTTATTAGTCAAACAAAAAAGGTAGGAGGAACCAAAGAAGGCTACTTCTAGTTATGTCAACGTACTTCAAATAAAGATTCATTGAATGATTGATGACATCCATAACACAAAGGTAAATTTTGTCAAATGCAAATGTAATTCTGTGATAGAGACTGAAAGCCATGGTATACTTGTTCTAAACTTTAGTAAAACGAAAAAGCAGACCAATCCAGAATAATGCATAATGAGTTCAGATAGACATACATGGTAGCAATAGTTCTTTTCCAACAAAAGAATTACAAGAAAATGACAAATCATACCAAAATGTATTTTTTATACTGGATTGCTTCTAGTCAATATACAGAGATAGACCATATTCAGTCTACAGGCCTGAGAGGCTGAGATCCTCTTCACACTTGCAAGTGATTCACAAACAAACGACTGCTGCCTAGAAATTCATTTTTCTTCAGCAACAGTGCCAAGATAACATGAAATGCATTGGTACCAACATAAAAGAAACAAGGGGACCCAAAAAATTGTAAAACTAAAATGTAAATTATATCATAAGATTAGATACTTCTTCTTCTTCACTGTTCCTACCTCTTTTGTGGTTTTTATGTAACTGTCACATTAATTTGCAACAAGATGCTGAAAAGGAAGGCATCTGGATCTTCCATGTTTTTCTAGACTATGATCCAAGTGTTGGGACAAAATAAAACTAGTACATGGATGGATGACTAATTTTTCGAATATTAGGTATGTACCAAGCAACAACAGCATATCATCACGGTACCAAATGGAAAAAGTAGATGCCTGCATCATATCAAAAGGCATACCTGTGAACTAATGGTGGGCTACACTCGTCATGAAGGAAGCACATTGCCTCAGCCACACCAGTTGCAATCTTCAGTCTAGTTATCCAATCCAGCGAGGGCAAGCCATCTGCAGTGTCTACAGGTTTCTTGTGCAATGCATTGGTCAAGTCCCCTTTGGCATATACTTGTAAGCCAGGAATTCCTCATCATCATTGCTTAAATACCCGATTAACGGAACAATCCTGTCATGGGAGTACCTCGAATAGAAGTCCAATTCACTAGCATGCTTGTTGACACCCTTCAGACTGACCTTCTTCACAATGACATGTGAGCCATTCTCCAAGACACCATGATAGATGTCTCCTGAATGCCCATGCTTGATGAGCTTGTCGTCACCGAAACCCCCGTGGCATCTGCCAATTCCTCGTAGCTGAAATCATCGGCAATGGCAGACACATCCTTTTAGGTCCAGCATTGGCTCTTGGAGAAACTGCTGATGGAGATGATGCCACTGGATTCACACTGCTGTCCCTCCTACGCGCAGAGCGTGTGCCTGTATTACCTTCCTCGTTTACCTCCACTCCCCTCCCTCTGCTTCTTCCCTGCTTCTCCTCCTCACCAAGCAGAACAGCAATACACAGCCAGAAACAGAACCATCAATGTCCCCGCAGCTACAAGGACTGATGAGTACATTTTGGATATCCCTGCTTCTTCTTCTTGTTCACCTCCGGTGATGGCTGTGGCAGAGGCGAAGCCGACGGCAACGGCGAGGAGCTGGAGCATCAGCAAGCTTCACGCCCTGCTTCCTGTAAACTCCTCGCACTCCACACGGCTGCGCTGACCCGGCACGCCATGGAAGCAATTCGTCGTGGCAAGCACTGTTCCATCGGACCCATTCAAAGCTCCATCCAAGTAGTTGCTCGACACGTCGACGACCTGAAACCTTCTCCTGAGCGCCGCAATGGCATCGGCGGCCACGCCGTACAGCGAAAATTCCGGAGATGTTGAACGTCGACGCGCCGCCGGCGACGGCGGAGACGTTGGGCAGCCCGCCGGTGAACTTGTTGCGGGAGAGGTCGAGGACGCGAGGTCCTCTGCCGGAGAGCAGCGGCGGCGGGACGGCACCGAGAGGCCGTTCCCGGACAGGATCACGGTCGTGAGGTTCCCCGACGCGCCGAGATCGGCGGGAGCGTCCCATTGACCTCCGCGGAGGAGAGGTCGAGCACGGCGAGCGAGGGCGGGAGCGCCGAGCCGAACCACGCGGGATCTCCCGGGCAGCGGGAACCCGGACGCGTTGAAGCGCTCGAGCGCGGTGAGGTTGCGGAGCCCGTCGAGCGCGAGGCGCGGGGGCAGGGCGGCGCCGAGGCGCGTGCGGCGGAGCCCGCGACGGTGACGCCCCACGACGCGGCCGGCGCGGCAGGCGACGCCCGACCACGACGCGCAGGGGTCCGACTTGAGCGGCCAGTCCCGCGCCCGCAGCGCCAGGGAGGCGCGCAGGCTAGAGCGCCGCCAGGTCCGCGCGCGACGACAGCGGCGCCGCCTGCTGCCCCGCGCCACGGACGCCGACGTCGTCGCTAGCACCGCCGCGAGGAGGCAGCAGCCAACGCCGCAGGTGGAACATGGCTGCGGCGGCAGCAGCAGCAGCAGCCGGGCGCGCGAGGTGTTCAGCAGCAGGCCGCGGAGACGACGGCGACCGCGCTGCCATGTGCGCGGGGCGTTGCGGGCGGGTGGGCGGCGACGCGCGCGAGGTGCTCGCGGAAATGCTTGTGGGGGGGTTGACCAACCCACGAGAGCGAGCACGACGCGACGGCGAGAGCGAGCAAGCGGGAGAAGAGAAGAATAGAAGCGAGAGGAAACTGGGCGCGCGCATCGGGGCGTGCGCGGGTTGTAGACTACTAGAGGTGAGGGGGGTGGTGGGGCCCGCGCCCAGCCGTCGCGGCCGCTTTCACGTGGGCCCGAGCGCTCACGGGCATCATCGCCGCGGCCGCCGCGCGTCAATGCGCCCGTGCCTGCAGCGCCGTGCACCGGTGGGGAGGCGGCTGGCCGGCCGGCCGGCGACGCGGGGGGTGGTGGACGGAGGGTGGGTGGGGAGTGCTGCTGGGGCTGCCTGCCACCACATGGGGCCCATGTGTCTGTGAGGAGGAGGCCAGTCCGGTTTGGTTCTAACGATGTGGGCCCCTGGGGGTTTTACCGGTTCTTCGTAGGTTCCATTTCCATACCGAGGAATGTTCAGCTCAGCAGCTCAAGGTTTTGTCGGCTTTGCTCCTTGTACGACTCCTCATCTGTTCTTAACTGTGGCCTGTGGGATGGTAACGTTTTCGTAGCTGGGGAATTCACAGAGGAATCAGTGTGTGTTTAATTTTTGCGCGTGGACTTCAACGTCTCTTTCCTTTCATACCAAAAAAAAAGTGATGTGTGAATGGTAATGACAAGCGATAGGTGTACATATACGGACAAGCACAGTATATGTTATGTGTAGGATTATTGCTTTTATGGAGGCTAGATGGTGAGCGGCACAAATGGTTGAGTGGTCTTCGATGTCGATACACCGAGAACGTGACATCTCGCTAGGGGCCAGTGAAAACGATGCAGTCGAGGATTTCTTCCTTTTTTTCGTGATTTATTTGTTCCAAGAGAGTAGTGCTGAAACCAAAATTCTAGATAGAATGGAGTGATCCCACCTCTCCTTTTGTCCAGCAATTTGTTTGCTTTCTTCCCTACAAAACTCCGTTTGGCTGGCATGCATTGTGCATGTTTATGTGTATGTATGCCTAAGATTTGGAGAAGATTAACATATAAACAAATAATGTGTGAAAAAGGAACAAGTGTTTTAATTCAACCATAACTTTGCAGATCACCTAATAGTAGAAAAGAATCACACCGAAGCCCATGTTTGGAAAGATGCTCAGTATGGCTTACTCCCAGCTGAGCAATGTTTGAGTAATCCTCTTTGGAAGAACTTGAGTTCATAACAGTAATGGACACTTTTTAAACAATGGGCACAAGACTCTAACAATGCAGTAAAAGGCTCTGAAGTAATGACAAATGGAACTTCATGGAATTTCAAGCTAAAAAAAATCCCATGGATCCCTTTAAAAAAAGTAAAAATACCATGTTCGTGTCGAAAAATAATAAAGAACCACCACGGACCTTGAACTTATGTTGCGTTGGATGAGAGAGGTTTCACTTCATTCTTCTACTTCGTTGTTTTCTTTTTGTACATAGCATCCAAATGGCTTTCTTTTGCAACACACATGGCATTTTGTGCCTATATTTTTCCAGTTGGCGTGTTCCAAGATGACACTAAATTAAAGGTGCAAGTACTGAAGAAAACACCATAAGCTCAGCTTTAAAAATATCTTCATCAGGTAAGCTAAACATAGCCCTTTTAGTGGTATATGCTTAAGTATGATGTTTCAGTACTTATGCATGATGTTACTTGATGCATTCATTTTTTTTATTTTCCTTATCGAACAAAATCAGTATGTAAATAAAACTGCAAAATGAAATGTCGTCCGGATCAGGAAGAACAACATAAAGGGTCTCCAACTACTACGAGATGAAACTGCCGTCATTTTCCAGATTTAATTTATTAGAAAAGTTAATTAAAACAAGGAACAAAAAAGGTCATTTTCCGGAGGAATTTGAAGGTAGCGTAATCACAGAGCTGTCTACGTATTGACGTGTTTTTTTTAATGCGCGTCTGGTCTCCTGATTCGTCCACATGTACAATGACATGTACCAATTTGGTAGTAGTAGTACTCTAACGCGACGACTTTGAGAATACGAATTCAGCTGAATCTTTTTTTTTGAAGGAATAATTCAGCTGAATTTTATCCCGTTTTATTTACAAGGTTGTTAGTGTAGTTTATGTTTTGTGGCTTGCAGGTGCTGAACGATTCCATATATGGACACGATCGACATTTCAACCCTTTTTTTTTCTTTTGCTGAGATAAGATTCATATTTTGAAGTCGCCGTGTCCAGTGATGGCCGTGGTCTTATTAGAGATGGATTAATTAGTAGTAGTTGATGATTACCTCTGGTCTGCACGGGGTTAATTAGACTGCAGGTCCGTCACGCACTCACGCATCGCGCGCCAAGAATGCATATATAAATATAGTATATCAGCGGCTGAGATCTTGCGCGATCCGGAACCGACGGGTGGATGAAGCGGCGAGGGAATTAGGATGGAGCCCAGCGGTGGGGATTATTTTAATTTGTAGCGCTGTTGCCATCGTGAAGGAATAATCTCGAGGCAGCCATTGCTGACACGTTCAACGCTAGTAGTAGCTGTGTTAATTTTTTCCATGCATGAAGGGTTGGGAGACACGTCACATCCTTAAAAACGTTGAACACAGACTGATAGCTATTATCTGTAAATATACTCCCTCCGGTTTGGTAAAAGAAGTCGTTTAGGAGGACAATGACACTATCTCCAAAATCTGTTTTGACTTCTTATTTTTATAAATATAATTATTAAAAACTAACATATGTATATTTTTATGAAAGTATTTTACAAGACAAATCTACTCATGTAGTTTTCACAATTCCAAACTCAACGACTTAAAAGTTATTCATGATTTATATTCCTGATGTTTGACTCAAACCTTGTCCAAAACGACTTCTTTTAATAAATCGGAGGGAGTACAGTGGTATAGTCAAAGTGAACGATCGACTTTGCTGATTAGAGAGAAAAAAAAGTGGAAGTTGCAGCTTGACTGGTGATATATATACACCACCTCACCCTCCATTATCCAAACCAAATTGTCCGTCGTTTTATCTTTTGTGGATTTATAATTTTCATTATGCATCGATACATGGCTAAATTCAAAAATTTAGAAAAAATGGCTAAATTCATAAATTTAGAAAAAACAAAACGACTTATAATTTGAAATAAATGGAGTACCGATCTAACCTCCAACTATTTGTTATTAGTATCAGATGAGTGTGTGTCGCACTTCTTTCTCAAAGATCCGGAAAGATTATCTGCGTTAATTAATAATAAGATGAGCAACTACAGGCACAAGAGGCGCCAAGTTTTAAACCCATCACACGGATAGATCGGGGCATCGGAATAGCCCGCAGGCCGCAACAAACAGAAAACACTAAAGTGATTCCTCGCGTCTTGCTGAAACAACTATAGAGTCTAAGTGTTTGAATTGGCACCCGCCACACACCAAAGACAAGCGGCATGCATCATCCTTGAGTTTGGATCCTCAGCATATTTTAGCTAGTTTGGATCCCTCGAGTGTCCCTTTTTGGAATATACTTTGAATCAACTTTTGAAAATGATGGTAAAGTTGGATCCATCTTCAGCGGTCATTTCAGTATATTTAATTTTGCATTTTTAGTATTGTCGGGGTTCTCTACCGCCGGCAGTATATTTCTATCGATCGTGCGTCGGGCTCGGATGGTTAGCACAGGAGACAACGGGGTTTATACTGGTTCGGGCCTCCGAGGAGTAATACCCTACGTCCAGTGTGCTGCTGCCGTGTTCCTGAGCCAGGTGTGCTCGTAGTAGGGATTACAAGCTAGTCGGGAGAGGGAGTTCGTTCCCAGGTCCCGGGAGATGGTGTTCGATTCTATGGAGTTCTAACCCTTGTAACCGTTGCCCTCCTCTCCCTTTTATAGTCACAAGGGGAGGGGCACAAGAGGAAGTAAAAAGAGATACAGTGCTTAGCAGCTGGCACGTCCTGTCGTACGTCGCTGTCCGTCAGGGCGCATTGAAGCCAAGTCGCGATGCCTTGTCGGGAGAGCCGCCGCGTGACCGGGTTGGACTGTTCACTCCGGGACGCTTGGCCTTCTTCCCGAGTAGTTTGAGCTCGTCTTAGTGCTGCTCGAGTGCTTGCCTAGCTCGCCACGCCGAGCCTCGGGCGGAGTCTTGCGGTGGCGGTGGGAGATGATGGCGATGTGATGGCTGCGCGGCCGGTCAGACCTGCATTAAGGCTCTTGCCGGGGCAGGCTGCATGCATGGCCGCCAGCTGTTGTTCCCACGTGACATGGAGATTCGTTCCTTCTTGCGCGTCGATGGCGATGCTCGCCGTCGCGTCAGGGCCCACGCACTAGTCGGAGCCGAACTTGTCGTGCGGCGGAGACTTGTCGTCCGAGGCGGAGACTTGTTCCTTTAGTGGGAAACTGGTCGGAGGTGCAGCCAATCGGCTAAAGAGGCGGGAGTCTTGCCGTGAGGGTCTTGACGAAGATCGCATCCCACCACGCAGGTGGAGCTCCAGGTGAACGGTGGACTCCTTCTAGATGTTGTAGTCAGCAAGGGTACAGCCATCCTCAAGCTGCTTACCAACGAACAGTGGAATCCGCCTCGAGGGTATTGGTCTTGCTGTCTTTAAGGGAGATAATCTTGCCGTCAAAGGGGGCCCTAATCCGGGCCCTCGTCAGTAGCCCCCGAGCCTGAGTGGGAGTCGAGGAGTCGCGCTCAGCTCGATCGATCTTGGTGTTGGTGGTGTTCTTCAAGTTCTCGGTGGGTGCGCGCGAGCGCATCCGCCGGATGTAGCCCCCGAGCTCGTGAGTGAGTTGGAGACTCGCTCGCGAGCTTTTATTTGTAGCCGTTGTAGCTTCGGGCCGTTTCGTCAGGGCAGTTATGGCCGTCGTGGTGACGTGGGCGCAGTTATGGGCGCGGGCATCTCGGCCGACGTGACCGCCTCCATGACTGCGCAGATTCTGCAAATCCGTATTCCGCGGGAACCGAGGCGTCGCGCGAGTGGGCGGTTGTTTCGCCGGGGTGCGCGCTCGTGGGCGCGAATCTCGCTGACACGGCGGGCCCGGCTTCGAAGGTGGGAGGGCAGGCCTGCCCCCTTTAAAACCGCGCGTCGAGCGCTGGTTCGGGACTTTGCCTCCCCATCTGCTTCTTCTTCCTCTCGCACTTGCTCCTTGGCGCTTCGAGTTCTTAGTATCCACAGCCGCCGTTGCTTCCATCGCTCAACACCTCGCCGTCGCGATGTCGAACTGCACGCGCTCCAATGTCTCCCATGAGCAGCTCCTCCGTCTGGTCGAGGCGGGCCAGCTTCCTCCCCTCACCGACGCCGTCGAGTGGATCGTCCCCACCGACGAGTCCGTGCCGCGCCCTCCCTCGGGGTACGTGGGGTCGTTTGTGACCTTCCACGAGCGCGGCTTCTCCGTCCCCGCCAGCCGGTTTATCCGCGGGGTGCTGTTCGCGTACAGGTTGCAACTCCAGCACCTCAACCCGAATAGCATCCAGCAGATGGCCGGATTCAAAGCGATGTGCGAGGGGTACCTTGGCATCGGCCGCCACCGCCCCTGTTCGATTTCTTCAGTTCACTGCACGAGGATGGCTCCGCGGCGGACGATCGGCTGTGCTAACCTCCGGACGAAGCAAGGCCGCGGCGACGACTACATCCCGGTGACGCTGACCAGCTCGAACAGTGGCTGGCACAAGGGGTTGTTCTACTTGCGGAACGACCCCGAGTTCGCGCTCCCGTCGTACACCGGGTGCTCCATCGCGAAGTCGCAGAGGAACTGGTCGGATGGCCCCGCCAAGAAAGAGCAGGAGAAGATGCTCAAGCTTCACTGGGCCGTGCTGGGGCGCCTCCGAAACGCCGGAGTCACCCTGGCGGAAGTGATCGGGCAATACCACGCCCGAGGTTTCGTGCCGCTCCGGAGGCGACCGCTTCGCCTCTGCGACATGACGGCTGACAGGGCCCCCTGGGTGGGGACCGTGACCGCACCGTCACCCCCGTCACCGCTCGAAGTTCAGTGCCGCGTGGCGCAGGTGATCGGGAGGTCGTCCTACTCGTGGCCGCCGCGTCGCTCCCGTGCTCCCCAGCGACGAGAAAAATTTGTAAGTTGTCTTCGTCTTCTCGGCATGTTTCATTCGCCTTTCATTGTGGTGTTGATCTTCTCGGAGTTTGTCTTCCCCGGCTGACCTCCGTGCTTTCTTGTGGTCATAGCTGAAGTGCGCCCACCTTGTCCCGGCCAAGGCGCCTCTCCCGGAGGAGGCGATCTTCAACCGTAGGCCAGCGGCGAGAAGAGGTGCGCGCCGCAAGGCACAAAGACAAGAAGCGCCAAATCGCTGCGCGATCGTACGATAACCGCAACAAGAGGCGGAAGGCGGGGGAGCTTGGCGTCTCCTCCGATGAGGACCCGTCGCCTGAGCCTTCGTGGAGCGGAGATGTTGCCAGCGCGGCGGTCGATTGGAGCAACATGTCGGGGTTGTCCTCGTCATCGCCTCCCCGTGGCACCGGAGTCGCGTCGCCGACGGCCACGCGCGCGATAAGACCATTGGCTCAAGCTCACGCCAGGTGGCTCGCTCCGCCCGAGAGGACCAGCAGATGGCCCGCCCCCGTGCGGTGCCCAGCGAGACGGGTGCTTCCGGGCCGCAGCGATCTGCGCCCCGTCAAGCCGATCCCCCGAGAAGGTCGGAGGAGCGGCCGGCATCTGCCCGCCAGCTCTATGACGGCTTCGACCACCCCGACTCCGACTCCCTGCAGAGGCGCCGGTCGCGGGGGAGGTCGTCGGACTCGGCGTCGACGCCAAGTGCGCCGCCAGTGGCGGAGCCGAGTGCTGCCAGCGCCAGGCCGTTCGTTATCCGGGCAGCGGAGCCCCGGATGTTCATGTGTCCCTTGTCGCCGGTGGGGGCCACGGTCCAACCCCGACCGTTGCGGAGGTCGGGGGGTCAGCCCCCGAGCGAATGGGGGAAAGTGCTGCCGCCGTTGAGGCGGCAGGTCGAAGCGGAGCAGCCCCCGAGACGACGGGCTCAAGCGGATGTAAGTCTCCGACTTCAGCTTTTCTTTGCCATGCTTCTTTCGACTCGTTTGCTGACGTTGCCCCCTGCCTTCTCGTAGACATGCTGACACCGGCGTGCTCAGCCTGGGGCCTCTGAAGCGCCTGGCGTTGAGCGCACTGGTGGTTTCTTCTGAGCTCTGTCCACAGCCTCCGAGCACTGAGTCGGCGCCACCGCGGGCTGAGGAGGAACCGACGGTTGTCGCCGAGGCGGGGGCATCGATCGCGCCACCACCACCAGTCCCTGCCGCCGCCGTTGAGGAGGGTGAGGCGGACACGGAGGCGACCGCCACTCAGGCGGCCCTGGTAACGCCGACCAAGGCCGGCCCGGGCGGCGAGGACGTGGTGGTGGTGTTGGACGAGGACTCGGCGCCTCCCCCATCATCGGAGAGCCGCGATGTCGTGATGGCCCCGGCGTCGGAGCCGATCCAGGTGGCGGCGACGGCGAGCCTTCTCCCTGCCGTAGAGGTGCCGGAGCCCTCCCCGGCGGCTAAAGTCCCGGGTCCTCCCCTGACCACGGAGGTGACGGAGACTTCCTCGGCCCGGGGTGCCCTCACCACCGAGGAGGTGATGGAACTGACGACGTGCCGGTACATTGACTTCCCCGGCGTTGGGGTAATCGATCTCGAAGCGCCCCAACTTCCGGAGAAGGTGTTCGAGGTGGCGTCGAGCGGATGTTCAACGAGCCGACGATCATGGAGACGATCGCGTCGGTCTCGAAGGCGCTGCAAGAGTACGAGCGCGCCGGCGGCTTCACCCCAGCCGTTGCAGCAGAGGCGGCGGATGCGGCTCTCGAGGCACCCGCGGCCCATGCGGAGCCGACTGCAGATGCGTCCGCGCCGCCGCCGGCCAATGAAAGTCGGGGAGCGTCGCTCCCCCAGTCGGTGGAAGCTGCTGAAGCTCCAGCCTCTGTCGCAGAGGCTGGCGCGGCAGAGGCCATTGTCGGAGAGGAGGGATCGTCGCCGCCTCGCCCAGTTGCTGCTGACGCCGAAGATATCGAGACTCGCGTGCCTGTCGTGCCAGCCGCCGCCGTCCAAGAGCTGGCCGCCTCCGAGACGGTGACAAGGGCCGCCTCCCTGGAGATCCAGGAGGCCGAGGAGACGAGGGCATCCTTGTCGCAAGGCGCGGTGGGCGGCGAGGCCCAGACCCTTGAGCTCGCGTGCACTTCGTGGGCGGCCACTTTCGGGCTCGGCGTCGACTCCGAGGATGACGAGGAGGTCGTGGCGTGCAACACCTTGGAGCGTGGGTTGACTTGGGCGTGCCGCGCCTTTGATGAGCTCATCCTCCCCGCGACCTCAGTAAGTTTTCTTGTCGAAGATTAAGTTCTCGATTCTGTGGTCTTCTCGGGTCTCGCCACTTATCTTTATTTTGTTGGCGGCAGACCCTCGAGTCTTCAGGTCGGAGACATGCCCGCGAGGTGCGAGAGCTTCACGCGGAGCGGACCCAGCTGGAGATGCAGCTCGTCGTGGCCCGGGTGGCGGCGGCTGGTGCCGTGGCGAGCGAGGTGTCCGCGCGATCGTCCCTTGAGGCCGCCCGCCAGTCAGCGGAAGACCGAGCCATCGCTGCCGAGACTGCCGCTGCAACGGCCGCCACCGAGCGGGACTCGCTGGCGTCGAGGCTTGCGCTTGCCGAGGCCGAGATCGAGAAGCTCCGAGCAGCCGCTGCGTCGGCGGAGGAGGCTGCCGAGAGGGCCAAGACCGCTGCGGCCACGACCGAGACCGCCGCCCGAGATGCCGCCCAGACCGCCGCTCGTGAGAAGGTGGCGCTCGAAGCTAGAGTGTCGGAGCTGGAGAGCGACTTGAGCACGGCCACGACGGACTTGGCGACGACAAGCCGCCAGTTTTCCCAGGTCACGAACCAGCTCCAAGTGGTGACCGAGGAAGCGGCGCAGCTTCGGGACTCCAACGCCAAGTTGTCGCAGGATCTCGATGGTAAGCCGGATGATCCCCCCGGTTCTTGTCTGGTTCGGCGCTTGCTCCTTGTTGGGGCCTGACTTGTTGACCTTGGTTGCAGGGGCGCGCGTGATCCGTGTCGGAATGGTGGTGCAGCTAGCGGTGGTCAAGCAAGAGCGAAACGCCGCAATCCTCAAAGTCATCGAGAAGGATGGTGCCATCAAGCGCTCGTCGAGCAGCTCCAGAGTGTGTATTGAACCTTGGTACTGTCTTCCTCTTCTTCTTCTCGAGCCTTTCATGACTTCTCGTTCCTGCTTGTCCTTCAGAGGTCCAGGCTGAGCTGGAGCAGTCTCGAGCATCTCGGGAGCAAGATGCGATCACCACGAGCCAGTTCCCGTGGACGCCCGACGCAAGCCAAGCCATCGGGGACATTGCCAAGCTCGGGAGGGCGATGAGTTCGGCCATGGCCGCGCTTGGTGTGTCGCTTGGTCCACGAACGCCCGAGACGCTGATCGAGGAGGTCGGGCGCCTTCCCGGCGTGGTGCGGGAACTCGAGTTGACGACGGCTCGCCGCGCGTTGCACCGAGTCATCGCCATGTTCGAGTCGCACTACCAAGGGCTGGATCGCATGGCGCTGAGCGGCGGCTGGGCCCCAGGTGCCTCCGACGAGCAGTGCGATGAGTTGGAGAAGGACTGCGCTGCCTTCGCCCGCGAGATGGCCGACGCCGCCCTGAAGGATCTGGAGTTGCTGCCACAAGACGAGTCAGAGGCTCCAGGGGTTCCCAGGCCCCCAAATTAAATATGCCACAAACTATTTGCTGTAATAATTTGAACAAGTCGCCAGGCTATCTTGTAACTAGGCACTTTATCTCGTGTTATCCCTCGATTACTCCGAAGCGCCGAGGATGATGCAACGCAGTGATCGAACTTAGAGAACCGAACAACAGTCGTCGTACTCGGGCCAGCGGGCGTAGGAGTCGTAAGGCCTGGCCACTTCAATCCGCTAAGCGCAATCGTCCCCGCGAGGTTCGTGAGATAACTTAGCCGGGATTTTGCTTGTGAAAATGTCTTTTCGGACCGGAGTCCTGGCGGGCACTCGAACGTTCCTGAAAAGAGGTCGGATGAAAGCCGGAGACTAGAGAAGTATTCGCAAGTCTTCGTGCCCGTGGCCTTGAACAAATAGTGACTCGCCATCTCACGCAAGCCGTCATCTTTACTTTTCGTGAGTTCGAGTTTCTGTCAAAAAACCTTTCGCTCGTGCGATTGGTCTCGACAAAGTTGTCGGAATTTTTTTTGAAAAATTTCGAAAAAACGAGGAGGCATGAGGGCATTGTGCCCTTGGTAGCCCCGAGCGAAGCGCCTTTGCCTTGGTGCAAAGGCGGCTCTGCCGCTCAAGCTTAAACGTTGCCATAAAGAAAAAATGAACACAGCCGAATATAAGTTTGGAACTCGGAGACATGTGAACAAAGGCAAGCAGCATGTATTTATTGACACATGGGTTTTGAACATTTACTCAAGGATAAAACGGGCGCAGGTGTTCGATGTTCCACGCGTTGGTGACGACCCTCCCGCCCTCGCATCGATCTTGTACGTGCCTAGTCGAGCACCTCGTGGATGATGAACGGCCCCTCCCAAGGTGGCGGCGCCAGCCGATCCTTGCCTTGAACCCGTCGGAGAACGAGGTCCCCGACATGGAACTCGCGCGGGCGCAAGTTGCGCTAGTGGTAACGCCGCAATGCTCGCCGGTACTTGGCGCCGCATAGCGCTGATCGATCGCATCCTCGAGCGCGACTTGGTTTCCTTCTTGTGTATGCTCGCACCGCGGCTGCCGTAGTCGATGTCGGTGAGGCGGGACCGCCTCGAGCCGCACCATGAAGAAAGGCGTGAACCCGTGGCGGCTTGGCGTGGTGCGCAGACTCCACAGCATGGACGGCAGCTCGGCTACCCATCTCGCTCGAAACTTGTCGAGTCGCTTGAAGATTCTTGGCTTCAAGCCTTGCAGGATCATGCCGTTCGCCCTCTCGACTTGCCCATTCGTCTTTGGGTGGGCAACAGACACCGATCCACGAATGTGGTTGTCGTCGCAGAAGTTGAGGAATTTCTTCCCCGTGAACTGGGTGCCGTTGTCGGTGATGATCGTGTTGGGGATGCCGAAACGATAGATGATGTCGGTGAAGAACGAGACCGCCTCCTCGGAGCGGACGTTGACGATGGGTCGGGCCTCGATCCACTTCGAGAACTTGTCGACCGCTACGAGGAGGTGGGTGAAGCCCCCGGGTGCTTGTCGGAGTGGGCCCACCATGTCGAGGTTCCAGACTGCGAAGGGCCACGTGATGGGGATCGTCTGCAACGCTTGCGCTGGGAGATGAGTTTGCCTGGCGTAGAATTGGCATCCTTCGCAGCGCCGCACAATGTTCTTTGAATCAGCGACCGCCGTGGGCCAGTAGAAACCTTGTCGGAAAGCTTTCCCGACAAGTGTTCTTGGTCCGGCGTGGTGGCCACATGTGCCGGCATGTATCTCTTGCAATAGCTCGCGGCCTTGATCTCCGATGATGCATCGCATGAGTATGCCGGCTGCCCCGCGCTTGTAAAGCTCGCCGTCGATGAGGACAAAAGCCTTTGCTCGGCGGGCGATGCGTCGTGCTTCCGTCTGGTCGGGGGGAAGCTTCCCCTCGACTAGCCACTCGAGGATGGGAAACCGCCAGTCGGGATCTTCAAGGTTCACCTCTGGCGGTTCGTCGATCGCCATCACCTCGGGTTCTGGCTCCTCGGGCGGCTTCTCGCCTTCTTCTCGCACGGACGGCTGATGTTGATCGCTTGCGAAAACGCCGTGGGGAACCGGGCTTCGACTGGACGCAGCTTTTGCGAGTACATCAGCCGCCTTGTTGTAGTCGCGCAGCACGTGGTGTAGCTCGAGGTCGTGGAATTTGCCCTCCAGATCTCGCACGGCTTGACAGTACGCCGCCATCTTTGGGTCAACACAATTTTTGTCCTTCATGACTTGTCCCACGACAAGCTCAAAGTCGATCTCGAGGCGGCAATCCAGAATTCGATAGGTGATCAGGAGGCGTTGATCGAGGCTTGTACCTGCGGTGTTGTTTGATGCCGGAAAATGTAGTCGTACCATGTACTCCATGCGGATGCCCAGAGGCGAGATGAAGACAAGGCCTACACCGGCCCCTTCCTTCATGACAGAGCCATCGAAATACATGGTCCACGTCTCGTGCTTGATCGGCGCTGGTGGAGTTTGCATCTCCGTCCACTCGGCCACGAAATCTGACGAGTACTTGGGACTTGATCGCGCTGCGCGGAGCATACGTGATATTCTGTCCCATCAACTCAAGTGCCACTTGGCGATCCTTCCTTGACCTCGGGGTTTTGGATGACCTCCCAGTGGATACTTGGACACCATGGTGATGGGATGCGCGTCGAAGTAGTGTCGGAGCTTGCGCTTGGTCATCAAGATCGCGTACACAAGTTTTTGCATACTGTGAGTGGCGCGTCTTGGAGTCGGAGAGTACCTCGGCCAGTACAAGTGCGGCGTTGTACCTTTGGGACCTCCAAGGTTCTTCTCGCTCGACCACCAAAGCCCTTGGCGACCACTTGGGTTGTCATTGAGATGTACAGAGCATGGGCTCTTCGTGGTCGGAGCGGTCAATATCGGAGGACTCTTGAGGATGTTCTTGGTGAGTCGAGGTGCCTCTTGCGCCTCGGGGTCCATGTGAAGTGGTGGGACTTCTTCATCGGCTTGTCTCGGTGGCGGTGCGCTCTCAGTCGTGCTATGGGCGACTCGAGCTGTGAGATAGCAGTGACACGTTGTATGCGCCATTCAGGTTTTAATTGGCCCCATGTCCATGATGGGTGAGATCTTGTCGGGGTTAGCTT